>NC_069487.1:21650344-21675235 GCF_026875155.1 Cherax quadricarinatus | reverse complement strand
CACACTACAAGAATGAGAGAAAGATGTTTTTCAATAGTGATAGGAGTAGTATCGATATTCGAAAGGAGAGAAAGATCATGAGCTTGGGTAGCATTCTGGACAGTGACGATGCGTGTACCGCTCTTGAGAGCGTGAAATGAAATATCTCTGCCAACATGACGCGGAGCGCTTTGGCAATACTATGGTCGAAAGGTAGGCAGAAGAAGAAGTTGGTCTTAAAGTAAAGAATTTAGTCCATTGTGTGGTCCGAAACTGAGCGTGGAGAGGGAGTGCTTGACGTGTCGGTCGTTTCCGAGTAGAATGGGAAGGTAACGACGGAGCATCATCAGGAGATTGACGTTGGCGTTTAGGAGTAGGACCGGAGTTGGTCCGCAGGAAATGGGTGGGCGATTCGAAAATTGCCGTACCGTAGAGGGAGAAGCCGGAAGCATAGTCAAAGGAGAGCGGAGTTCAGACAAATCGAAGGAGTCAGTCGAAGCCCCGGTACCTGAAGCGGGTGAGGAAACAGCACCAGCAAGAGGTACAGGGCATCAGGAGTGTCCGAAGAGTGGTCTAAACACAAGGCAGGGTCAGAATGGGGTGCGGTATCAAGAAGGGGCCCGGGGGTAGTGGTTCATGGACTAGGGCTGCCATGGTAGGTTACTCCTTTGCTTTTTGTTTTTTAAGAAAAAAAAAGAAAGAAGAAAAGAAAATAAAAATAAAAAAAAATGAATAAAAAAAGAGGGAGCGGGAGGAATAGTTCCCAGGAGGAATGAAAGGGCCGGAAATCCCCCTCCGCGCCCAAGAGGACTCGACACCGCTAGTAGCGCAGATGCAGCATGGAACCCGTGCCATACCCTACCCTTCATGCCAGAAAACCAGCAATCTGGGATAGCAACCTCACATCTGCCGAGCTACCTCGGTGGACAAAAGAGAGGGCGGCCGGATATCCGCCACAAAGCATACCTCCTTCAGCCACCACCCCCGAATCCGAAAGGTGGCTTCCAGAATACACCCGTCGCCCAAAAGACACCCAAAGCTACTCCGGGATACCGAGAGGGATCGGGACATCCCCAGGCAATCCAGATTCCACGGCAAACTACGCCACCGCCAAGAAACCTCAACGGAATGGGATGGACCCCGGTGTCCTTTCCCCTACCTAGGAACTAGTGCGCCTGTGGGAGAAATCACGAAGGCCAAGAAGAGGAAGGGCAAAAGGGAGGGGTGAGGAGGAGGAGGAGGAATGGAAAAAGGGGAGGATGGGGAGGATGGGATAGGGGAGGGGAGAATGGGGGGTAATTAGGTTCGGTCTGAGGAAGAAGACCGACAGGGCTAATTCCTCAGACCAAGAGCCTCTTCACCACGCCAAGGAGCCCCCCTTGAAGAGGATTCAGCTGAAGAAATCTACTATGTAAGCAAAACGTTTTGCAATAAAGATGCCTCAACGAATTAACATTTACGATATCTCTCGCTCTACTGACTTTACGGAAAGTGATGCAGTAAACCCTGTATCTGTGAATTCAGTTTTCTTTTGTTTGAATTATCTGTGGTTTACTGTGACCCAAAAAATAACTCTTAATTTTGCTTAATAATGACCACAAAAGTAACGATGGTGACAGTTGTTCAAACACTAAGAGAAGCCGTCAAGTGCTGCCATCAGTGAACAAGTGATAATTCTCAACTTACTGTGAGTAATTTATCAACTTTATCATAGTATGTATGTAAACGAAAAACCACTAATTATATATAAATGGTTCGTACTATCCGGGGTTTCGGGTATCCAGGGTAAGTTTTGGAATTTATCCCCTAGGATACGAGGGGATTATGTACTTCTGTCTCCTTCCCTTTCAGGTGGAGAAAATTCATGGGATGGGATAGAATATACTGTGTGTGAGAGGGATAGTAGGGACCGACTGTAGTCACAGTCTAGGATAAAAGTTAAAAAAAAACCATGGTACGGGTGGGGTTTGAACCCACGACAAGTATAAAACTCACTCACCATGGATCAAATAGTACTTGTGACGTCCTGCTGGTCAAAACAGTGACATGGATATTTACATAGATGAATTGTTACCCCAAACGAAATATTCCTTCAAAAAAGACTTGTGTATAAAAAGCCTGACTCGTAGATTTTTATTTATTTACTCGTTATTCTTGGAAAACATGCCCCTGTAAGTATGGAAGGAAACTACGGGATTCCCACGACTTAAGAATGATTTGGGACTTTCAACTCCAAAGTAACGATAGAAAAATGGATGACAACTCTTCCTTATCATCTTTATACGCTCTGTACACAAACAGATGCTCCTTGACAACAGGAAAAATACGCTGATAAGAGCTAACTTAAACATCTTAAGCACACAAGTGCAACAATGTGACATTTGATTATGACAACGTTTCGCTCTGCACGAGAGCGAAACGTTGCCGCAATAAAATATCGCATTGTTGTACTTTGTTTTTACCCAACACATTAGCGGTAATTTCAACTTTATTACAACATGATCATCAACTTACCTTAGTGATGCTGTCATCTCTCCCTCGACGATCTGTGAAGCTTCACCTACCTGTAATGTAAACACTACGTATTAATACACACCTCCTAGGTACATGTATACCAGGTTCATGTATTCCAAGTCCATGTATACCAGGAACATGTATACCATACTATCTACATCTTCAGGAACAATCTCAGTTATACCTCCTCATTCACGCTATACCTCCTCACACACACGTTATCCATGATATACCTCCTCACAACCATGCTATATCTCCTCACAACCATACTCTACTTCACACACACGTTATACCTCCTCACAACCACGCTAATACTACCAATACTACGAGTGATAATTAAAGTTATTAGTTAAAGAAAGTGAGAGGAAAGCTGAACCATAATATTTCAAAGCGCAAACCGTTGGGGGTCTTAGGCGCTGTTGCCACATTGGCAGCGGTAGGCCTGAGGAAGTGACGTCACAAGTTGTGCGCCATTATACATATAAAGTGAAGTGTATATAATGTGAAGTGTATACTATCATCAGTGAAGAGTGACATCGCGTGAGGAAGCGGGATGTATGAGAATATATGGTTATAAACATCACGGGTGAAGGATCTCCAAAATAGGGATTTAAGGCCTACGTACGACGACTCGACGACTCCGTCATCAGCAGCTGGCAACCTGTCACCGCACCATTGAGCGCAAGTTTATTCGCCTATTTGTGGTTTGCATGTTGACGGCCCTGGCTGGCCTTGCATACTGTTTGATACTGGTCACTCACTCCTGCAAGCTATTACCAGAATTAGAATAGAAATAGCATAGACATAGTGAATATAGTGTTGACGAGTGTGAGAAGGTAGGTGGGACAAGCTTTTAAGGGCAACATTGTAAGACGGTGCGTGGGTCAGTCAAGTCCCAGGAGGGTTGTGTCAGGTCACAAGAAGTTGCGGCCAGTCATTACACCACACAAGACACACACACACACTCACACTCAGGCGCATGTAAAAGGGAGGGCACTGCAATGGATAAGGGAATACCTGACAGGGAGGCAGCAACGAGTCATGGTACGTGAAGAGGTATCACAGTGGGCGCCTGTTACGAGCGGGGTCCCACAGGGGTCAGTTCTAGGACCAGTGCTATTTTTGATATATGTGAACGACATGATGGAAGGAATAGACTCTGAAGTGTCCCTGTTCGCAGATGACGTGAAGTTGATGAGAAGAATTAAATCGGACGAGGATGAGGCAGGACTGCAAAGAGACCTGGACAGGCTGGACATGTGGTCCAGTAACTGGTCCTCGAATTCAATTCCAGCCAAATGCAAAGTCATGAAGATTGGGGAGGGGCAAAGAAGACCGCAGACAGTGTTTAGGCTAGGTGGAAAAAGGACTACAGACCTCATCAGGGAGAAAGCTTGGGGTGACCATAACACCGAGCACATCACGGAGGCACACATCAACCAAATAACTGCTGCAGCATATGGGCGCCTGGCAAACCTGAGAATGCGTTCCGATTCCTTAATAAGGAATCGTTCAAGACACTGTACACTGTGTAGTTAGGCCCATTTCTGGAGTATGCAGCACCTGTCTGGAACCCACACCTTCTCAAGCACGTCAAGGAAATTAGAGAAAGTACAAAAGGTTTGCAACAAGGCTAGTCCCAGAGTCAAGGGAATGTCGTACGAGGAAAGGTTAAGGGGAAATCGGACTGACGACACTGGAGGACAGAAGGGTCAGGGAGACATGATAACGACATACAAGATACTGCGGGTAATAGACAAGGTGGACAGAGATAGGATGTTCCAGAGAGGGGACACAGGGAAAGGGGTCAAAACTGGAAGCTGAAGACTCAGACGAGTCCAGGGACGTTAGGAAGTATTTCTTCAGTCATAGAGTTGTCGCAAGTGGAATAGCCTACCAAGTGAAGTAGTGAAGGCAGGAACCATACATAGTTTTAAGAACAGGTATGACAAAGCTCAGGAAGCAGAGAGAGAGAGGACCGTAGCGATCAGTGAAGAGGCGGGGCCGGGAGCTGGTCTCGACCCTTGAAACCCACAATTAGGTGAGTAACACACGCATGTTTTACCACCCCCTCTCTCAAAACACACGTTATACCTCGTCACACACACACACGTTATACCTCGTCACTCACACGTTATACCTCGTCACACACACACACGTTATACCTCGTCACTCACACACACGTTATACCTCGTCCCCACACACAGACGTTACACCTCGTCCCACCCCACAACGTTATACCTCGTCCCACCACACATTATATACCTCGTCCACAACACACACCTTATACCTCGTCCACACACACAAAAACGTATACCTCGTCACACACAACACCACACACACGTTATACCTCGTCACACACATCACCACGTTATACCTCGTCCCACACTCACACGTTTTTTACCTCGTCACACACACACTCACGTTATACCTCGTCCCACACACACCACGTTATACCTCGTCACACACACACACGTTATACCTCGTCACACACACACGTTATACCTCGTCACCACACACACACACACACACACACACACACACACACACACACACACACACACACACACGTTATACCTCGCCCAACACACACGTTATACCTCGTCACACACACACGTTTACCTCGTCACACACACACGTTATCCCTCGTCACACACACACTTTTATACCTCGTCACACACACACGTTATACCTCGTCACACACACACTTATACCTCGTCACACACACGTTATACCTCGTCACACACACACTTTATACCTCGTCACCACACACGTTATACCTCGTCACACACACACGTTAAAACCTCGTCACACACACGTTATACCTCGTCACACAACACGTTTACCTCGTCAACACACACGTTATACCTCGTCACACACACACGTTATACCTGTCACACACACGTTATACCTCGTCCACCACGTTATACCTCGTCACACCCCACACGTTTACCTCGTCACTCACAAAATATCGAAAAATCTTAGACCTTCATTAAAAAAAGGGAAATTATTATTATGATGCAGTGGAGGTGAGATTATCATCAGTTGTTGACCTAAACTGCCCTTTTGTTGATGGCAGAGGGTGTCTGTAGCCAGCTGGTGCTAGGGTATCCATCTGGTGCTAGGGTAGCCATCTGGTGCTAGGGTAGCCATCTGGTGCTAGGGTAGCCATCTGGTGCTAGGGTAGCCATCTGGTGCTAGGGTAGCCAACTAGTGCTAGGGTAGCCAACTAGTGCTAGGGTAGCCAACTAGTGCTAGGGTAGCCAACTAGTGCTAGGGTAGCCAACTAGTGCTAGGGTACCCAAAACAGTGCTAGGGTAGCCAACTAGTGCTAGGGTAGCCAACTAGTGCTAGGGTAGCCAACTAGTGCTAGGGTAGCCAACTGGTGCTGGAGTAGCCAGGTGGTGCTGGGGTAGCCAGGTGGTGCTAGGGTAGCCAGCCGGTGCTTGAGCGAAGCCACCTGTTCCGTCTTCACCAGTTTTGATTCATTGTTAATTTGTTATTTTTCTGAGAGCTCTCGCGTCGCAACACTCGCGTCGCAACACTCGCGTCGCAACACTCGCGTCGCAACACTCGCGTCGCAACACTCGCGTCGCAACACTCGCGTCGCAACATCCCCGAAGCAACACGCCCACAATGACACGCCCGCGATAACTCTATGAACTATAATCACTAATAACGACTCACTAGTTTACTACCATCGATTATAATCATTACAAAGTAAGCATCGATAATAATAGCGCATTCAAGACATCATATATAACTTTCTAATGTAAAAATTATGCTATTTACTATGGCTGGACACCACCTGTAAGAAGCCATTGTCACGAAATTTACAAACTGGCCAGAAAATTATGCCTTCCTTGTCGCATAAATATCCGTTGTGCAATCGAAAAAAAAAAAAAGCAATTGCAACCTGTATAACTACTACCAGTTCCGAGTCATGTACTTATAAATCTGTTATATCTATGTGACTCTGATGGGTTTGTCTTATACCCCTTAATTAAATATATTATCATTTCACGTACACTTTTTAAATTGCACCAAAGTGGTTGGGCCACTTACCTTTATATCCTACCTCTCACCCCCCTCCCACCCTTCTCCAATATTTTCATCCTTACCCATCCTTCTTCCTTCCCCATCTCACCAAAGCTCTGGTCTGAATAAGAAGAATACTGATTTTTAGAGCGTTAAATCCTTAGGGATTGCACACAGTCTGAGCATTTATAAACATGTTATATACACTGATATACACCAGTATATACACAGAAATGCAAGTCTCTGTATATACACTGAGAGGTGTACGCTTCTCAATGTATATACTCTTATACCTAAAATGGAAATTAAATCATATACACTGAGTTACACACTGATGTGTGTATACACAAATACACATCTCTGGGTGTATATGTACTGAAGGATATACACCATTTCCCAGTGTATTTTACCTGTAGATGGAGAGTGTAGAGGCAGCGCCCGTTCCTGTTGTAGCTGCTCAACCACAGTGATGGAAAATAAGCTTCGTCAATCTCAGCTTCGAGTCTTCGAAGCTTCTCATGAAGCCTCTGAATGAGAGGTTTCTTCAAGGTGTTTTTAACATCTTCATAAACACGGGATTCATACACCCAGAGGTGTATGTTTCTCCCTGTATCCCCCAGAATTTAATTCCCATTAAAGGTATTAAAGTATTCTTGACTGGTGGTATACAGGTTGGTTTACAGGGTTTGAAGCCTATCGACTACTCATGGGTTGTGCTGTAACCCATCCATCGCCAAACAAGAATTTTTAATACAGAAAGTATTCAAACAAATTCTTAACATATATACCCTGAGAGATATCCAGATGTCAGGGTATATACCCGGTAGGTATGCAGGTGACTTGCAGCCCTCATAACCCTCGTGTAGTAGATAGACTTTAAACTCCACTAACCAACCAAACAGCTTAAATGACCCTCGTGTAATAAAAAGACTTGAAACCCCACATTAAAAATATTAATAACAATAATAATCTTTATCTCTACAAGTACAGACCATAATTGACATCAGTGACATACTACTATATAGTTGACATCAATGACATACTATATAGTTGATTTCAATGACACTACTATATAGGTGACATCAATAACATACTACTATACAGTTGACATCGGTAACATACTACTATATAGTTGACATCAGAGACATACTGCTATATAGTTGACATCAGTGCCATATTACTATATAGTTGACATCAATCACATATTACTATATAGACATCTATGACATATTACTATATAGTTGACATCAATGACATACTGTTATATAGTTGACATCAGTGACATATTACTATATAGTTGACATCAATCACATATTACTATATAGACATCAATGACATATTACTATATAGTTGACATCAATGACATGCTTCTCTATAGAAAGCCCCTTGTTATGCTTAGCATTTCCCGCAAATTAGGTCAGTTTTGTTACCAGGATGCGACCACACCAGTCCACTAACACCCAGGTACCTATTTTACTGATGGGTGAACATCGACAGCAGGTATCTTATGGAAAAACCTAATGTTTCCACTCCGTATCGGGGATCGAACCCAGACCTTAGTGTGTGAGATGAGTGCTACAAGTCGAACTGCTGGACACCAGCATTTCTTTCTTAGTTGCTTAACGAAGATTCGAAGTATGAGTAAACCCCCCCCCCTTTCTTTCTTTCTCTCTCTGTCCCCTCTTTATTTATTTTTTTTTTTACACTGGGTTTGACAAGGTTAGGTTAAAGATCCCTAGGTTTATTGACAAGCTATTTACCAGTTAAGGATTCCTAACTTTATTGACGAGCTTAGATTTGTTACCTGCATCAGCTCATTTGAAAACATTTATATTGTTATAAAACAATATGCGAAGTGCTATAAGCTTCCAGGCTGCCTTGTTTGCAAGATTTGCAACGTGGTTCTTCATGGTCAGTTTGGGGTCAAATTTCACCCAAAGGATATCAACCTCTTCCCCAGCTATCAACACTCTAACAGTCATATTTACTGCTACTCCGGCATTACGATAATGTTGCCTAGATACTATCATCATTTGTGTTTTCTCAAGTGCAAACTTTACTTGCGATCGATTCCCCAAGCTGATATAGCTCTTAGCTGGTGATTGATGTAGCGAAGAGCAGCTGGCATTTCTTCTTTTGGATAAGTAAATGTCAGAGTACAGACGTCTGCATATGCATGGGGATCTGGGATGAGATGAAGAAGGTCATTGAAGAAGACATTCATACAATGGTCCCAGCACGCTTCCCTTTTGGAACACTTGCCCCAAAAGGATGTGTTGTTGATTCTGTTCCATTTAGAACTACCTTTAGAGATTACCATGAAGGTAATCACTAAGGAGACATAGCTAGAGCCTGCAGTTCCCAGTGCTTGCATTTTTGCCCAGATGCCCCGGTGCTACACTCGGGCGAAAATCTCCAGCAATTGTCCAGTGCTACCTCATAGTTGACTTTTGATTCATCCAGTGACTGGTGCCATTTAGGGGAGAGATTTAACAAGGATCAGCAGTAGAGTTACATTACTTGAAGCCATATTGACGTTCACAAAGTAGTAAGTGGAATTCAAATAAACTGTCATTTGTCTTGAGATTATTGTCTCAAGGATCTTTCCAGTGTTTGACAGGGTGACACTGGTCTGTAGTTGCTGATTTCTGCTCTGCTCTTCTTTTTGTGAACAGGGACTACATTGGGCCCTTTTTTCCCAAAAAGGTCATTTACACTGTACTAGGCAGTGCTGAAGATGCGAGTTAAAGGTGCTGCTTGCTGGCCTGCACATCTTCTCAGCAATCTTGGGCTCAACTTGCCTCGCCCATACCTTTTTCTTGGGCAAGCGATTTATGAAAGAAATGCACCTCCTCCTGTCTTATTGCCACCACTGACAGTTTTGACACAGTTCTTGCTGCTAGCTAAGGAGAATCCCTAGCTGGATCAGGAACCTTCATTTTGGTAGCAAAATGTTTGGCAAAGAGATCTGCTTTCTCTTGACTACTAGTAGAGGTGGTCCCACCTTTTTGATTTTTGAGGTTTAATGAGTTTAAACAATCAGGTTAACCTTGTCTGTCCTTGACCAAGGGCTATCAGGTTTTGGAGGTACTCTACCCGATGCTAGCTTTCTTTTTGAGTCCCCCTCCCATTTAGGGATGGTCCACTAATGAACTTCACCCAATGCCCACAGTCTTGCCTGTGCAAGTTCCTGTTATAGGTAGTAGGATATCTTTAAGCCTTTGCCATACCTTGTTCTTAGCAGTAGCAGCCTCTTTCAATGAAAACCAAACCAAGGCTGATCTGTAGGCTTCGTCACATTCTGCCTGTGTGGGATGTGTTCTTGTTGCAGATTAAGGATTTTGGGCCAGTGAAGGCTTTCACTTGGTTGTCAACATCTCCTTGAAGAAGGGCATTCCAATCGGTGGGTAGCGAGCTCAGAGCAAAGGGCTGGCCAATTACCTCTTTCCCACAGCCCGGTTGTACGTGTGGACTCCTCACCTCGTTCTGTTGGGGATCTTAAGAAGGTCATCAAAGTCCTCTGTATAAGATGTTGGTTGAGGTCACCAACTTTATGATATGTGACAGTTGTGTTGGAAGAAAAGGGAGTCCACCTTTTCCATTACGAAATTGATGGGGTCTGCATGTTGACACTAAGGTCTGTACATTGCACATACTAGTAAGAGGTACTAGTGTTTATGCATAGCTTGAAGAACATCATTTCAAGAGAGTAGGGATGGCAACATCAGTGTGCTGGGCATTTACACTTTTAGAGAAGCACACAACAACACGTCCTCCTTGGGCCCTTGCCTCCTCTTTTCATCCATGATGTGTAGCCATCAATTCTGCAAAATTCTCTAGAGTCATGTCATCCAAAAATGTTTCAACACAGCTATCATGTCAGGGGCGTCGAGTGTTCACAAAACTGTTTGAGCTCTCCAACACTGGTAATGAAACCTCTAATGTTTGGGCCCAAAAGGACCCTGAGGTGGTGGGTGTGTAAAGCGTATAAGGTGCTTGCTCTTGAGAGAGGTAGGGCACCAAGGCAGGTGCTGAGATGTAGGTCTGTGGTCTTGTATAAGGCACAATTTCCACCTGCTTGGCTGAGATAGGAGTAGATGAGTGGGTGACAGGTGTGTGTGTTCACTAGTTCAAACATCCTGCTGGTTTGTTCCCAAAAACAGGTCTCGAAACAGGTGGTCCTCTCTTCAAAGTTCTTTTATTCTTCTGGCACTGTCCTCCAGATGTTATTTCTTTTGGCGGTATTTGCACCTGGTTTCTCGCAGGCAGTGTTTGTGGTGTGCCCCCTCCGTAACCCGCGAGAACACTGCCTAGGTATCTGGGAGGGGGGGACTACTATTTGTTTCACCAGGAGGCAGCCAAATGAAAACACACTCAACACGAGGGTTTTAAATCTCTGCACAAAATTCACTTAAACCAAAATAATAGAGCATACTAGAAATGATTATTAGTGGCCTTGACGGAGACAGTAGCTGTAGTGCGAAACAGGTGTAGTCAAGGACATGAGAAAATCAATATTGCAAACTAGCAATACCACAGGAGATAGCAAACAAGGGGATGCCCCTAGAAATAGTGATGATAATTACCAGAAAATAATGATGAAAGCTCTAAGGGTTAGTATAGTGAAGATAGAAATGAGGCAGGAAAACATACACCAGCAGGGAATGCAGTCACAAAAACCAAAGGCAAAAAGAAACCAAGCCTATGCAAATACTATTTCACTTGGTATCTGCAGGCATGGAATATCTGGAAAAAAAAAGATAGGAAGTGCAACTTTGACCACCCCAGAAAATGCCGTGCCATATGACAACAGGTAATGCAAACTCCCTTCCAGTAAGCTTTTCCACCCTGAATGTGTCACTCTTTAGCTCAGGAAGACAATGCTATAACTTATATTGCCAGACACACCCTCTAAAGGGATGAAAAGATACGAAAAATCCAGACCGGGTAAACCTGGGTAGCCACGCCACTCAAGAGAGGGGAGCTTTTTAACGCAAGGAAGGAAAAGAAAAAAACTGGCAGAAATTGGCACAAATCGCACACCAAATCCAATAATTTCTGAAGTGGAATCACAGTCGATGGCCTCTCCAAGACGACAGAGAAAAAGATCAGGAAAAAAAGACCCCCAGTACCACCATTACCACCAATCCGACGACATTTTATCTTTGCAAATATACAGGGTCTAAAGCCAGCAACCAACAACAAAATACCTTTCATCTGTGGACTGCTTGCAGAGGCAAATGTAATGTTCACGGTTTTCACAGAGACCCACATAAAGGATCACTTGGACAATGAAATATGGATCCCAGGTTACAACCTATATAGATGCGACAGAGTGAACATATAAGTGACAGAGTCATTTATATGCTCAGAACTACTAAATGCCTCAAATTATGTAGTTGAAGTTTTAGCAGTAAAGATTGAGAACCAAAATCTGGTCATTGTAGATGTCTACAAGCCTCCAGATGCAACGTCCCAACAATTCCAGAAAATCATCCAGCTCCTGCCCCCAACATCTTGCTTCTGGGGGTATTTCAACATATGACAATTAAAATGGAGAAATATATTAAATAATGTTGTTGCAGAGATAACACCAGGAGGCAGTTCAGATGAAAACTCACACACACACGAGCTTTTAAATCTCTGCACAAAATTCACCTTAAACCAACAAATAATAGAGCCTACCAGATTGGTCCTCATATTCACTCACAATGATGATCTGATATGAAATGTCACCATAATCAAAACAATATACTCAGATCACAACATAATAGAGGTTAAACAAGCCATACCACGGGTGGGGTTTGAACCCGTGGTCAGAGAGTTTCAAAACTCCAGACCGCGGGTTCAAACCCCACTCGTGGTAAGGTTTGTTTGCAATCGTGTCATTACGATTTCTTGAGTAATCGAGGTTCAGACATGTATGCGTGGAGCCCCAGACCGGCAAAATGTGGTCAGTCACGAGGGAGCCTTCACCAAATTCAATTTCAATAACAAGAGCATAAAGTGGGACCAAGTAAACTAAGTCCTAAACGATATAAGCTGGGAAGACAGCATAAGCAACAGAGACCCCAACCTATGCCTAGAACAGATTAACTCTGTGGCACTCGATGTATGCTCAAGGCATATTTCTTTAAGAAAAATGAGAAGATGTACACTAGAAAGAGAAAGGTGCTCCCTTTACAGGGAAGCAAAGAATAACAGAGCAGCTAAAAGAGGCCAATATATCTGCAGTACACTAGTCAGAGAAATAGCAAACATCGAACTAAAGATGAAGGAATCCTAAAGGAGTCAAGAATCGTGGGAAGAACTAAAAGCCATAAATGAAATCGAAAAAAAACCCTAAGTATTTTTTCTTATGCCAAATCAAAGTCGAGAACAACATCCACAAATTGGGCCACTACTTAAACAAGATGGGTCCTACACAGATGACAGCAAGGCAATGAGTGAGCTACTCAAATCCCAATATGACTCGGTTTTTAGCAAGCCGCTAACCGGACTGAGAGTCGAAGATCTAAATGAATTTTTTATGAGAGAGCCACAGAATCTCGTAAGCACAAGCCTATCTGACATTATCCTGTAGCCAAATGACTTAGAACAGGCTATAAATGACATGCCCATGCATTCTGCCCGGCTTAGACTCATGAAATTCGGTTCATGAAGAACTGAAAAAAATCCCTATCACGTGCTTTTAACATCCTATGGAGAGGAAGCATGGACAATGGGTTTTTCCCACAGTTACTAAAAGCAACAGACATAGCCCCACTCTAAAAAGGGGGCAGTTAAAGCATAGCAAAGAATACAGCCCGACCCCGCTAACGTCCATATCATAAAAATTTTTGAAAGGGTTCTAAGAAAAAAGATCGCCCCCCATCCAGATACCATCATTTACACAACCCAGGGCAACATGGGTTTAGAGCAGGTCGCTCCTGTCTTTTCCCAACAAATGGACCACTACGACAAGGTCCTGCACCCTCTAGAAGACAAACAGAATGCAAAGTAATACACAGACTTTGCAAAGCCTCTTGACAAGGTGTGACCGTAGTGTGAGAGCGCACAAAATGCGTGAAAAAGGAATAACGGGAAAAAATTTGGTTTGGATCTATAATTTCCTGACAAATAGAGCACAAAAGAGTAGCAGTCAACAGAGTTAGTCTGAGGAGACAACGGTGGAAAAGCTCTGTTCCACAAGCAAGTACTTGCTCCATTTGTTTCTCCCTTATCGGCATAGGGATGTAAGCAACAGTGCCGTGTTCTTCCATTGCAGATGACACCCAAATCTGCATGATAGTGTCTCCTTTTGTAGACACTGCAAGACTCCAGGCAGACGTTAACCAAATCTTTAATGGGTGTAGAAAAAAATTTATGAAGTTCAATGATGAGAAATTTAAAACTACTCCGATTTTGATGCATATGAGGAAATTAAAATTTCATTGAGTATAAAAAAAAATTCCAACCACACAATAGAGCGAGAAACTAATACCAAAGACCTGTGAGTGATCGTGTAGGAAGATCTCATCTTCAAGGACCATAACATTGTATCAATCACATCTGCTAGAAAAATGGACAGGGTGGATAATGGAAACCTTCAAAACCAGGGATGTCAAGCCCATGATGACACTCTTCAGGTCACTTGTTCTGTCTAGGTGGAATATTGCTGCACACTAACAGCACCTTTCAAGGCAGGTGAAATTGCTGACCTAGAAAATGTACAGAGAACCTTCACAGGTGTGCATAACGGAGATAAAACACCTCAGTTTACTGGGAAGCGCTTGAAGTTTTTTTTTTTTTTTTTTGTATTTTATTTAAAATATATTACAGTGTATACTTTTGTTATTAAGATCATGAAGCCAAGAAATACTGTAAAAAAAACAAACTCCCGATGCAGTACCCAATAGAAAAACAAATTCCACAATAAGCACACATGCTACTGACTGTAGCCATATCACACCCCCTATACCCTACCCACGCTCCACATATATATGTATTTTATAATACACTCATGCACTCACATACACAGCTTACATATACATACGTAAACTAGCAATATATAGCCCCACATTAACTTACAATTTGATCAGGTTCCCTAAATATATTCCCAAACATTTAACATCACAAATGATCAATACAAATCTGTTTCGGGCACATTTTATGAGGGAAACCCCATTAACACAGTGTTACAGTATTAAATCGGTACTTTATTGCACATAAACATATAATAGTGACAACCTCCAGGTCCCGTGCAGTCAGTCAACCACTAGTCCACAATAGGTATTTAAACATCTTATACAGTATACATGAAGTATACATAGGTGCACTGTAGCCAACAATGAAGTACAGACATTGCATAAATGCAAAAATATCCTCCAACTTTTCTCTTACCAACTGCATGACACAACAGGCCATGCAATCCACGCACAACCAAAAACAGAAAACTCATTACATCACATGCTCCTATAGATTATCTTGCCCCCATTTCTAGGGAGGAACAGCTCTCTCCCTATATGCACTACCATATCCCCTCACACAACCCCACCACCACACCACACATCACACTGATACCACAGCAACACACTTCCTGTGCGTACCCAACCCAAGAGACGAGCCCCTTCCATCCCCTGAATATCAACCCCCCCCATTTACAACTCTAACACCGCTCTCACATTCATACTACAATACCCTCTGGAAAAGCCTGGTCTCAGCTACTCCCATAAATCCTCCTCTTACAATTCAGGGGTTCTATATATGGTCGCCGCCAACACCTTCTTGACACTTCCCAATCCCATTCCCTCTCACGCCCAAGTACAAAAACAAAATCCGTTTATTATTTTTTATTGCATGCTGCACAGACCCTCTACTCCACCCACATCAAGACTTAATGCCCTCAATACCGACATCCCCTTCCCCCGCCCTCCCCGGAGCCTTTCCCATCCATTCCCCGTACCCCTAAATTGTCACAGAAATACACCACATGAAACGCCGTCTCCCTCTCCCCGCACACCGACACTTGCTTTCGACAATAAAACCTCTTTCCTAAGTGCGCACCAAACGGCAGTATACCATGGAAAAAATGGAACAATACCTCCCACCCCTTCAGTCGCATGTGCATAAACCAAAACCCTCTCGCATTATCCCCCCATGCAATACATTGGGTAAATGCCCTAAAGCCTTCACGACCACCTTTGCCCCTACTGCATGCCTAATAAAACACCCACCGAAGTTTGAAAGTTCCCAAACATACAGCAATGCCCACAAACACATCCTCACTCACCTCATCTTGCCCCTTTCCCCACCACATCGCAGTTCATATAAATCATTCACGCCCTTACCCTTCCCTTTCTCCTCACATGGCAAAACCCCCATTTAAAAAATTTAAAACACTTGACTCTATCCATAAATCTATTATCCGCAATCCCCTCTGTTGACTGGAAGTGTAACCACACCCTACCCAACCATTCACACCCTGATCCCCAAAGAAAACAGAAAACCTTCCTTAACAGCCTCGTAACATCCAGACCCGCTAATGGTATACAACGGGCCCTGTTCCAGATTTACTAAATTAGCAATTCTTTCGAACAATCACACACTGATGTATTTTCAAATGTTTGGTCGTAAATCATTCAATCGCCCCCACCATCGATCCACAAGAATGTCCAGAATTAACCATCCTCGCCTATCTGCACTACCCCTATTCATATCCCCACACACCCTTATTCCCGTCCACCATATTCCAACGTACATTCATCCCCAACTCCCTTCCCCCCCAATCTCCTAAGACCAGCAATTTGATTTCTCCCTTTCACTCTTAAACTGGTAATCATGCAAAACTATCAGTGACATCCTCTACTGCATGTAAACTCCACCGCTTCCTCACTAGAATCCTCGTGTCATTCACATACCCTATTATTCCCTGCTCTTACTCCCCCCTCACTATCCACCCCACACATGCTCCTATCGCTCTGTAGAATGGGTCTTGTAGACAAGCAAACGCAATTGAGGGGAGGAGACAACCCTGCCTTATACCCAGACCCCAAGGATACCCACTCCCTCAGCTTCCCATTTTCCTGTACATGCACTCCCACCCCTTTGTCAAGGTCTCTGTCCAACGCACCACCTCCTCCCTAAAAACCCCGCCTCTTAATATAAACCACAATGCCTAAAGTTCCACACTATCATACGTGCCTGACATTCTAATGCTAAGACACCCGCCCCCCTCATTCTCCCTTCCCAACCCTTCCACAAATCTTTTATAATACCATGTCCATCATACATTGTCCTCCCAGTCACTCCATTATTGTCCTCTTGCAATCCACCACGCACTTCAGCTATTTCCCAGAATTTTTGCAAAAATCTTATAATCAGCACACAGCAATGACATCACCCTAAAGTCTCACCCCGTTTTTGGGTTTCGCTCACCTTTTGGCACCAAAACTACAACCGCAGTCCCTGCAACCGCCCATCCTCCCCTCCCTTTACATCATATTCATCAGTTTCACTAAGAGGATCTTCAAAAACAACTCCAATGTCACACATAGACTCACAGGGCAAGCCATCCATACAAAGCACCTTACCTTGTGCCATCCCCTCCAAGGTCCCCACACCTCCTTCTTTAATATCCCCAATGCCATGTGATCACTGCCACTTGGCACAAAAGATACCTTCTCCCAACCCCCCTAAAGCTCCCATCCACCCCTGCATCAGTAAATGTCTCCCAAACCACTTATCCACATAATCATTTATCATTCCATTGTTTGCAACTCCTGTCCGCCCTATACCCACCTAAGTCCTTGTGTACTACCAACCTATCATCTCATAGCCATACAGGGGCTGCCTCTGTCCCTGTAACCACAGGCCGATGGTCGATCACCCCACACTGCCTCTCCCAATCCTGCCTGCACTTTACCACATCAAATTTTTCTTTGCAAATCTCGAACCCACCCCCTTTACAATTGATTTCTTCAATGGAATATAGCCAGCCTGTGCGCCCTCTTGTAACAACCTGCAACCGACCCTCGAAATACTGTTGCAGCCCTTTATGTCATCCAACCCTCGCACTTTCCCTTTTGCACGTAAAACTCCCGGATCCTTCCCTTAGCTACCCCATTCACCACCCCAGTAAATCACCCACATCCCTACCCTCTCCCACAAATCCCCCCCACATTGTCCTGAAATCCAACCCCACCTCCCCACCCCAGGAAGTCTCACATTCAGCTTCCAATACCCTGGATACTTAGGCAAGTCGGGGCCCAAGTCAAGTCTACTTAACAACTCTATAAAACCAGTAAAACTGCATTAAACCATATGCAAGTGCATCACCCGCACATTTCTCATTACATATAACCTATCTGGGCCTGGCAGCATTGCCCCATCTATGAAACGTGTGCTAAAACCATCAAACCCCCACCTCCAACATCCCCCAACGCCACACCCACGAAAAGATCCCCTAGTCCTATCAAAAAACACTCCAACCCCTCGGCTCCACATCCCTTATACATACCACACAATTCCAATCACCCCACGATGGCTACTGGGGGAAGGATCGCAAATGATAAATCAAAACATCACATCAAACTCATTCTTCCCCATTCATTCATGCTCTGCTGGTGCATACACAAAAAACCACTGCCAGGCTCACCCCTCCACCCCCCATCTACGAGAGTACCCTACCCTTCCTCCCTCCCTCACATCTAATAACAACAAATGGGCTCGTTTCCCCAATCAGGATCCCAACTCCTCCCTTCAATCTTTCCGAATACGCCAAAAACACATGAGACCATCCACTTCAAATCCTGGCCAACCTGAAAATTATGCTCCTGCACAAACACTATATCTATGGCAAAAATGCCTGAAAAAACCTCTGGAGCCACAGCACTTCACACCCACACACATCCAATTTTACATTTAAAGTAAATACACCTAAAAGCTTCTTAATGGGTATTACATGCTGCCTTGAACTCCTTTCACAGGCGCATACCGCATGTCGACTTTTCACCACCACGCTCCATGAGAGTTTGGGGGTTTTCTCCTCCCCCCCCCGGTCCAACACCTGACCAGACACAGCTGTGGTGCCTCCATGCAACATGTCTCCCCATTATTTCTCCCCCGACTTCTGCGCTGAGGTCAAGACATCATCCGAGTCAGAGTGTCGTGCCCTCTTTCGCGAACACTCTCTGCATCCCATCCAACTCTGTAGATCCCTCATAATGAATCTCCGCCCCCACCTCGGCTACAGTCACCACTTCCAGGTCACCACTCCCATCGAAGCAGCATCCGCAGTCAGCTGACTGCCTCTCCTCGCTTACATCGTCCTCAACACCCGTCGTCTCGACAAGCCTGTCCGTCATTTTGCTCCAGAACTGCATCCTCCACACGTTCTTGCCACTCGGCTCAGTCTTCCCTTCCATCAAAGTGGAGACCATAGAGCCCAAAGCATTGATGGGCTTGACTCCACCATGGGCAAAATCTCTCTTCACTTCCTCGCTCCGGAAGAGCCAAGGCCAAGTACAGGTGTCCCACTGACAGGCCCAAACCCTTCGGGTCAGGCCCCTGTCCATCCCACCTTCTGCCTCCTGTCATCACTGCTTTCTTCCACACTGGATCGCAATATGGTCATAAGCGTCACATTGCATACAAGTCTTGCGTGCCCTGCATGATACACCATCACTTGTGTCGAGTCTTCTAGGATGACATACGACGGGACTGAATCCCTCAATGTCTTCTTCAGGTTGAACGTGCGCTCCGGCATGCCGGCGTAGCCCCATCCGCCCAAGTACCTGCCGTTGCCAGATGCACAGTCCCATTTCTTTCAAAAAATTTCCATAGGTCGCCTCGTCAGCCTCGAAAGGCACATTACATACCTTCAACCCAAGTATAGTGCCTCGACACATCAATGAGACGAATACGTAATGCCGAGTTGATGTCCACACCACCATCTCAATACTGTTCCACCAGTCGTTCATACACTCCTGTCGATGTAACATGACAAATATCCAGAAGGCCCTGTTGACCGACACACTGTACAGATCTTGATCCCGCAACACCATATATGTCACAGATAATTGCAGGAAAAATCACTTGTGTGGACTGAGGCATAACTACACCCGCACTAACTCATTGTACACAGTGTTTATACGCCTCTTGCATACTGTGCCAGCTTGAGAAAATCCAACTGCACAGGAAGGCCACTTAACCCCACTCCGCCTACTTTTCCCTCACAACCCCCAACCATCAACTTGACACTGCACATTTCCATGGGTTTTACTGTCAAATTTGGCCGTTTTTTTGGCATTTCTTTGCAAAAGGCTCTACTTTATAAAGTTATTTTTTAAGACTCCAGCTTAGCAAGAAATCCAACACAAACATTACCTTCGACAGTTCCTTGGGCAAGATTAACGCTCAAACTTGAATCAAGTCACTGACAACAAGCCAGGATAGCTTGTTGTTGATATACAACTACAAACTAGGATAGCTTGTTGATGTACAACTACAAACAAGGATGCTTGTTGATGTACAACTACAAGCCAGGATAGCTTGTGTACAATTTAAACCAGGATAGCTTGTTGATGTACTACTGCAAGCCATGATAGCTTGATATACAAGCCAGGATACTTGATGCACAATACAAGCGAGGATAGCTTGTTTATATACAAACCAGGATAGCTTGTTGATGCACAACTACAAGCCAGGATAGCTTGATGTACAACAACATACCAGGACAGTTTGTTAGTTTACAACTACAAGCCAGGAAGCTTCTTGATCTACAACTACAAACCAGGATAGCTTGTTGATGTACAACTACAACCAGGATAATTTTTTTTACAATTACAAGCCAGGATAGATTGTGTGCAACTACAATCCTGGATAGCTTGTACAACTACAAGCCAGGATAGCTTGTTATACAAGCCAGGATAGCTTGTTATAAAAGCCAGGATAGCTTGTTATACAAGCCAGGATAGCATGTTAATGTAAAAACTACAAGCCAGGATAGTTTGTTGATGTGCAACTACAACCCAGGATAGCTTGTTGATGTACAACAACAAGCCAGGATAGCTTGTTGCTGATTTTACTACAAGCCAGGTAGCTTGATGTAGAAATACAAGCCAGGATATCTAGTTGATTTACAACTACAAGCAAGATGCTTGTTGATGTCAACAAAGCCAGGATAGTTTGGTGATGTACAACAAGCCAGGATAGCTTGTTGATGTACAATTAAAAGCAAGGATAACTTGATGTACAACTACAAGCCAGGATAGCTTGTTGATATACAACTACCCGGGAGAGCTGATCTACAAGATGGATAGCTTGTTGATCTACGACAACCCAGGATGGCTTGATCTACAACAAGCCGGATGGCTTGTTGGATCTACAAGGACAGGATGGCTTATCTACAACAACCCAGGATGGGTTGATCTACAACAAGCCAGGACGGCTTGTTGATCTACAACAAGCCAGGATGGCTTGTTGATCTAAAACAAGCCAGGATGGCTTTTTTGATCTACAACAAGCCAGGATGGCTTGGTGATCTACAAGCCAGGATGGCTTGTTGATCTACAACAGTCAGGATGGCTTGTTGTTGGCCTGAAAACTGTAAGCCAGAATGGCTTGTTGTAGAACCAGCCTTCACCAGCGGTCTAGGATTCAGTGGTTAGAGCATTGTGAAGGGTTGTCTCGCTTCTCACGAAGCAGGGCCAAGGTAGCATGGAATCGATCCCTGGCCATGCCACAGATTGATAAGATTCAATACCACTTGTTTTGTGATTTCATTTACATATAAGTTGCTCGTCGAGACGTATTTAAATTTGGGATTGAAAATTGCTCTGAGCCCCACCACGGCCACTATGTCCTTCACTAACTCATTACAGTTGTGACCGGGTGTGGACGTGTCAGTAGCTATCACTATAATTTGTTCATGATTGCAACCAAATATAAGAGCGTAGATGGTCATTACCTTAGTAACTTGCCACGATTATGACCAGGCCTAACCTGGAGTTAATTACCTTTGTAACTTGCCACGATTGTGACCAGGTCTACCTGGATTTTTCATTACCTTTGTAACTTGCTCAGTATCATAACTTTGGGGTTTACAGCCCCTGGACCCATTATGTACCTCTGAAAGGGATTTGACTACCACCACAGGTGGAGTATGGGGTGCATAATAAACATATTAAACTAAAACAAGCTCTATGAACTGCCCAGTCCTTTTGGGGTTGCATGTGTTTGTAGGATTTTGTCTCGCTTCCCACGAGGCTCCCCAAGTTAGTACGGGATCGATCCACGACTATGCAGCTTTGTCCCTCTTTTTGTAGTCTTCCTTAAAACTATCATAGAAAAATTTTACTCATCTTCACTATCTATATTCGTCATTCCTTAAGCCCAGTGAATCAGCTTGAAATAACAGGACGTGCCCTTAAAATTGTCCTTTTGTGTAATTTAACTAGCTTGAGTATTTACATTTAATAGTTAATTATACAAATCCAACATAATATTCGATGTCTACATCGAAAGGGAGTCTTTAAGCATTAGAATTAGTTTCCCTGAAATGCATTCCCATACCGTAGGTTTCTTTGCACATTGAGAGAAAACACAATAAGTGTCAGGGGCCCAAGACTGTTCAACTGCCTCCCAGCATACATAAGGATATTACGATAGACCCCTGGCAAGTCTTCAAGAAGGCAATGGATAGGCACCTAAAGTAAGTACCATGGACAATCGGGCTGTGGCTTCGTACATCAGCTTGCTTGCAGTCAGCAGTAACAGCCTGGTTGATCAGACCCTGATCCCCATAAGGCCTGGTCTCATACCAGCCGCGGGGCGTTGAGCCCCGAAACCCTCCCCAGGTAAATCCAGGTAAACCTAACTGTGTTTGCATGTAATCTATATTATATATTTTTTATATTCGCCAGTACTTTCCCGGCCTGGTCTTTTCCAAGTAGTTGTGACCCCGGGTTTTTAAAAACTTGAATCTGAATTAGTGTTGGTATTACGTAATATTATTTTTTGCTTACGTTGGTTTATTGTAAGACTTGGTAAATTTTTAAAAAATTAATATTAAAATCAATTATTTTGACTATATTCATTGTTCTTATTGTCACCCCCTTTAGAGATTTTTAACACAAAATATATTAAAAGATTAAAACATTCACACGAAAAATATAAAAACGTTTGAAACTACACAATTTAAACTTGTAGATATAAAAAAAAATTTTTTCCGTATTATAAATGGGATACTAAGAATCAAAATTTTTAATATATTTTAATAACCTAAAAGGACCTTGCTACATTGTTATTCCTGTTTGATAAGTAAAAAACATTTTTCACCCCTTACGTAAAGAACATCAAATTTACCCACGAAATCACCATATATGAGACTCAATTTTAATATGTACAGAGCTGCTGGGGTTTCCCCACTTAAAATTATTTGCATTTTAATCTGAATATTCATTTCATATTAGAATCCAATACTAATATTTTTGTATTGGGACACAGTTATGTATTTATGAATCAAAGTTCTTTCTTACTTATGTAACTACAGATTTCTTTGAAAGATGAGTAAAAAAAAATCAAAGAAAATATAATTATCTAGACATATGCGGCAGATTTAAGGGCGAGGCTATAATACTGGGTATAACAATGTCATGACAATGTCAATTGTCACTAATTAACTGTCATAGATTTGGTGAATCAGGTCTCATCTTCCATTTCAACCGAACCCAATAAAATTTCTGGTCGGCGCTCCCCAGGTCTATTTTCCCGCATGACTCGCTGGTTTCAGAGGATGATGCTGGGTGTTCGACAAATCCCTCACGTTTGCCGAATCTCAGAAAGTTGCGGTTGCGGCCGAAGCGCAAAAAGCCTCGGTTATACCCACGTTTGTTTACGTCCTTTGTATCCTCAGAAGAGAATTCGTTAATCATTTCATCTTCTGGACGGATATTTCTGGCCCAGGCGGGGGGGCTGTAATATACACCTGGAACAGCTCTCTTCCAGCGCTGAGAAGTTATCTTCCCCGATTCTAAGGAATTAATGTTGTTGGACGATGATGGGTTTTGCTGCACTTGTTCAGATATGTTTTCCAGGGGAAATTTTGGATTTCACACCCCAGCCATCCCTTTTGGTTGGGAACTGAGTGACAGTGACGGAGCGTCCGAACCTCAAGAAATTGCGTGAAGGATCACGGCCGAACCTCAGGAAATTTCGTGAAGGATCACGGCCGAACTCAAGAAATTGCGTGAAGGATCACGGCCCCGAACCTCAGGAAATTGCGTGAAGGATCACGACCGAACCCCAAGAAATTGCGTGAAAAGGTCATGAACCGAACCTCAGGAAATTGCGTGAAGAATCGCGACGAAACGTAGAAAGTTGCGACTTCGTTTTTCAACCGAATTAGTGAGTTCCTCGTTGCCCTTGTTGTCATAGTCGTCGTTAGTTGCTGCGTCCCAATCTGTTAACACGAAAATGTTCATTTAATTATGCATTTTTTAGATTTTTTTTTCAATAATTAAAGTGTTTTTTTATATAATTTTATTTGCAAAGGCCCATTAATACATTTATAGTAAATTTGGTGAATTTTCAGTCTTTATTTTAAAAATTTGCTATAATATTTTATTTCCATTTATTTGTTGCTCTTTCCTTTTATTCATATTCTAGTCAGAAAATGTTGAAAAAAAGGTTAATATATTCAACGCTTTCACATTTGAGAATTTATTTCTGTAAGTATATAAAAGCCAACCATTAAAAATTTAGATGCCTATAAAAGAACAGAATTTGGAGTACGGGGTTTTCAGCTGTAACCTGAGGAAATTGTGACCTCCTCTCTTGTTTTCCACATGATTGCTACAAGAAATGGAGAAATAAAACAGAGATAATTATAAATGAATAGAATAATTTTGCTAACGAGCAACTGAGGATGAAAACAAATTACCCAAATTTTCCAATTGTATCAGTCCTCCAAGACATTTTGTGTTTAGTATTAACTGATACAAATATTTTTGTATGTTAAAAGCACTTTCCTAGGCTAACCTCTCTAGATTTTTGGTAATACTATCCTTCCTGGTGGGATATTTTAAACGGAAAAAGTTTTAATGTTCCCAAGCTGCATGATGACTTTGTTTCACGTGTGACTGACTGGTATAATTCCTATGAGTGTTTTCCCCTGTAGAGACCTTTAACAAAGACCTTGTGACGTATTTTAGAACTACTTAGAGCCGCCACTGCAAAACCCCTTGGTAATCTAAACCAAAAACCTCCATTTAATAATCATACCTCCTTCAAAAAACCATACTTATTCATGATTCTAAACTTCGTACACTGAAACGTACTGCTCGCAGACTAGGCCTAGCCTATAGAAAACATCGTACCCCG
>NC_069487.1:21626206-21649844 GCF_026875155.1 Cherax quadricarinatus | reverse complement strand
ATTATTAAAATTTTAAAAACTCACACTAATTTTGAGATTTTTCCATTGTTCATGATGGGCAGCACTTGAGGGCTTCTTTTAGTGTTTGCACAACTGTCCCATCGTTCTTTTGGGGTATTATTAAGCAAAATTAAGAGTTTTTTTTTGGGCACAGTAATTGAAACAAAGAAATCTGAATTCACGATACAGGGCTACTGCTCCCTTTCCCGAAAAGTAGTAGAGCGAGCGAGATCGAAATTTTTTTAATCGTTAGGTATCTTTTTTGGAAACTTTTCGTTTACACAGTAGACTTCTTCCGTTAATCAGAGGAACAGCAGAAGCAGTAGTGATGAAGGACCCCTGTGTGGGGAAAAGTTTCGCAACGTAGATCCTAAGCATTATTCTCCAAAATTTTATTATTTTTTTGGAATTATACTTGTTCAAGGAAATACTGGTTTTAATGTAACATCCAAAACCCCCTTGTATGAAAGGGTTTATGGGCAGTTTAAAAATTTTATTTAAAGTTTAAACTAAGCAATGATATTTTCGTGGTAAAAATTTTTTAAAACAAAGAACAATTAAGACAAATGATATTTCAAAGACATTTCATTCTGCATTTACTTTTTGCTGTGCATTGATAGAATGGGTATTCTGTTGGGTTTTGTAATTAAAAAAACATTTGATGGGGTCACGGGTTTTATACATTGAGATAGTTATTCAATATTTTTTTTGGGAAAGAAAGGTATAAAATCCCGAAATATGAAAGTTAAGACATTTTAAACCGGGATTTTTTTTTATTGTGGGACGTTTCGCCATCCGTGGCTTTTCAATACAGTTCTAGGAAATAAAGGAAGACGTAAAAACTATATACAAAAGAGGGGTTTTTTAATCAGTCCCTCGCTTGGAGTTGTTTTTTGGAAAAAAATAGAAAACAGTTAGGTATATTTTTTTGAAAGTTTCGCCTACACAGTGGTTTCTTCAGTCGATACAGAAAATTTTGATAAAAGCAAAAGATATTGAAGACGAAAAATCAGCCCATCCCCCTTAAAAGTTTTGAGGGGTGTCCCTCAGTCTGGAGAAGGCATTGTTCCGTTGTCAAAAAAATTGATTGAAGTGACAAAATCGGGCTTTTAAATAGTCCGGGGGTGGACGGGGTTGATTTGGGGGGAGGTCCTTTCAACCCAGCGTTTTCCCATAAGGTTGTCGAAGTAGATGGTCTGTACCAAGATACCCTTGTGTGCAGTGTCTGACGAATAAACATTAAAAAGGTATAAAAAACCGACATTGTTAGGTAAGAACAATGAACAGTTAGGTATATTTATTTAAAATTTTTTCCCCTCCCACGAGGCTTCTTCGTCGAGTACAGAAAAGTTGATAAAACAGAAGATACTTGAAGACGTGTAATCAGTCCATCCCCCTTTAAAAGTTTTGAGGTGGTCAGCCCTCGTCTGGAAGAGCATTGTTCCGTTGTCTGAAAAAATATAAGTTTGAAGTGACAGTGGGCCCTTTTAAAAGGCCAGGAGGGAGACGTGGGTTGATTTGGGGGGGAGGCCCTTTCTAAAAACCAGCCGTTCTCACTAGTAGGGTTGTCGAAGTAGATGGTCTGTACCAAAACCCTTGTGTTGCATGTCTGACAGAATAAACATTAAAATGGTATAAAAATACCGAAGTTAGTGTTGGGTAAGACACATATGCAACAGTTGGGTAATTTTTTGAAACGTTTCCCCTACACAGTAGGCTTCCGTCGAGTACAGAAAAGTTATAGAAGAAGAAGATACTTGAGACATGTAATCAGTCCACCCCCCTTAAAGTTTTGGGGGTTGGCCCCAGCCCCTCAGTCGGGAAGAGCATTTTTCCCGTTGTCTAAAAACAATATAAAGTTGAAGTGACAAAATCGGGCCTTATATAGTCCAGGAGGTAGAGTGGGTTGATTTGGGAGGGCAGGTCCTTCTAAAACCACCCTTTCTCACTGTAGAGGTTGTCGAAGTAGAGGTTGACAAGATCCCCTTGTGTTCGTGCTGACAAAATGAACATTAAAATGGTAAAAAAATCCCGACAGATTGTTGGGTTAAACACATATGAAAACTTTAGGTAATTTTTTTTGAACGTTTCGCCTCACAGTGGGCTTTTCAGTCGAGTCAAAAAAAGTTGATAGAAGCAGAAAATCTAAAGAGATTAATCAGTCCATCCCCCTTAAATTTTTTGAGGGGTTGGTCGGTCCCTCAGTCTGGAGAAAAAGCTTTGTTCCGTTGTCTGAAAAAAATTAAAGTTGAAGTGCAGAACGGGCTTTTTATGCCAGGAGGGGGGGACTTAGGTTGATTTGGGGGGCAGGTCCTTCTCAAACCCACCGTTCCATAGAAAGGGTTGTCAAAGAAAGGGGTCTGTCAATTACCCTTGTTTGCAGTGTCTGACAGAATGCATTAAAATGGAAAAAAAATTACCGACAGATTTTAGGAAAGACCAATGAAACATATGTCTTACTAACAATCTGTCGGTTTTTATCCCCATTTTAATGTTCAGTTAGTGTTACAGCTCGTGAACACTAACTCAAGGCCGGGAGGGATTACCTCATTTTTTTTATTTCTACTGTTTCCATTTGTCCTAGAATCTGTATTGATAAAGCCACTGGAGGGCGAAACGTTTAAAATAAAAATACCCGATGTTGCACATGGTTTAACTTTCATATTTATTTATTTTGGGGTGATAAGGGGGTTTTTAAAGACTTAAATTTAAAACACGTTTTTTTATTACAGGTAATAATTCCAGATTTTTGGGGCCTTTTAGGGGGGATTCGTAAATTTCCGCGCCGTAAAACCAAAAATCAAAAAAATTTGGAAGTTGGTTAAAAACCCAAAAAAATAGCTTAACCTTTGGCAACACAATGGTCGAATCTTTTTTCCGACGTTTCTAAAGAAATTGTTTTAATCAGGTATTGGATGTGATATTGGGTACGATCTGTCCACCCATTATATTTGGAAATTTTTCCCTTGTTTTTTATCGCTTTTTTTGCAATTTTTTTAAATAAGAGGTATGCCAGAAACATCAAAGGTGGCAAATTTTTTAAATTTCTTACTACACATCTGTTGCTCAACACTAGTAATAAACACAGCTGCATCAAATACCTTTAACCAGATTTGAAAATTTCAAAATACTATCCAAATAAAGGAGAAACCCCCAAACAGTTGTCATCTAGTAAGTGTATCCATGATTTATTCAAAAAAAAAACTAAGCAGGTTAAACCCAACTAAGGGAAAAAGGGCCCGATAACATCCGTTAATTCCTAAAAGATGGTGTTTTGAACTTCAATCCTTTTGCCACTAATAAATCTTTAAATACCACTAATCCCGTCCCGGAGGGGTTCAAGGGGCCCAAGTTACCCCTGTTTAAAAAAAAAATGTAGGTTATGAAAGCAACATGGGGCCTTTAGTTACTCAGTATAATATCTAAAATTCTAGGAGGGCGGTATTCTCAAGTAGTTAAGTACCAAGGGCAACAACTTTCTCCATAGCTATAATGGGCTTTAAAAAGACCCCTACCAACCGAACCTCCCTTTTAATCTGTTGGATTATGAGAATGAAAGCAAAGGGGAACCTATAGTATGGTAACCTTAGACCTGAAAAAGACCTTCATACGCAACACAATATATTATGTAATAAATTTCAACTATGGGTATGGGTTCGTAGAGGGTTTAAGTCCTCCCTTAGCAACAGGAGAAAAATGCAAATCAACAAAAAGAATCAAAACCCCTCCGAAAATGTGGAGTTCCCCCAAGGTATTTTTCTGGGTCCTTATTATTCTTTTTTAGTCAATGTTTGCCTATCAGTGTCAGTGAAAAACCCCTACTGTTTGCGGCAGTGCTCTTTTTTAGTGTCAGGAAAGACCCCAAAAGATATTGCTAATGTTTTAACACGGGAACTGGAGTCCGCAGCAAAGGTTAGTAGAAAAACAAATATCATTAACCCAGGGAAAACTGAAGCCTTTTTCTTTGGGACGGGGAAAAAAAACTGAGAAGGGTAAATAATTTTTTGTTTAAAGTAATGGGGAGCCACACTTTGGTTTCATCAAAAAATTTTGGGGAAACCTCTTTGACCCTTTTCTGTCAGGAAATTGATAGGGAACGTTTTTAGTAAAGAAGCGAATCACAGCAAACACAGTGTCTACCTATGAGGCCGCAGGGGCCTATTGTCTAGCCCTTATACAATGCCATGGATTACACTTGTCTTCTTGGGACTCTGCCTTTACAAAAAAAAATAAAGATAGACTGCAAATCACCCAGAACAAAAAACGTAAGATTCATCCTGGGGCTGGGCCAAGGAAAAAGTAGGCCAGGGATGAATTACAGCATTTGGTATGCGAATGTTTAAGCGGTAAAAAAACTGAAGCTAAATCATGTTTTTAAAATTGCTCACAAAAATGTCCAGAATATCTTGTGTCAATTTTGTCAAGGGTTGGGAACCAAAGAATCTAGTACTAGGGGGGAGAGCACAATTTGTAGTACCCCCAGCGTGGCCAGGCTTTCAAAACCTTTTTTGTACGCAATAAAGGAATGGGGCAGACTACCCGCACTGCAAGCCCCTCTAGCGAAACCCTTTAAGAGACTGCCAAAAAAGGGGTTGATGAAGTAGCTCAGAAAGGAGGGAAGATTTTTTATTTTTTTGTAAAAATGTGTAAATTTTACCTTATTCCTAGTAAGACCCCCGTATTTTAGATAGCTTAATGACCTTTTTAGGGGAGATAGCTTTTTATATGATAAAAGATGTTATCTTCATTGAGAATAATAAGGGAAAATATTATAACCTTTTTATTATAAAAAGTAAAAAGGGCCCCCTTTAAATAAGTCACTTGTCTGATTTTTTTTGGGGTTTTCCCCGGTTTTACTACACATATGCTGTATGTAGAAATTTCTATGAACTGATTTGTGATAAAGAAAAACTTTTTATTAATTAAAAAATGACTATTTTCATCATAAAACAGAAGCGGAGTTATCCGTAGACTTAGAACCAAAAAAGGAACCCCTGGGAATGCTCGGCAGTGTTCCCGCTCCCCAGAGAGCCAGGGAAATCACTTTATTATTACGCTTAAATAGCTTAATATAAAATCCCGGCTTATTTATCTATCAGAATTGATCTAAAAATGTATAAAAAACATCTAAATAACATCAAAAAAGTTATATCTCTAAAACTGAAAAAAAAAAAAGGCCTAATATGGCGAGAGATTTTCGGGAATATTTTGATATAAATGAGTTTTCGCTCTCCATGTCGTATTCTTTGTCTTGAGTAAGGGAAAACGATGTTTTTTAAGAGGGAAAATGCACTAGAAAATCAGTTTTAAGAAAAGCACCCAAACAAACGCGATTTTCGCGAAATTTTTTTTTTTTTTTGAGCGGGGGCCGGGCCGGGTCCCGGCCGATATCTCGGAAGTAATTTTTCACCAAGGTATCTTTTTGCCTTTTTTACTTAATTAAAGGAAAAAATAAACAATAAATTGTGAATAATGATTTCTCTAATTTTCTCCCAAACATTTTTGGAAAATATTCTAAATACTTTCGGAGTATTGGGAGGGAAAAGGGAGATTTTTTTGCAACATTCCAGGAACTAACAAACTTTATTTTTTTGTGAAATAAAGATAAGTTATTTAGAGGAAAGGCGTTGGGTAAACTTCGTATAAGCATTGCTCTCTCGGCACCAAGTGTCCAAACAACCTTATGTCTTCCCATATAGGAATAAATCGCCCCTCAAGGGCATTTTCAGCAAATCAGTCCTTTTTCAGTCTTTTCTCAGTTGTCGTTTGAGGTATATTTTTGATAAATATTTTCAAGAAAGAGTGAAAACACTTTGTCTTGTGCACCAAAACTGAAGGAAATCGGACGGTAAACAAAAAAGCTACATTTTTTTGGACGAGGGCCCCCTTATGTGCATTGAGTTTTTGCATAGTGTGAGATGGACACGAACGTCAGTGATCTGTGTCTTGTGTTATGGTCATGTGTTCTGTTGAGGTTGGTAAGGAGACTTCTGAGGGGAGGGTTTATATCAGAGTTAAGTGTTCTGTGTATGTAGTAGGTACAATAATAAGTATGGATGTTTTGTATTGTGAGTAGGTTTAGTCTTGAATATTGGTGGAGTGTGCTGCATGTAGTGGGAATTTATCATTCTGACTGCAGCATTTTGTTGGGTAATTAATGGTCTTAGATGGTTTGTTGTTGAGCCCCATGCACAAATTCCATAGGTGAGATAGGGGTAAATAAGTGAGTGATATAGGGCCAGGAGGGCTGACTGTGGAACATAGTACCGTATCTTCGATAGTATGCCTTCGATAGTGTGCCCTCTTCTGAAATTTGTCCTTGATAGCGGCTACATAACACAAAGGCATGGCACAAGGCACAAAACCCATTGACATCTAGCCTTGATTGTCGGCTCGGGTCATCCGACACAGGTGAGATAAGTGGGGCAGCACTGATCTTAAACAGATTTTTCATTCAATCCTGCACTTGTACTTACACTGGTCCCCTTCCACTTGTAACCGACTCGCAATCTGCTACACCATTCTAACAGCCGTTCCCCAGTTATCACCTCACCAACCTTTCATGGTAGTTCTCTTCTAGCGACTCAACTGCTTCACAAGTGTTATGGTGGTCAGAGGATCACAGTACCTCTGTTCGTCAGAATCTCTACTCGTGTTAGGACCACTGTCTACTCAGTGTGTCAACAGTGACGTCCACTTGTAACAATCCTCCCCCACCATCGTCATCAACAACGTCTCAGCGTTCCAAACCATGACTGAGCTACATGCCCAGAACATCAGCACGGCACCATTCTCCACTACATAACTGTGTACATACTAACTTGTCACTAATTATTCATATATTTCATTTTTCATTTCTTTGCTTCATGTAGGATTAATTTCACGTTTAAGTGCTATATAGTCTTTATTAGTATTACATATTAATAAAATTCAAAATCTTATTACCTTATCATTGATTTTTTATCTTTACATTTCCATAAGGAAGAACCAGCCTTATCAAAAACTCTAGAGGGTCTGATAGGGATGCTGAACCCTCCCAATTTGAACTAAACAATTTACAATTCGAGACATATCAATAAATTTACACTTAGTTATAAATCAAAATCTAAAAGGAGCAGTGTTACAATGTCATACCTATATGATTAATAAAATAATTTTTCTCCTATTATGTAAATCAGATTTAAAAATGTATACATGCGAAATCACCATATATGAGACTCGGTTTTTGTATGTACAGTGCTGCTGGCTTCTTAAACATTATTAACATTTTTGGGTTACAATTTGATATTAGAATCACATAGTTTTACGTACAGATATTTATTTCTTGAACCAGAATTTTTCTTTCCTTTTTGTACATATCGATGCCTACGAATGATAATGTAGAAGAGAAAAAATAATTATCCAAACACATGTGGCAGTTTTCAAGGAATGGCTATTATACTGAGAATAATAATGGGTTAACAACGTCACATGCCAGTAATAAATGTCACAAGTTATGGTGACGTCGGATTTCATCCTCCATTTCAACCGAATCTAATAAAATTTCTCAGGGAAGCTCTCACAGGTCTAACATCCAGCACTGACTCGCTGGTTTCAGAGGATGATCCTGGGTGTCCGACAAATCCATCACGTTTGCCGAATCTCAGAAAGTTGCGGTTGCGGCCGAAGCGCAAAAAGCCTCGGCTATACCCACGTTTGTTTACGTCCTTTGTATCCTCAGAAGAGAATTCGTTAATCATTTCATCATCTGGGCTGATATCTCTGGCCCAGGCGGAGGGGCTGTAATAAGGTAGTGATACATATACACCTGGAACAGCTCTCTTCCAGCGCTGAGAAGTTATCTTCCCTGATTCAGAGGATTTATTGTGGGACGATGATACGTTTCTCTGTACTTGTGTGGTTGAGGGTTCAGATGTAGTTTCCAGGGACTTGGATTTCACGCCGCAGCCATCGTGTGACAGGGAACTGAGCTGACAGTCGACGGAGCGACCGAACCTCAGGAAATCGCGTGAAGGATCACGACCGAAACGTAGGAAGTTGCGACTTCGCTTCTCAATCATGTCAGTGAGTTCCTCGTTGCCATTGTTGTGGTAGTCGTCGTAGTCACTGCGTCCGAATCTGGCAGCACGGAAATGTTAGTTTAATTATACATTTTGTGATTATGTGGTGTGCTTGGTTTTTAAGAGTTTTCGTTACTTTACTTCCAATGGTTCGGTAATATATTTCCAGTGAATTTGCAAATTTAATTAAAAAGTTTATGTAAAGTTTAATTTCATTTATTAGTTGCTCTTTCCTATTATATATTCTAGTCACAATAAGATAAAAATTGAAGTTAATATATTCAACGCTTTCATATTTTGAAAATTTAGATTCCATAATTAAGTAAAATGTTTATATTAAAAATTAGAAGTCAAAAAATCCGAACAGAAATTTGGAGTAAACGATTTTTAATCTCAACTGACCTGAGGAAATTGCGGCCTCTTTTGTTCTCCACATTATTGCTACCAGATACGGAGAAGAAAAAGAAAAAAATAGATAATTAAAAGTGAATAGAATGATTATTAAAATAAGTTATTGAATCTGTGGATGAAAACAAAAATTACCAAGTTGAAAATTATTCCTTTCCTCTCCAAAGGAATATTTTTTTTGTTTAAATTTCCCAAAAAATTTTGGGGAAGGGGTTTTTTGGTTTTTAAATTTTCCCCAAAATTTACTTGAAATTTCTTAAAAAATTTTTATTTTAAAATTAAAAAAATTTTAGTAAAGAAACATTTATTATTTGGAAAAAATTTTCGGGTCCCCAAAATTTTTAAAAATTGGGAATTTTTAAATTTTTTCAAAACGTTTAATTTTTTAAAAATTTAAAACCAATAAAAGAAATTTGGGGTTTTATTAAAAATTGGGTTAAAAATTAAACCAGAAGGGTAAAGGGAACCCTTTTTAACCAAATGCCGGGGTTCCCGGCCCTTTGGCCCACATTAGCTCCAGATAGGGGAAAAATGGAAAAATTAAAAATTTTAAAGTGCTAAATGAATTTAAAAATTTGGATTGCCGTTAAAACCAAAAATTACCTTTAAAACCCAGTCCCTCAAAGGGTTTCCCGGGTCCCGTAAATTCAAAAATTAATTTAAATTGCCCCCCCCGTAATTTTCCCTTTTTCCCTTTTTTCCCCAAGGGGAAATTACCAATTTTTTTTGGTTTTAAATGGTTTGAAAAAACATCCCGTAAAGTGGAATTACCAAAATTCCCCCGAAAGGTTTTATCCCATTTTCCCTAAAGTTGGCCCCTTTGGGAATAAAAATTCCGAAGGGACTTGAAAAAGAAAACCGGGGCCGTTTAAATTCAACTTTTGCCTTTGACGAGCCCGTCACCAAGGGGACATTGCCCATGCCATTTGCCGTCCCCAATTTGGCACATTTAAACCTTCCCGGCCCGTCCCCAAGGGGCACTTTGGGCCCTTTGGCCCAGTGCCCGTCACCAAGTGGCACATTGACCATGCAGTGCCCGTAAACAAGTGGCCTTTGGGACCATGACAGGCCCGTCCCCAAAAGGGGCACATTGCCAGGGCAGGCCGTCCCCAATGGCAAATTGCCCAGGGCAGTCCCCGTCACCAAGTGGCAAATTGCCCATGACAGTCCCCGTCCCCAAAGTGGACATTTGCCCCGGGGCCAGTGCCCGTAAACCGGGTGGCACATTGCCAGGGACGGGGCCCCTTTCCCCAAGTAAAAATTTGACCTTGCCAGTCCCCGTCACCAAGGGGGAAAATTTGACCTGCCAGTCCCCGCCCAAAAAAAATGGACATTGACCATGACAGGGGCCCGTCCCAAGGGGCACATTGACCAGGGACGGGCCCCGCCCCAAGTGGCAAAATTGACCATGCATCCCCGTCACCAAGTCCCAATTGACCTTGCAGGGCCCGTCCCCAAGTGGCCCCATTGCCCATGCCAGGCCCGTCCCCAAAGTTGCACTTTGACCAGGACAGTGCCCTCAACGTGGCACATTGCCTGCCAGTCCCCGTCCCCAAAGTGGCACATTGACCATGCCGGGCCCCCGTCCCCCAAATGGCCATTGACATGAAAAGGCCCCCGGGTCCCCAAGTAAAAATTTGACCATGACGTGCCCGTCCCCCAAGTGGCACTTGCCCCAGGGACAGTCCCCGTCACCAATTTGGGCACTTTGCCCATGAGTGCCCTTTACCAAGTGGAAACATTGACCTTGCCGTGCCCTTTTCCCCCAAGTGGCCTTGCCAGGCCGGGCCCCCGTCACCAAGGGGGACATTGACCATGAAGTCCCCGTCCCCAAGGGCACATTGACCATACAGGCCGCCCACCAATTTGGCACATTGACCATGACAGCGCCCGTCCCAAGGGGCCCAATTGACCAGAAGTGCCGTCACCAAGTGGCACATTGACCATCCCAGTCCCCACACCAAGTGGCTTTTTGACCCTTGCCAGTCCCCGTCACCAAGTGGCACTTGCCCCATGACGGCCCCCGGGTCCCAAGTGGCAATTGCATCCCGGGGCCCCGTCACAAGTGGCACATTGCCATGCCATTTCCCCGTCCCCAAAGGTGGCACTTTGGGCCAGGGCCGTGCCCTTTTCACCAAGGGGCCCACATTGACCATGCAGTGCCCGTCCCAAGTGGCACATTGACCTGCCGTGCCCGTAAACCAAGTGGCAAATTGCCCATTCCCAGGGGCCCGTCCCAATTTGGCACATTGACCATGAAAAGTCCCCGTCCCCAATTTGGAAAATTTGGGCCCCATGCCAGTGCCCTTTCCCCAAAGTGGCCCCTTGACCATGTGTGCCCGTCCCCAAAGTGGCACTTTGCCATAAACGGGCCCCCGCCCAAAGTGGCACATTGAAAGGGACAGGCCCGTCCCCAAAGTGGCCATTGCCATGACGGGGCCCGAAAACCAAGTGGAACTTGGACCATGCCAGGCCCTCCCCAAAAGTGGCACTTTTGGCCCCCGCCCAGTGCTTTCCAAGTGGCACTTTGACCTTTGACAGGCCCGTCACCAAGTGGCCCCATTGCCCATGACAGTGCCCGTCACCAATTTGGAACATTGACCCATGAAGTTGCCCGTCCCAAAGTGGCACATTGACCTGACAGTTGCCGTAAACCAAGTGGACTTTGGGAACCTTGACAGTGCCCGTCCAAGTGGAAATTTGGCCCATGCCAGTCCCCGTCCCCCAAGTGGAACATTGCCATGCCGGGCCCCTTTACCAAGGGGCACATTGCCCATGCCCGTCCCGCCCACCAAGTGGACATGACCATGGAAACAGTCCCCGTCCCCAAAGTGGCCATTTTCCTTGACAGTCCCCGTCCCAAGTGGCAATTGACCATGCCGTCCCGTCCCAAAGTGGAACATTGCCCAGGGAAACCAGTGCCCGTCACCAAGTGGCACTTTGGGGACCATGCATTTTTGCCCGTAACCAAGTGGCACTTTAAACCATGACGGGCCGTCCCAAGTGGAAAATTTGCCCAAATTGACGGGCCCCCGTCCCCAAGTGGCAAAATTGCCCATGCCCAGGCCCGTCCCCCAATGGCACTTTGCCCAATGACAGTCCCGTCCCCAAGTGGCACATTGGAAAAGCCAGTGCCCGTCCCCAAGTGGCACATTGCCCCCCCAGACATTTTGCCCGCCCCAAGTGGAACATTGCCCTGACGGGCCCCCGTCCCCAAGTGGCACTTTGACCATGACATTTGCCTCCAAAAGGGGGCACATTGCCCATGACATTTCCCCGTCACCAAAGGGAACATTGACCAGCCGGGCCCCCGTCCCCCAAAGGGGTTTTGCCCAATGACAGTGCCCTTAAACCAAAAGTGGAAAAATTGCCATGACAGTCCCCGTCACCAAAGTGGCCCCATTGCCTTTACAGTGCCGTAAACCAATTTAAAAATTTGGGACCATGCAGTGCCCGTCCCCAAAGGGTTGGCCCATTGCCCTGCCAGTCCCCGCAAAGGGGGACATTGCCCCATGACATTTGCCCGCCCAAAAAGGGCACTTTTGCCCAAGGGCCCGGGCCCCCCGTCCCCAAAGTGGCACATTAAACCATGCAGGCCCGGGCCCCAAGTGGCACTTTGGGACCATGACAGTCCCCTTCCCCAAGTGGCAATTTCCTGGGGGCCCCCGGGCCCAAGTGGCAAAATTGACCTTTGACATTTGCCCGTCACCAAGTGGAAATTGACCATCCGGCCCGTCACCAAGGGGCACATTGACCTTGCATTTCCCCGCCCCCAAAAGTGGCACTTGCCATGCCAGTCCCGGTCAAAAAAGTGGCACTTTTGGACCACCCAGTCCCCGTCCCAAAGGGTGGCAATTAAACCATGACAGGCCCGTAAAAAGTGGAAATTTGACCTTGCCAGTCCCCGTCCCAAAGTGGAAATTGCCCATGACAGGCCCGTCCCCAGGGGGGCACATTGACCATGCCGGGCCCCGTCACCAAGTGGCAATTTGACCTTGCCAGTTCCCCGTCCCCCAAGGGGCACATTGACCATACAGCCCCGTCCCCAAGGGGCACTTTGCCCATGGACGGGCCCCCGTCACCAAAGTGGACATTGACCATGCAGTCCCCGTCCCCAAGTGGCACATTGACCGGGACAGTGCCCGTCACCAAGGGGCCCACATTGACCAGGGACGGGCCCCCGTCCCCAAGTGGCAAATTGACCATGACAGGCCCGTCCCCAAAGTGGCACATTGCCCATCCCATTTCCCCTTCCCCCCCCCCCCAAGGGGGCCACTTTGCCCAGGGGCCAGTCCCCGTCCCCAAGTGGCACTTTGGGCCCTTTGCCAGTGCCCGTCCCCAAGTGGCACTTTACCATGCCTTTCCCCTTTCCCAATTTGGCCTTTTGACCATGCCCGGGCCCCCGTTCCAAGGGGCCCAATTAAACCATGCAGTCCCCGTCCCAAGGGGACTTTTGACCAAGCAGGCCTTTCAAAGTGGAAAAATTGACCATGACAGTGCCCGTCACCAAGTGGCCATTGCCCCATGCCAGTGCCCGTCACCATGGGGCAAAATTGCCCCCAGGACAGGCCGTCACCAATTTGGCACTTTGGACATGACAGGGCCGTCACCAAGGGGCACATTGACCATGACGGGGCCCCTTCCCCAAGTGGCCATTGCCCAGGGACGGGTCCCCCGTCCCCAATTTGGCACTTTGCCATGCCAGTGCCCGTAAAATTTTGGCACATTGCCCTGACAGTCCCCGGGTCACCAAGTGGCAATTGCAGCCAGTGCCCTTCCCCAATGGAACATTGCCCCTTGCCCGGGCCCCCGTCCCAAGTGGCACTTGACCATGACAGTGCCCGCCCAAAAAGGGGCACATTGCCCAAAGACAGGCCCGTCCCCAAAGGGTGGCACATTGACCATGCAGTCCCCCGTCACCAAGTGGCAATTGCCCTTGCCAGTCCCCGTCACCAATTTGGCACATTAAAACCATGCCAGGGGCCCGTCACCAATTTTGGGGCCCCTTTGGCCTGACAGTGCCCTAAACCAAGTGGCACATTGACATGCCAGTCCCCGTCACAATGGCCCATTGCCAACAGTGCCCGTCCCCCAAGGGGGCACATTGACCAGGACAGTGCCCGTCCCCCAAGGGGGAAAATTGCCCATGCCGGGCCCCGGGTCCCCAAAGGTGGCACATTGACCATGCCAGTGCCCGTCACCAAGTGGCACATTGACCATGACAGTGCCCGTCACCAAGTGGCACATTGACCATGACAGTGCCCGTCACCAAGTGGCACATTGACCATGCCCAGGCCCGTCAAAAGTGGACATTGACCTTTGCCAGCACCCCCGTCACCGGGTGGCACTTTGGACCATCAGTCCCCGTAACCAAGTGGACATTGACCATGACGGCCCCGTCCCCAAGTGGAAAATTGACCATGCCAGTCCCCGTCCCCAAGTGGCCCCCCCCTTTTGACCATGCCAGTCCCGGGGTTAAAAAGTGGCACTTTGACCATGACAGTCCCCGTCCCCAAGGGGGCACTTTGGACCTTTGGACTTTTGACCCCCCAAGGGTGGCACATTGACCAGGGCCATTTGCCCGTCAAGTGGCACATTGCCCATGATTTTTCCCCTTTCCCCAAAGTGGCACTTTGCCATGACAGTCCCCGTCCCCAAGTGGCACATTGCCCATGCCAGTGCCCGTCCCCAATTTGGACATTGACCATGCCGGGTCCCCGTACCAAGTGGACATTGACCAGGGCCAGTGCCCGCCCCAAGTGGCACATTGACATGCCAGGCCCGTCCCCAAAGGGGCACATTGACCTTGGGGGGCCCCCGCCCCCAAGTGGCCCAATTGGGACCACCCAAGTGCCCGTCACCAGTGGCCCCATTGACCACCAGTCCCCTTCCCCAATTGGACTTTGGGACCATGAAAAGTCCCCGTCACCAAGTGGAAATTGGGGCCCCAGGAAGTGCCGTCCCCCAAGGGGCAATTGACCATGCCAGTCCCCCGTACAAGTGGCACATTCCCAACCCCCAGTGCCCTTAAAAAAAAGGGGGCACATTGCCATGCCGGCCCCCCCCAAGTGGCCTTTGGACCGGGCCAGTCCCCGCCCCCCAAGGGCCATTGCCAATAAAGGGCCCGTCCCAAAGGAATTGCCCCGGGAAAATTTCCCTTCCCCAATTGGAAACATTGACCATGATTTTTTCCCTCCCCCAAACTTCCTTCATGACCCCCCAAGGGGCCTGGCTCCCGGCCTCCCCAAACACCCTTCCGGCCCGCACTAATTACCATCCAGTTTTTCCCCAACCACGTCCGGGCCCCGCAAAAATTAATTACAAGACACCTTTTTCCCCCTCCTTAAATCATTCCTCCCACAATTCCCATCCCATCCCCCTCCCCAAATTTCCCCATTGACCTTTCCATGCCCCCCAATCCCCCCCCCCCACAAATACACCCAACAGTGGCCCCAAATCGGGCCCAAAAAAGCCCAGGGCCCGTCCCAAAAGGGGACTTTTGCCCATGCCGGGGTCCCCGTCCCCAAGGGGCACTTGGGACCAGGGACATTGCCCGTCACCTTTTAATAAGGACCTACGGGGCCCGCAAAAGGGGCCCTTAACCAGCGGGGTTTTAAAAGTCCAAAATGAGAAGGCCCGTCAAAAAAGTGGACTTTAAACTTTGCTGGCCGTCACAAAGCCCCCACATTGACCATGACACCCTCGCCCGGGCACCCACGCCTACCAATCCCGGCTCGCCCCCCAAACCACTTGCCCATGCACCCGCCCGCCACCAAGGGCCTTTGGCCTCCCATCCCCTCCCGTGGCACTTGGACCAAAAAAGTGGCACAAGGGGCCACTTTGGACCAACCGTCCCCCGCCCCAACCCCAAAGTGGAAATTGACCAGGGAAAAGGGCCCGTCACCAAAGTGGAACATTGACCCTTGACAGTGCCATTTCCCCAAGTGGCACTTTGTTACTCCCCTAAGGGGAATTGAAAAAAGGGGTTAAAGGGGAATTAAGACGGGCCCCAATGGCCGACCGGCCAGTCCCCGTCCCCAAAGGGGCCCACATTGCCCCAGGGCAGTGCCCCACCCAAGGGGCCCCCCCCAACCCTTTGCCCTTTGCCCATTTGCCCGTCCCCAAGTGGAAATTTGGGACCCATGACAGTCCCCGTCCCCAAAGTGGAAAAATTGCCATGACGTGCCCGTCAAAAAAGTGGCCCATTGACCTTTGGACAGGCCCGTCCCCCAAAGGGGCCATTGCCCAGGGACAGGGCCGCCCACCAAGTGGACTTTGGGCCCTTGACAGGCCCGTCCCCAAAGTGGACATTGACCCATCCGTGCCCGTCAAATTTGGCACTTTGGACCGGGAAGGCCCGCACCAAGTGGCACTTTGGACCTGACAGGCCGTCACCAAGTGGCACTTTGGGACCATGACGGCCCCCCCCTTTCCCAAGTGGCACATTAAACCAGGGCCAGTCCCCTTCCCCAAAGGGTGGCCATTGACCATGACATTTCCCCGGGTCACCAAGTGGCACATTGCCCCATGGACGGGCCCCGCCCTGTCACCCCAAAGTGGCCCCAATTTGGACCCATGACATTTGGCCCCGCCCACCAAGTGGAAAAATTTGACCTTGAAATTTGCCCGTCACCAAGTGGAATTGACCGGGACGGCCCCCCAGCACCAAGTGGAAATTTGGGCCCAATGACAGGCCCGTAAACCAAAGGGGAAACATTGACCATGCCGGCCCGTCCCCAAGTGGCACATTGCCCTTGGGGGAACGGGGTCACCAAGTGGCCCCCATTGACCATGACAGCCCCGGTCACAAGAAAAACATTGACCAGGGAACAGTCCCCGTCACCAAGGGGGCAATTGCCCCTGCCGTGCCCGTCCCCCAAGTGGACATTGCCCATGCCGGGCCCCCCGGTCACCAAGTGGAAACTTTTGCCCATGACCGTGCCCTTTCCCAAAGTGGAAATTTGGGCCCAAATGCCTTTGCCTCCCCAAGTGGCCATTGACCATGCCAGTGCCCCGTCCCCCAAGTGGACATTTGACCATGCCGTCCCCGTCACCAAGTGGCACTTTGACCATGCCGGGCCCCCGTCCCCAGGGGCACTTTTGCCCAAATGAAGTGCCCGTCCCAAGGGCACATTGCCCATGCCAGTCCCCGTCCCCAAATTTGGCACTTGACCATGCCAGGCCCGTCCCCAAGTGGCACCATTGACCATGACGGGCCCCGTTAAACCAAGGAACATTGACCATGCCAGTGCCCGTCACCAAGTGGCACATTGACCATGCCAGTGCCCGTCACCAAGTGGCACATTGACCATGACAGTGCCCGTCACCAAGTGGCACATTGACCATGACAGTGCCCGTCACCAAGTGGCACATTGACCATGACAGTGCCCGTCACCAAGTGGGAAATTTGGGCCATGACAGTCCCCGTCACCAAGGGGCCCACATTGACCATGCCAGTGCCCGAAAGTAATTTTAATAAGGGAAATTGGATTTTGCCAGGGACAGTCCCCGTCCCCAAGTGCACTTTTGACCCATGCCAGTCCCCGTCCCAAGTGGACTTTGGGACCTTTTGACGGGTCCCCGTCACCAAGTGGCCTTTGGGGCCCATGCCCGTGCCCGTCCCAAAAGTGGCCCATTGCCCATGACAGTGCCCGTCACCAAGGGGCCCACCTTTCCCCCAGCAGTCCCCGGTCCCCAGTGGCACATTGACCATGACAGGCCCGCCCACCAAGTGGCACTTTGCCCAAAACCCAGTGCCCGTCCCCAAAGGGGGCCCCTTGCCTTTTGACAGTGCCCTTTCCCAAAGTGGACTTTGGGACCAGGGCGGGTGCCCGTACCAAGTGGAAAAATTGCCATGACAGTGCCGTCAAAAAAAAGGTTGGGCACATTGACCAGGGCCGGGTGCCGTCCCCCTTTTTGGCACATTGACCTGCAGTCCCCGGCCCCAAAGGGGGCCATTGCCCAAATGCCAGTGCCCGTCACCAAGTGGCACATTGAAAAATAAAAGGGCCCCCGTCCCCAAAATGGACTTTTGGACCTTTGGTCCCCGTCCCCAAGGGGGAAATTTTGCCATTGCCAGTGCCGTCCCCCAAGTGGCACAGACCCCTTTGACATTTCCCCGGAAAAAAGGGGCACATTGCCCCTTTGCATTTGCCCGTCACCAAGTGGAAATTTCCATGCCAGTCCCCCAAACCAAGTGGCACTTTGGGACATGACAGGGGCCCGTCCCCCAAGTGGCAATTACCAATCCCAAGTGCCCTTTCCCCAAGGGGCCCACATTGACCATACCATGCCCGTCCCCAAGTGGCAAAATTGCCCCATGACGCCCCCGGGTCCCCAAAGTGGCAAAATTGACCATGCCATTTGCCCGTCCCCAAAGTGGGGGTTGGGGGGGGACTTTTGGCCCATGACAGTGCCGGTCACCAATTTTGGCACATTCCCCCTTTGACAGGCCCGTCCCCAAGTGGCACATTGCCCAAATGCGGGCCCCGTCCCAAAAGTGGCACTTTGCCATGCATGCCGTCCCCATTTTGCAAATTGACCATAAAAGGGCCCCCCGTCCCCAAAGTGGAAAATTTTGGACCAGGGACGGGCCCCCGTCACCAAGTGGCCCCATTGCCTGCAGGCCGTCCCCAAGTGGCACATTGCCATGGACGGGCCCTTTCCCAAGTGGCACATTGCCCTGACAGCCCCGTCCCCAAGTCATTTGCCCATTGACAGGCCCGTCCCCAAAAGTGGAAAAATTGCCATGACAGTCCCCGTCACAAGGGGCACATTGCCCAAATGACATGCCCGTAAACCAAGTGGCACATTGACCTTAAACAGTCCCCGTCCCAAGTGGCCATTGACCATGACAGCCCGGTCCCCAAAAGGGGGGCACTTTGGGACCATGACGGGCCCCCTTTCCCCAAATTTGGCAAAATTAAACCATGTAACAGTGCCCGTCCCCCAAAGTGGCACAGGGGAAACCATGACAGTCCCCTTCCCAAGTGGGCACATTGACCATGCCCAGTGCCCGTCACCAAGGGGGAAATTGGGACCATGAACAGTGCCCGTCAAAGGGGGGGTGGCCCAAATCCGGCCCCCCCCCAAAAATTGCCATGCCCAGGGGCCCGGTCCCCCAAGGGGCCCATTTTGGGACCAGGGACAGTCCCCCGTCCCCAAAAGTGGCACTTTGGGACCTTTCCTTTTCCCCGTCACCATGGGGGAAATTTGGGGGAAAATCCCCAGTCCCCGTCCCCCAAATTTTGGCCCTTTTGCCAATGACAGTCCCCGTCACCAAGTGGGCACTTTGACCATGACGTGCCCCCGTCACCAATTTGGAATTTGGGACCGGGCCAGTGCCCGTCCCCAAGTGGCACTTTAAACCAGGGAAGGGCCCCCCGTAACCAAGTGGCACATTGACCATGACAGGGGCCCGTCCCCAAGGTGGCACTTTGGCCCAAGAAAGCCCCCCTTTCACAAGGGGCCACATTGCCCAATGACAGCCCCCGTCCCCAATTTGGCAATTGACCATGACAGCGCCCCGCCCCCAAAAAGGGGGGGCATTTGACCATGACACCCCCGTCACCAAGTGGCACATTGACCATCCCCAGTGCCCTTCACCAAGGGGCCCAAATGCCATGCCCAGCCCCCGTCCCCAAAGGGGGGCAAAATTGACCATGCCGTGCCGTCCCCAAGTGGCACTTTTAATAAACGCCCCCCCGTCCCAAAGTGGCACATTGCCCAACAGGCCCGTCCCCAAGTGGCACTTTGGGACCTTGACAGCCCCCGTCCCCAAGGGGCCCAAAATTGAAAATGACAGCCCCCGTCCCAAAAGGGGCCCACATTGACCATCCCAAAGTCCCCGTCCCCCAAGTGGACATTGCCCATGCCAGGGGCCCTTCACCAAGGGCACTTTGGGACCAGGGCCCAGTGCCCCTTCCGGGGCACTTTTTACCATGAAAGGGCCCCCCCTCATGTGGCACATTGACCTGAAGCCCCCGTCACCAAGTGGCACATTGCCCAATCCCAGTGCCCCCCCTTCGCGGCCTTTGACCTTAAAAGGGGCCCCCCCCTAATGTGGCACTTTTACCATAAAAGGGGCCCCTCTCATGTGGCACATTTCACCATGCCCAGTCCCCCTTTTTTGTGGACTTTAAACCATGACCGGGCCCGTAAAAAAAGGGTGGCACTTTACCGGGGGACAGTCCCCCGGTCAAAGTGGCACATTCACCATGACAGTGCCCGTCCCAAAGTGGCACTTTGACCATGACATGCCCGTCCCCCAAGGGGGGACATTGCCATCCCCAGTGCCCGTCACCAAGTGGCACTTTGAATGACATTTGCCCGTCACAAGGGGGCCCCATTGACCTTTGACGTCCCCCGTCCCCAAAGTGGAACATTAACCAGGGACAGGGGCCCGGTCCCCCAAGTGGCACATTGACCATGCAGTCCCCGTCCCCAAGGGGGCACATTGCCATGACATTTCCCCGTCACCAATGGCAAAATTGCCCATGCCCGGGTCCCCGTCCCCAAAGTGGCACTTTGGACCATGACAGTCCCGTCAAAAAAGTGGGCACATTGACCATGACATTCCCCGTCCCAAGTGGCACATTGCCCCCATGCGGCCCCCGTCCCCAAAAGTGGCACATTTGCCCAAGGGCCAGTCCCCGTAACCAAGGGGGCACTTGGCCCATGACAGTGCCGTACCAAGTGGCACATTGCCCATGGACATTTGCCCGTCCCCAAAGTGGCACTTTGGGGACCATGACAGTCCCCCGGTCACCAAGTGGCACATTGGGACCATGCCAGTCCCCCGTAAACCCAAGTGGCACATTGCCCATGACATTTCCCCGTCCCCCCAAGTGGAAATTTGGGACCATGACAGTGCCCGCCCACCATTTGGCACATTGACCTCCAGTCCCCGTCCCCAAGTGGCACATTCCCATGCCCAGGGGCCTCCCCAAAGGGGGCCCTTGCCAGGGCAGTGCCCGTAAACCCAAGTGGCACATTAACCATGCCAGTGCCCTTCCCAAGGGCCTTTGGCCAGGGACAGTGCCCGTCACCAAGGGGCCCACATTGCCCTTGCAGTGCCGTCAAAAGTGGACATTGCCCAAACCCAGGGGCCCCGTCACCAAGTGGCAAATTGACCATGCAGGGGCCCGCCCCAAGTGGCACTTTGACCATGACAGTGCCCTTTCCCCAAGGGGGCACATTGCCCCAAATGACGGGGCCCGTCCCCAAGGGGCACATTGACCATGAAGCGCCCGTCCCCATTTGGCAAAATTGCCATGACGGGGCCCGTCCCCCAATTTGGACATTGACCAGGGACAGCCCCCGTCACCAAAGTGGCACATTGCCGGGAACGTCCCCCCGGTCCCCAAAGTGGCACTTTGACCATGACGGCCCTCCCCAAAGTGGCACTTTGCCCAAAGGGACGTCCCCGTCCCCAAGTGGAACTTTGGGGACCATGCCCAGCCCCCGTCACCAAGTGGAAAATTTGACCTGCAGCCCCCGTCCCCAAAAGGTGGCACTTTGACCATGCCCAGGGGCCCGTCCCCAAGTGGAACTTTGGGCCCTTGACAGTGCCCTTTCACAAGTGGCACTTTTGACCATGTCGTCCCGTCACCAGTGGCACTTTGGCCGACAGTCCCCGTCACCAAGGGGGGAACATTGACCATGACAGCGCCCGTCACCAGTGGGACATTGACCATGACATTTCCCCGTCACCAAGTGGCACATTGCCCATGACATTTTGCCGTCACCAAGTGGAACTTTGGGCCCTTTGACAGGGGCCCGTCCCCAAATTTTGGGAATTGACCATGACGTCCCCGTACCAAGTGGCACTTTGCCCATGCCGTGCCCTTTCCAAGTGGCACATTGACCCATGACAGTGCCGGCACCAAGTGGCATTTTTGCCAGGGACGTGCCGTCACAAGGGGGTCCCATTGCCCAAGGGCCAGGCCCGTCCCCCAAAGTGGCACATTGACCATGCCCGTGCCCGTCCCCAAGTGGCACATTGCCGGGGTAAATTTTTGCCCGTCCCGTGGCACTTGCCCAAATGCGTCCCCGTAAACCAAGGGGGCACTTTTGGACCATGCCAGTCCCCTCCCCAAAAGGGGCCTTTGCCCAGGGGACGGGCCCCCGTTCCCCGTGGGAAACATTAAACCATGACGCCCCCCGTCACAAGGGGGGGCACATTGACCATGACAGCCCCCGTCCCCAAGTGGCACTTTGGGGACCTTTCCAGCGCCCGTCCCCAAGTGGCACATTGACCATGAAACCCGCCCGCACCAAGTGGGCCAATTGCCTTGCGGGCCCCCGTCCCCAAGGGAAACTTGGGCCATCCAGTGCCCTTTCCCCAAGTGGCACTTTGGCCCTTGAAAAAGCGCCCGTCACCAAGTGGCCTTTGGGACCAGCCAGTGCCCGTACCAAGTGGCACTTTGCCTTGACAGCCCCCGTCACCAAGTGGCACTTTGCCCAAATGACAGCCCCCCGTCAAAAAAGGGGGGCACTTTGACCTTTGACAGCCCCCCCGTCCCAAGTGGCACATTGACCTTTGACAGGCCCGTCCCCAAGGGCACATGACCAGGGCCATGCCCGTCCCCCAAGTCCCCCAATTGCCATGCCGTCCCGTCCCCAAAGTGGCACATTGCCCCTGCCAGTCCCCTCCTCACCCCGGACCTTTTCCTTAAAAAAGGGCCCCCTCCTCATGGGGGCCATTGACCGGGACAGCGCGTCCCAAAATTTGGACATTGACCATCCATTTGCCCTCCTCACGCGGCACTTTGGGCCCATGAAAGGGCCCCCCCTCATTTTGGCACATTTACCATAAAAGGGGCCCCCTCCCTCATTGTGGCAATTCACCATGCCCGTCCCCCTTTTCTCATGTGGCCCAATTTAACCCAGGACAGCGCCCGTCCCCAAAGTGGACGGGGGGCCCATCCCAGTGCCCCCCTCACGCGGAAATTTTCCAAAAAGGGCCCCCCCCTCCCCTTGGGCCCCTTCCCCATGCAGGCCCTTCATGTGGCACTTTAAAAAATGAGTGTCCCCCCTCACGGGGCCCTTTTTTGCCAAAGCTTTTTCAGGTATTTTCCCAGTTTCACCCCGGGGTGTGCTTTCTCTTAACCAAAATAAAAATGGCAGTCACCAGGTGGCGTTTAAACGACGTAAAGTAATTCAAGCAAAATCACTGACTACACTAGACGCCAGTACGAATGAAGAGTTTCAGAAATGTTTCAAGAAGTAGCAAAGATGCTGAGGTCAGTGTACAGCCTCCCAAGAAGAGCATTTCCAGGAAGTACGCTTCACTCAGGTGATTGGGGAGGCCTGAATATTTTTTATTGCCTCAGTCAGGGAACTTTATAGTACATCGTATCATACTGTCTAGCAGAAAGATCAAATATCTAGAAGAGCTTTAGAGTTCTATTAGTGCTAAGGCCACGTTGGTGCCTGGGTTAAAAAAAACGGCAGATGGGGAAGCTAAGGTTTCTATTATGTGGTGGCTCTGTTAGTCCTCTTCCTTGTAGTGACTTAATTGGCCACAAAACTGATATATCCCTGGTAAGAGGCGTGCTAGCTGGGCCCTACACATGTAAAGTAATACAAGCTTCAGCAAGACTTGTACGTTTGGCAGTCTTTCTCCTGTATGTGTCTATGGTTTAATCCTCCTCAGTTTTTTTGTGTTATTTTTGTAACTTCCTGGACTCGGAGGGGAACCTTTGGAAACTCTTTGATGGTCAATTGACAGTTACAGTTTAGTGGGAGATTTAACTGATACTGGCTATTTTAAATTAGTTTGATAGTATTTATTTCCTTGTAGAATTTTGCTCATGCAAAAATATTTTCTTTATTAATTTTATCCTGTATATTACATGTTTTTATTGTTATGATTATTTTTGATCTATAGTGTTAAATTGTTTATGAATATCAAAGCAATCTGCCTATAATAACAAGATTAAATTTGCCTTTATTCCTTGCAATTATAAGATGCGATACTATGTCCCATTTCGTTGGTAGAAGCAAGATTGCATGTGACACATGGAAAACCATTAATAATGTACGAGGAGCATTCAGATATTTCTCCATACTCAACAGAAACCATCCTGCAGAATCTGTAGCAATTTGCTGTATTGCTGTGATACTGCACGTGTAATCATTGTCTGTCATACCAATCTTTGATTATCTAT
>NC_069487.1:21606206-21613706 GCF_026875155.1 Cherax quadricarinatus | reverse complement strand
GGTATCAGAAAGGTACTAAAGAGAGTAATGATAAAAATAATCAAGAAAACAAGGATGACCTCTTGGATAGTCTACCAAAAATATATAAAACATGGGAGCAAGAGATAGTGTATCAAAAAATGCAGAATGTCCATACCACAACAGATGACTTGAAACTATCTAGTCACCCACATGGTGCTAAGCCAGACCCATCCCCAAGCCATAGCACTGATACCCACAGTGCTGGTGCTGGCCCAGGCTCCCCAAGTCGTAGCACTAATACCCACAGTGCTGGTGCTGGCCCAGGCCCAGCCGCTGGCCCAGGCTCAGCCCCCAGTCCCAGTGCTGACCCAGACCCAGCCCCAAGCCTTACTGCCAGTCCAGACTCTCCTAGGGACACTACCAAAACCACCACAAAAACAGTAAATATACAACCATCTAAAACTGTAAATATACAACCATCATTGCACAAGACCGTGGCCCACAGTACAGATGTTGGAGAGGAGTCTCCTCCTTCTTCCTCTACTGGGGAAAGATAGAATCAGTCCATCAATCTCGATGGACTGACCACATCGACTCAAGGTTGAGGGACTGATTACCTCATTCTCCTCCTGTTCTTCAAGATTCTCCTTTGTATGGACTGATGAAGCCACTGTGTGGCGAAACGTTTCCTCAATAAAGATACCCAAGAGTTGCACATGTGTCTAATTTATCACCCTCCTCTCTCTTTACCCTTCCTGCTCCTTTCTGTTATTCCACTAAACCTATTACTGTCCTTGTCAATTAGTGCCACTGGCTTTCCAATATCCATCTCATTTTGCCTATTACTAATTCTCCTAGTACTCATGTTACTACCCTGCGACTTCACAGTTTTCCCGCCAAAACCCATACCACTAACTATTCCTAGTTTAAAGACCTAACAGCTTCCTCCACTGCATTGGCCAGTGCTCCCACACCTAGATAAGTGAACCCCATCCCTGGCATACATGTCATTTCTGCCATAGAAGAGGTCCCAGTTGTCAATGAATGTTACCGCATTATCCTTACAGTATTTGTCCAGCCAGCAATTGACACCAATTGCTCTGGACAACCATTCATTTCCAACTCCTCTCCTTGGCAAAATGCCACATATGACAGGTTTCCCACCCTTCCTCCTAATTATCTCTATTGCTGACCTATACCTGCTAATCAGGTCCTCACTCCTACGTCTGCCAACATCGTTGCCTCCAGCACTGAGACAGATAATAGGATTGCTCCCATTACATGTAGGCCAAGATGAACTACAGCAGTTGGATATGCTGAATGTTGAAGACAGAGTAAATCAACTGAAGCTAAATCATGTTCATAAAATTGCTCACAGTGTCCAGAATATCTTGCTGTCAATTTTGTCAAGGTTGGGAACCAAAGCAATCATAGTACTAGGGGGGGAGAGCACAACTTTGTAGTACCCACAGTCATTGGCCAGGCTTCAGACACCTTTTATTGTACAGCAATAAAGGACTGGAACAAGACTACCCGCACATGTCAAAGCCAGTCATAGCATGAACCAGTTCAAGAAGAGTGACAAAAGGTGTCCGATGAATGTAGCTACAGAAAGGGAGGGGAATAATTTTCTATTTTTTAGCTAAAATACGTGTAAATTTTACCTTATTCCTAGTAATGGCCCTCGTTTTGTAGATAGTATTAATGACCCTCGTATAGTAGATAGTCTTTTTAGTACGATAATAAGATGTTATCTTCATTATAAAATAATAAGAAAATATAACCTTTATATTATAATAATAAGGTAAATGGACCCCAATGGAAATAAGTCATTGTCTGACTTTTTTGGGTTATACTAGGTTCTCTACACATATGCTGCGATAAGAACATAAGAATGTAGGAACACTGCAGAAGGCCTACTGGCCCATGCGAGGCAGGTCCTTATCAAAACGACCTCTACCTAAAGCTACCCAAGAAATAACTCCCGTACCCAATGACACCATTCAAACCCAGCCCCTCCCACTCATATATTTGTCTAGTCTCTTCTTAAAGCTACCCAAGGTCCTATCCTCTATCACCCCACTGGGAAGACTGTTCCATGCATCTACAACTGTTAGAAAACCAGTACTTATCTATGTCCTTTCTAAATTTATCCAACTTAAATGCATTGCTTCTGGTTGTTACCTGGTTCGACACCCTCAGTACTTTATTAATATCTCCCTTGTTTATGCCCATCATCCACTTATACACTTCAATGATATCTCCCCTGTATGATAATTCTATGTAACTGTATTTGTGTATACCTGAATAAACTTACTGCTGGATGGACAGAACTGCTGGAACTATGAACTGAAGGAAGAGTGGTGTGTGCTGCTGGATGGTCACAACTGCTGGAACAATGAACTGAAGGAAGAGTGGTGTGTGCTGCTGGATGGTCACATCTGAACCCTTTACCAGGCAGGTCCGAGTGTACTCGGGCCTGAACGCGTATTTTCTGTTCATGTCCTCCTACTCCCCCTGCGCATCTGGGTTCCCATTCTCTATTTCTGACCAATCACAAGCCTTCCCTGTGTCTCTCCAGCTAAGTGGCAATGGCGTCTCCTTGCTTCCCATTGGTCGAGAGAGCAAAATGTAAACACTTCTAGCTTGGCGTCGCCCAGACTCATTTTTTTCGTCGAGTGCTCCTCATATACTCTTGGATTTCACCCTTTACAATGTCGGTAAGTACTGATTTGTGTGTCTAGTGCGTAAATGAATAGTTTAGCTATATTTTGATATAAAGACGTGAAGCATACACAAATAACCCGCACATAAAAGAGAGAAGCTTACGACGACGTTTCGGTCCGACCTGGACCATTGACAAAGTCACACATTGTGACTTTGTCAATGGTCCAAGTCGGACCGAAACGTCGTCGTAAGCTTCTCTCTTTTATGTGCGGGTTATTTGTGTATCGTTCCAGTCACGGTATTGTGCCTTTTTGTTATTTATTTATTTATTGTCGTGAAGCATAATAAGTGTGCACCATGCAAATGAAAAAAGTGCAACAAAAGAGGTCCGAGTACACTCAGACCTGCCCGTTTAGGTGATAGCATCTAAACGGGCAGGTATATAATGGGTATATAAATATTTCCATAAAACTTGGTAGTGTATATATGAATTCAGTAGTGGTCTGGATCTGTATGTCCTTCCAGATCAATCAGAAATTGTTGTAATAAAGTTGGTAGAATTACCGACAATATGTAAAGTAAAAGGACACAAGTGCAACTAATGTGACATTTATTGTGGCAACGTTTCGCTCTCCAGGAGCTTTATCAAGCCATTATGCAATGGCTTGATAAAGCTCCTGGAGAGCGAAACGTTGCCACAATAAATGTCACATTAGTTGCACTTGTGTCCTTTTACTTTACAGAAATTGTTCTATGGTGAGTCATCCAAGGATAAGTTGAAATTTGTCTGTGGGATGAAAGTGACTCAGATCAAGAGCCAGGTGACCTGGAATTGGTGGACACTGATGATGAATAGTTGCCACCAGATGCAGAGGTGTCAACAGATGAGGAGGAAGCTGGGCTCTCGGTAGTATCAGTTCCCAGTAGTACCAGTTACCAGTAGTATGACTCACTACCAACCGTCTGTGTGAATCACTTGTTATTCACTGTTCAGCTGACCTAGCATGTTTTGAATGCCGCTACCCTCCGAGGCACTCAGCGAGCCAGTTGAAGTAGAGACGGCAAGACAGATGGCAGGTCAGTCTTGGTGCTTCACAGATATTCCACCCAATATACTAGAACATCCAACGTGAGTGTTTTTACCCAATCCACATTATCGAACTCCCCACATGACAGGGCCACCAGCCAGCTTACCAGTTAGGTAAGCTGCTTACATGCAAGTATTGCAGCAAAAAAGAATAATCATGTCACATCCTGATTTTCCTGTGGGGCATGCAAAGTAAATCTATGCATCAAGAAGGATAGAAATTGTTTCATAAAGTTTCATTGCAGAAATTAGTAATGTAAAATGATTGTTCTTTCTCAGGAAACTCAGGAATATTTCATTTGAAAGTTGTATCCCATTGCAATGTCATTGTTGATAAGTAGTTCCTATTTCTATTTTTTTTAATGCTTACAAAATGTTCAGAAACAAGTTCCATTTATGTTTTTTATATTATCCACTTGCATAATAAATTTAAAAAATAGTTTTGTTTTTTTATAAACAATTGTAACCTTGCAACATTTTAAATTGTTATACCCTTAACTGGCAGGTCCAAGTTTACTCGGACTTTGCATATCTGCAATTGCTCGACACGTAAGTTTTACAACTCCATTTATATGGCCTCATTGACCTTACATCGAGCTGCTCTATCCCCTTGTACGAAAACACTTTCAAATTCGCATTTTGGTCTGCCTTGCCCCCTGAAGGGATTATTAACGAAGTAATGATAAGAACTTCTGAAATCTTAACTAGAAATATCGGAACATTTTTATGATCTGCAGAAACTGGAAAGGGAACTACCATAATTTCTCAGCAATAGGGATTTCCCTAATGCAAATGAGTCACAAAGCTTCATGTCAGCATGTCACCCACCAGAGGTGTCAGTTGAAACACCAGGAGCCATTAGTTGCTCAGTGTCACCATTAGATGCAAATTTTGAAGATGTTCCTTGAACACAGGAGTTAACCAGCGCACTGGAGGAACCTATCATCAGTGACTTACCTTATCATAGTGGTTGTTGGAGTATGTAGCGAGTGTTGATGTTTAGGAAAACAGAACGGAACAGGATTGCCTTCCTGGAATGATGGAAACAGAGTGAATGATCCCTATCTTTCCCTGGTTGGGTTATATCCAGCAGTTCCACACCCCACTTCCCACAGTGCTTCAGTCTCTGGGGATCGAAGGAGGGGGTGGGTATGTCACGATTCATTTTTCAGATACCAGATACTTATGGTAGCAATGTGGGCACAAGGGATATTGTTTATTTCAGAACTTGAGTGATAGCAAAAACCCTTCAAAACACGCACGTGCGCGCGCACGCACGCACGCACGCACGCACGCACACGCACACACACACACACACACCACACACACACACACACACACACACACACACACACACACACACACACACACACACACACACACACACACACACACACACACACATACATCAACCAAATAACTGCTGCAGCATACGGGCGCCTGGCAAACCTGAGAATAGCGTTCCGATACCTAAATAAGGAATCGTTCAAGACACTGTACACTGTGTATGTTAGGCTTATACTGGAGTATGCAGCACCAGTCTGGAACCCACACCTGGTCAAGCACGTCAAGAAGTTAGAGAAAGTACAAAGGTTTGCAACAAGGCTAGTCCCAGAGCTCAGGGGAATGTCGTACGAGGAAAGGTTGAGGGAGATCGGACTGACGACACTGGAGGACAGAAGGGTCAGGGGAGACATGATAACGACATACAAGATACTGCGGGGAATAGACAAGGTGGACAGAGATAGGATGTTCCAGAGAGGGGACACAGGGACAAGGGGTCACAACTGGAAGCTGAAGAATCAGACGAGTCACAGGGACGTTAGGAAGTATTTCTTCAGTCAGAGAGTTGTCAGGAAGTGGAATAGCCTAGCAAATGAAGTAGTGGAGGCAGGAACCATACATAGTTTTAAGAAGAGGTATGATACAGCTCAGGAAGCAGAGAGAGAGAGGACCTAGTAGCGATCAGTGAAGAGGCGGGGCCAGGAGCTGAGTCTCGACCCCTGCAACCACAATTAGGCGAGTACAATTAGGCGAGTACACACACACACACACACACACACACACACACACACACACACACACACACACACACACACAGTGGAGTGGAGCAGTCGGTCGCGATTGAGCTCATTATTGGCGGTAGTTTCTGACTGTACCATAGGGAATAGTGTGTGGGATACAGACGTGTGCAAGCATAAGAGTGCATATAATCACTTAAGCCCCACAAAAAGGAAATATAAGTGATCACAGAAGGGAAAACATGGATAATAGTGCCAAGTGTTAAGTGCCGGCCTGGTTCAAGGAAGGGAAACGGTTGTGTACTAGGCCTAAATAGTGGTGCCACACATTACATAGTGGAGTATTTGAAGAATAAGTGCAACTCAATACCAGAGACATAAGAGATAAGTATAGATGTCAGTAAATACAGTGAGTACAGTGAAAAAGTTAGATGAGCTGTGACTACAGTGCCTACAGGAAGGTAGTAAAAAAAAAAATTTACCAAGAAGCATCAAGCATCTTCAACTACATGGGACCCAGGTACTGGACGGACCGGCAATGTGATACTTCAGCACCACTGCAGCCACACATAATATTCACCTAGTCGAGTTGCATGGGGTCTATAGTACCAGTCTTTAACTGGAAACTGGGGGTCACTCTCCTGGAGCTATCAGAATTGGAATAAGCAGCATTTACTAGCATTTAATAGAATTTACTGAGGTGTAGGAGAGCAAAGCAGTTAGTGAGAGGTAGCTAGTCTGGACACGCAGCTCCCCACATATGCACACACAAACACAGTAGGTGAGGCCTAGTGTTACAGAATTGAATGTAATTTTAAGCACACAAGACAGTGCACAGTGGGAACCAAGCGATCGGGTAATGAGGACTCACTTACACACACACACACACACACACACACACACACACACACACACACACACACGCGTGGGTCCGTGGGGTGAAGACGTGGGTAATAAGGCTCCGAGAACCTTAGCGTTGAATGACGTGTAATATCAGCTAGAAGTAATCAGTGGTAGTGGAACGTCAGTGAACAATACTACGAGTGATAATTAAAGTTATTAGTTAAAGAAAGTGAGAGGAAAGCTGAAATCATAATATTTCAAAGCGCAAACCGTTGGGGGTCTTAGGCACTGTTGCCACATTGGTAGCGGTAGGCCTGATGAAGTGACGTCACGACAAGTTGTGTGCCATTATACATATGAAGTGAAGTGTATATAATGTGAAGTGTATACTATCATCAGTGAAGAGTGAAGTGAGGAAGCGGGATGTACGAGAATATATGGTTATAATCATCACGGTGAAGGATCTCCAAAATAGGGATTTAAGGCCTACGTAACGACTACTTCGTCATCAGCAGCTGGCAACTGTCACCGCAAGTTATTTCGCCTAGTTGTGGTTTGCATGTTGACGGCCCTGGCTGGCCTTGCATACTGTTTGATACTGGTCACTCATTCCTGCAAGCTATTACCAGAATTAGAATAGAAATAGCATAGACATAGAGAATATAGGGTTGACGAGTGTGGGAAGGTAGGTGGGACAAGCTTTTGAGGGCAACATTGTAAGACCGTGCTAGGGTCAGGTCCCAGGAGGGTTGTCAGGTCACAAGAAGTTGCGGCCAGTAATTACACACGCACAAGACACCTCCACCCACACACAACACACACACACACACACACACACACACACACACACACACACACACACACACCCTCCAACAGCAGTGTTACTACCGGTTTTTAGCAGAAAATTTAGGAAGAGGGAAT
>NC_069487.1:21584379-21605706 GCF_026875155.1 Cherax quadricarinatus | reverse complement strand
TTTTGACGCCTTTTTTTCTATGTCCATCTCTGGAAACCCTTTGTCTCTGTCCACCTATCGAATCCTCTCAGCAATTTTACATGTTACCAAATTCCTCCTGTCTCACCTGTCCTCCAGTGTCATCAGGTCAATTTCCCTTAACCTCTCCTCGTAGGACATACCCATTAGCTCCGGCACTAATCTTGTTACAAAGCTTTACACTTTCTCTAATTTCATGACGTGCTTGGCCAGGGGAGGGGTTCCAAATTAATGCTGCATATTCCAGTATGGGCCTGACGCACAAGGTGTAGTCTTCAACGATTCCTTAATGAAATGTTGGTGTATGTGTGTACTCACCTAGTTGTACTCACCTAGTTGAGGTTGCGGGGGTCGAGTCCGAGCTCCTGGCCCCGCCTCTTCACTGATCGCTACTAGGTCACTCTCCCTGAGCCGTGAGCTTTATCGTACCTCTGCTTAAAGCTATGTATGGATCCTGCCTCCACTACATCGCTTCCCAAACTATTCCACTTACTGACTACTCTGTGGCTGAAGAAATACTTCCTAACATCCCTGTGATTCATCTGTGTCTTTAGCTTCCAACTGTGTCCCCTTGTTACTGTGTCCAATCTCTGGAACTTTCCTTTTTTGTCCACCTTGTCAATTCCTCTCAGTTTTTTGTATGTCGTTATCATGTCCCCCCTATCTCTCCTGTCCTCCAGTGTCGTCAGGTTGATTTCCTTAACCTCTCCTCGTAGGACATACCTCTTAGCTCTGGGACTAGCCCTTGTTGCAAACCTTTGCATTTCTCTAGTTTCCTTTACGTGCTTGGCTAGGTGTGGGTTCCAAACTGGTGCCGCATACTCCAATATGGGCCTAACGTATACGGTGTACAGGGCCTGAACGATTCCTTATTAAGATGTCGGAATGCTGTTCTGGGGTTTGCTAGGGGGCCCATATGCTGCAGCATTTATTTGGTTGATGTGCGCTTCAGGAGATGTGCCTGTGTTATACTCACCCCAAGATCTTTTTCCCTTTATGAGGTTTGTAGTCTCTGACCCCCCTAGACTGTACTCCGTTTTTCGGCCTTCTTTGCCCCTTCCCCCAAACTTTATGACTTTGCACTTGGTGGGATTGAACTCCCGGAGCCAATTGCTGGACCCGTTCTGCAGCCTGTCCAGATCCCTTTTTTAGTTCTGCCTGGTCTTCGATCGAGTGTATTCTTCTCATCAACTTCACGTCATCTGCAAACAGGGACACCTCAGAGTCATTCCTTCCGTCATGTCGTTCACAAATACCAGAAACAGCACTGGTCCTAGGACTGACCCCTGCGGGGACCCCGCCCGGGCACAGGTGCCCACTTGACACCTCGCCACGTACCATACTCCTGCTGTCCCTTTCCCGACAAGTATTCCTGATCCATTGTGTGCTTCCCTGTTATCCCTGCTTGGTCCTCCAGTTTTTGCACCAATCTCCCTTTTGTGGAACTGTGTCAAACGCCTTCTTGCAGTCCCAAAAAAATGCAATCCACCCACCCCTCTCTCTCTTGTCTTACTGCTGTCACCATGTCATAGAACTCCAGTAGGTTTGTGACACAGGATTTCCCGTCCCTGAAACCATGCTGGCTGCTGTTGATGAGATCATTCCTTTCTAGGTGTTCCACCACTCTTCTCCTGATAATCTTCTCCATGATTTTGCATACTATACAGGGTCAGTGAAAATGGTCTGTGGGTTTAAAATGCTTCATGACTGTCTCCTTTTTTTAAAGATTGGGACTAACTTTTTCCCTGTTTTCCATGCCTCAGGCAACCCCCCCCTGTTTTCGATAGATGTATTGAATATTGTTGTTGGGGGTAAACTGGCCTCTGCCCCTCTCTCAATCCCCATGGGGAAAGTTACCCTGGCCCCATTGCCTTTGGGGTTTCTGGGCTCATCAGAAGCCTCTTCACTTTTTCCTGGGTTTTGGGGTTGCCTGGCCCCGCACTTGGGGTTTGCCCCCCCTCCTCTTTCGGGAAGCCCCTTTCCCTGTCTCCTCTGTGAACACTTTTTGAATCTCTTTTTGGGATTTCTTCACATATTCCCGGTTTTTTCCCTGTTTTCTCCCCCTTTCCCTTTCCCCTTAGCCTGTTTACCTGGTCCTTGACGTTTTTTCCCTTGATGGGGTGTACAAAAAGTTTCGGGTCAGTTTTTGGTTTTCGCTGCTATGTATTTTCATATTTTTCCTTTGGGCCCCCTTCTTATCTGTGAAATTTTCTTTCTGGTCTACGCTGTTTCCTTTTTCTCCGGGGGGTCCTTTGCCTTTATATTTTTTCCCAAATTTTCCCTAGCCACTTGGTTTTTCCCTCCCGAAACCGGGGGGAAAAACCCAGGGTTTCACCCTGGTTTTTTCTTTCCCCTCCGTTCCCCTTTGGGGTTAAAAAACCCCCTTCCCCAGCCTCCTTGATTTTTTTTGAAAACATATTCCATCACTCATTAACGGGTTTCCCTGCCAGTTTTTCGCCCCAAACTAAACCCCCGTTCAGGTAGTTCCTCATTCCTGTGTAGCCCCCCTTTCTTGTAGTTTGGCTTCTTTTCGCCCCTGGCCTTCCTCTTCTCCCCCCAAATTGTAGCTTACTGTTTTTTCAAATTTTTAAAACCCAGGGGGTCACGGCCCCCAAGGGGTTTTCATATGGGATGCCTTCGATATCTGCAAAATGAAGGTAATACAAGCCCACCCTTTTGGGGTTTTCATCCTCCCCTTCTTTTCCCCTTTTATGCCCCTTTTACGTGTTGGAAACTTTAAAAGTTCCCAGTACCACCTCCATCATCTTAGCCCTCCAAAGTATTTTGGGCCCCCCATGGGGGGGCCCAAAGTTCCCCAATCTATATCCCTTGTGGTTAAAATAAACCCATGTTCAGGAGTTTTCCCCTGCATGCTTGAGTTTCTTCGGGGCCCAAAACCAAGCTAGTGTGTCAACCACCCTCTTTTTGCTCTCGCCCCGTACTCTTCCCTTTGGCCCCTGCTGTTTTTGGGGTGGGTTATCCCAAAAATGCTTTTTACCACCTTGGGCCCACTCCAGAGGGGAAGTTTTCCCCCAAATAGTAATCACTTTTTCCCCCGTATCTTCTCTTTTCCAGCTCTTTAAAAATTTCCCAGCGATTTTTGATCGGGCCCCAACGCCACTCCTCCCACCCCCCCTGTTCCCTCGGGTTTTTTTTCCCTTTTGGATTTGGTATCCCGTTGGAAAAGAGGGCCATTGTTATCATACCTGTAAGTTTGGTTTCTGGGGAGAGCTATGATGCCCGGGTGATGCTTCTTTGACTTTTTTCTTGCCACCCTCCCACTTATTTGTTATTCCATCAGCGTTTGTGTACAATTTCCCTTTAGTTTCCCCTTTTCCAAAAACTGTGGGGTTTTTGGGGGCCCGTTGGGGGTGGGAGACCTGGGGGGCTTTCTGTGGGGTTCTAAGCTTTTGGGGTTGGGTTTTGGGGGTTTTGGGTTTTTATTGTAGGGTGTGTTGGGGGATGGTTGGGGATGGTTGTATGGTTTCGAGAAATAGTTGTGTGTGTGCTTGCCCTTGCTGGGTTTTGTCCTGCCCTTTACAGGCCTCAAGGGTGGTTCCCTCCTTGTCTCCCTTTTCCTAGGGTCCTTTTCCCCTTTTTGTCCTCCCCCCCCAGCTGTGTCGTTCTGATTTTTTTCTTCTCTGGGCTGGAACACCCTCTTGGGACTCTTTTCCCAGTATTTCAATCGTGGTTTTCTTGGAGGATCCGTTTCCCCAATGTTTCCGTTCCCGAGAATCAGCTTGATTGGTCGGTTTCTCACCTTTGAGTACCCCCCTTTCTCTGAAAAATTTTCAAAACTCCCCTCTCTTCACCTATTTTTTTTTATGATTTTCTCAAATTCCCTTTCCCTTTTTTTTTTTCCTGCTTCCCCTTTTAGTTTTTTTGTGTGTCCTTTCTCTCTCTCCTGAAGCCAAAGGTAAAAAACTGAAATTTTTCCCTTTTTCCTCGCATTGCCTAAATTTTGTGGCTCTGGATCCTGCCTGTATGTGGTCGTTTCTCCCCCTTTATTTTTCCAGTGGCCTTGATACCCCTTTTTGGGGCCTCAGCATTCCCCCCATTTACCCCCTCCCTCTGCAAAAACCCGTTGAAAACTTCCCTTTCAATCCTTGGTTTCCTTGGGGAGTTTTATTGACCTTAGCATAATTCATAATTCCCCTTTCCCTTCCCGTTCAGGGCCCGCAGCTTCATATGTGTTGTTTTCTCTGGTCAAGCCCCTGTAACCCCTCCCCCGCCTATTTATCTCAACTTTTAGGGCCCCTTAAAAAGGGTACTGCAGGGTTTGACTTGTTTCCTTTCCCCAAATTTTTTGTCTCTTTTCCAACCCCCCCTTTCCCAAAATTTTACCCGAGAAACTCTTTTTTTCCATTTTTTCAGAAAGCTCTCCTAATTTTCTCTCCCCCTCTTGTTCCATCCTTTTCCACTGCCCTCCATCCTCCCCCCCTACCCAACCATTTTTTCCCTTGATCCTTTGGGGCCTGGGGAAATCCCCCCCATTTTTTTTTTTTTTTTTTTTTTTTTTTTTTTTTTTTTTAAAAGTAAGAGAGGGGAGAGTTAGAAGGGAAAATGGGGAGAGAGGGGGCAAAAAGAGAGAGAGAGAAAGAGAGAGAGGAAAGGCAAGAGAGAGAGAGAGCAAGAGGAGAGAGAGAGCAAGAGAGAGAGAGAGCAAGAGAGAGAGCAAGAGAGAGAGAGAGAGCAAGAGGAGAGAGAGAGCAAGAGAGAGAGGAGCAAGAGGAGAGAGAGAGAGAGAGCAAGAGAAGGGGAGAGCAAGAGAGAGAGAAGAGAGAGAGAGCAAGAGAGAGAGCAAGAGAGAGAGCAAGAGAGAGAGCAGGAGAGAGAGAGAGCAAGAGAGAGAGAGAGCAGGAGAGAGAGAGAGCAGGAGAGAGAGAGAGCAAGAGAGAGAGAGAGAGCAAGAGAGAGAGCAAGAGAGAGAGAGCAAGAGAGGTAGCAAGAGAGAGAGAGAGAGCAAGAGAGAGAGCAAGAGAGAGAGGGCAAGGGGGGAGAGGAGCAAGAGAGAGAGAGAGAGAAAGAGAGCGAGAGGGGAGCAAGAGAGAGAGAGAGCAAGAGAGAGAGAGCAAGAGGGGAGAGAGAGCAGAGAGAGAGCAAGAGAGAGAGCAAGAGAGAGAGAGAGAGCAAGAGAGAGAGAGAGCAAAAAGAGAGAGAGAGCAAAGAGAGAGAGAGAGAGCAAGAGGGAGAGAGCAAGAGAGAGAAGAGCAAGAGAGAGAGAGAGCAAGTGTGTGTGTGTGTGTGTGTGTGTGTGTGTGTGTACTCACCTAGTTGAGGTTGCAGGGGTCGAGTCCTAGCTCCTGGCCCCGCCTCTTCATGGTCGCTACTAGGTACTCTCCTAAACCATGTGCTTTATCATACCTCTGCTTAAAGCTATGTATGGATCCTGCCTCCACTACATCGCTTCCCAAAATATTCCACTTCCTGACTACTCTGTGGCTGAAGAAATACTTCCTAACATCCCTGTGATTCATCTGTGTCTTCAGCTTCCAACTGTTGTCCCCTTGTTGCTGTGCCCATCTCTGGAACATTGTCTTTGTCCAAACCCTTTTCAATTCCTTTCAGTATTTTGTAGGTCGTTATCATGTCCCCCCTATCTCTCCTGTCCTCCAGTGTCGTCAGGTCGATTTCCCCTTTAAACTCTCCTCGTTTGGCATTTCCCTTAGCTCTGGGACTATTCTTGTTGCAAACCTTTGCACTTTCTCTAGTTTCTTTACGTGCTTGGCTAGGTGTGGGGTTCCAAACTGGTGCGATAAATCCAATATGGGCCTAACGTACACGGTGTTACAGGTCCTGAAAAGATTCCTTTTTAAGATGTCGGAATGCTGTTCTGAGGTTTGCTAGGCGCCCATATGCTGCAGCAGTTATTTGGTTGATGTGCGCTTCAGGGGATGTGCCTGGTGTTATACTCGCCCCAAGATCTTTTTCCTTGAGTGAGGTTTGTAAATCTGGTTTCCCTAGCTGTACTCCGTCTGCGGTCTTCTTTGCCCTTCCCCAATCTTCATGACTTTGCACTTGGAGGGGTTGAACTACAGGAGCAATTGCTGGGCCAGGTCTGGGAGCCTGTCCCGATCCCTGTGTAGTTCTGCTGCTCTTCGATCGAATGAATTCTTCTCATCAACTTAGTCATCTCAAACGGGGACCTTGGGATGTATTCCCCCATGTCGTTCACAAAATACCAGAAACAGCCGGGTCCTGGAATGCCCCATGGGGGGGACCCCGCTGGTCCAGGTGCCACACTAACCCTCGCCACATACCATGACTCGTGCTGTTTCCCTGACAGTTTCCCGACCCATTGTAGTGCCTTCCCTGTTATCCCGTTTGGGACCTCCGTTTTTTGCTCTAATCTCTTTTTTGAAACTGTGTCAAATTGCCTTTTCCCGTAAAGAAAATGCAATCCACCACCCCCTCTTTGTGTACTGCTGTCCCTGTCAGGGAAACTCCAGTAGGTTTGTGACACAATTTTCCCGCCCCTGAAACCATGATGGCTGCTTTTGATGAGATCTTTCCCCTTTTAGGTGTTCCACCACTCTTCTGAAAATCTTCTCTACTTTGCATACTAACATGTCTGACATGGTCTGAGTTTAGTGCTTCATGTCTTTTCCCCTTTTTAAAGATTGGGAAAAATATTCTGTCTTCCATCCCTCAGGCAATCTCCCTGTTTCGAAGAGTTTGAATATTGTTTTTTGGGGGTACCATAACCCCTTGTTTTCCTCTCTCAATCCCCAGGAGAGAGTTATCTGGTCCATTGCCTTGAGGTTCTAGCTCACTCAGAAGCCTCTTCACTTCTTCCTTTGTTGTGTGTACTGTGTCCACACTTGGTGTACCCCACCTCTCGTCTTCCCGGGACCCCCTTTGTCTCCTCTGTGAACACTTCTTTGAATCTCTTGGATTTCCCTCACTATTTCATGGTCATTTTTTGCTCTCCTCCCCCTTTTCCTGAGCCGATTACTGGTCCTTGTTTGTTGTTTTCCCCCTGATGGGGCTGTATAAACTTCGGGTAAATTTTGGTTTTCGCCTATGTCTTTTTTCTTGTTTTTGGGGTCTCCCTTTTTATTGTGCTAGTCTTTTTGGGGCTCTATGAGTCTCCTTTCTGGGGCCCTTTCCCTTCTTTACTTCTTCCTTTCCCCTCCACATTTGGTTTTTGCCTCCCTGCCCTTTTTGTGAAACCGGGTTCACCGGCTTTTCCATTATTCCTTTTTACCTTGGGTACAAACCTTCCCGCCCCCTTGACATTGGGTTTGTTACTATTCATCTTCATTAACTGGCTCCTGCCAGTTTTGTCCCACTGAACCCATTTAGGAATTCCTCTTCTATGTAGTCCCCCTTTCTTTGTAGTTTGGTTCATTCGCCCCCGGCCCCCCTGTTCCCCCTCCACTTGTGTTCTACTGTGTATTCAAACTTAAAAACACATGATCGCGGCCCCCAAGGGGGCTTTCATATGTGATGTCTTCAATATCTGCATACTCAGGTGAATTTTTTGGTCCGTCCTCTCCTCTTCTTGTAGGTCCCTTACGTGTTGGTACATGAAGTTTTCCGTCCCCCCTCTTTGCCCTGTATCTTTACCCCCATGTGGCTCCAAGTTCTCCCCCAAACGATTTCCCTTTTGGGGGTTTAAAAACACCATGATCAGGAGCTTTGCCCTGCAGCATACCCTTTTGGCACTGCACCCGTGTGCCCCATCTCTCTATTGTCTCATCATCTCTTTCCTTGGCCCTGCTGTTCGTGGGTGGTTATGCTTTCCGCAATTACCCTTTTGGGGCCTCCCGGGGAAACGTTCCCCCTATGCAATCGCTTGCTTCTCTGCTGTCTCCTCTCTCCCGCTCTAAAATTTCCCCTTGGTTTTCGATCAGCAGGCCACTCTCCACCCCCCCCCGTTCCCTTTCTTTCCTAAGGATTGGTATCCCCTTGAAAAAATGGATCTGTTATACCCAAAGCTTTGGGTTTCTGGAGAACTATGATGTCCCCGTGATGCCTCTGCTCTCTTTTGCCCCTCCCCCCACTTTTTTGTTTTCCATCAGGTTTGGTACCCTTCCTTCTTTTCCCCTCCAACCTGGTTGGGGGGGGCTATGAGGGTTTGGGGCACCCGGTAGCATATGGGGATTCTATAGTGGGTGTTGGTTTAAACTGTGAGTAGGTTTTGTTTGTGTTTGGATGGTGTGATAGGGGTTTTGGGTTCTGGAATGGTTGTGTGTGTGCTTGCTCTTTCTGCTCTGTCCTGCCTCTTTTTCCTCGCGGGTCGTCATTGTTCCCCCAGCTCCTTTTACTTTTTTTTCTTTTCCCCCACGCTGCTGTTCTATTTGTGTTTCTGTCTCTGTCTATTAACACCCTTTGTATTCTAAATACTTCCAACCCTGGTTTTTTCTTAGGGATCCCCGTTGCACGTTTCTGTCCTGAAAAAAGCTGATCGGTCCTTTTCTCCCCTTTAATACCCCCCCCTTCTCGAAAAATTTCAATCTCGCCTGTTTTCCCCCTTTTTTTGTTTTTGTTTCAATCTTCTTTCTTTCTGCCTACCATCTTTCAGTGTATATCCTTTCCCCTCTCTCCTGAAGCCCATGGATAAACACTGATTTTGCCCTTCCCTCCTCCCATTGCCTTTCCTTCTGTGACTCTGGTTTCTGTCTGTACATGGTCATTTTCTCCCTTGTTTTTTCCAGTGGCTCTTGGTAGCATGGCTGTGCCTCTGCATTTGACCTATCACCCTCTCCATCTACACCCAGCTGCTCTTCCCTTTCACTCGTTGGCCCTTCTTGGCAGGCTGATATGACCTTAGCATAATTCGTATCTTCTTCCTTCCTGTTCGGCCTCTCAGCTTCATATGCTGTGTCTTCTCTGGTCAATGCCCCTGTAACTTGCCTCAGCCTGTTTACCTCATCTTCTAGGACCCTTATCCTGGCTACTGCAGTTTCGTCTTGTGCCTCCCAATTCTTCTCTTTCTCCAACGTCTTTTCCAATTTCACAGGAAGCTCTGTCTCCATTTTTTTCAGAAAGCTCTCCTAATTTTCTCTCCCACTCTTGTTCCATCCTTTTCCACTGCTCCATCCACTCCTCCCTACCAGAACCATTCTCATCTGATCGCTGGTTCCTTAGAGTCCACCATTTTTTTTTTCCCCTTTTCTTCCATTTTTTTTCTTTTTTAGAAAAAGAGTGAGAGAGAAATAGAGAGAAGGGAAAGGTAGGAGGAGAGAGGGGGAGAGTGAGAAGGGAAAAGGGGGGAGAGAGAGGGGGGCAAAGAGAGGGGAGAGAGAGGGGAAGAGTCAGGGGAGAAGGGGGAGAGAGGGGGAGATGGAAGGGGGAGAAGGAGGAGTGGGAGAGAGAGAGGGGAGGGAGAGAGGAGAGGGGGGAGAGAGGGGAGAGGGGGGAGAGAGAGGGAGAGGAGAGGGAGGAGAGGGGGAGAGGGGGGAGATAGGGGAGAGGAGAGGGGGAGAGATAATGAGAGGGGGAGAGATGGGAGAGGGAGAGATATGTAGAGATAGGTAAAGAGATAGGTAGGAAGATAGGTAGAGAGATAAGGAGAGAGAGAGGGGGGATAGTGGATAGTGAAGTGTTAGAGGGAGGGAGGGTTATCAGGTCAGTTTACAGGAAGGTGTGAAATCCTTAGTGTGTGTGCATGTGTACTACATCTTTTAGAAGTGCCTGATCGCTTGTTCCTGTGTGTGTGTGTGTGTGTGTGTGTGTGTGTGTGTGTGTGTGTAAGCGAGTCCTTATTACCTGATCGCTTGTTCCTGTGTGTGTGTGTGTGTGTGTGTGTGTGTGTGTGTGTGTGTAAGCGAGTCCTTATTACCCGATCGCTTGGTTCCCACTGTGCACTGTCTTGTGTGCTTAAAATTACGTTCAATTCTGTAACACTAGGCTCACCTACTGTGTTTGTGTGTGCATATGAGGGGAGCTGCGTGTCCACACTAGCTACCTCTCACTAACTGCTTTGCTCTCCTACACCTCAGTAAATTCTATTAAGTGCTAGTAAATGCTGCTTATTCCAATTCTGATAGCTCCAGGAGAGTGACCCCCAGTTTCCAGTTAGAGACTGGTACTATTGACCCCATGCAACTCGACTAGGTGAATATTATGTGTGGCTGCAGTGGTGCTGAAATATCACATTGCCGGTCCGTCCAGTACCTGGGTCCCACGTAGTTGAAGATTCTTGATGCTTCTTGGTAATTTTTTTTTTACTACCTTCCTGTAGGCACTGTAGTCACTAGCTCATCTAACTTTTTCACTGCACTCACTATATTTACTGACATCTATACTTATCTCTTATGTCTCTGGTATTGAGTTGCACTTATTCTTCAAATACTCCACTATGTAATGTGTGGCACCACTATTTAGGCCTAGTACACAACCGTTTCCCTTCCTTGAACCAGGCCGGCACTTAACACTTGGCACTATTATCCATGTTTTCCCTTCTGTGATCACTTATATTTCCTTTTTGCGGGGTTTAAGTGATTATATGCACTCTTATGCTTGCACACGTCTATATCCCACACACTATTCCCTATGGTACAGTCAGAAACTACCGCCAATAATGAACTCAATCGCGAGCGACTACTCCACTCCACTGTGTGTGTGTGTGTGTGTGTGTTGTGTGTGTGTGTGTGTGTGTGTGTGTGTGTGTTTTGAAGGGTTTTACTATCACTCAAGTTCTGAAATAAACAATATCCCTTGTGCCCACATTGCTACCATAAGTATCTGGTATCTGAAAAATGAATCGTGACATACCCACCCCCTCCTTCGATCCCCAGGGACTGAAGCACTGGGGAAAGTGGGGTGTGGAACTGCTGGATATAACCCAACCAGAGAAAGATAGGGATCATTCACTCCGTTTCCATCATTCCAGGAAGGCAATCCTGCTCCGTTCTGTTTTCCTAAACATCAACACTCGCTACATACTCCAACAACCACTATGATAAGGTAAGTCACTGATGACAGGTTCCTCCAGTGCGCTGGTTAACTCCTGTGCTCAAGGAACATCTTCAAAATTTGCTTCTAATGGTGACACTGAGCAACTAATGGCTCCTGGTGTTTCAATTGACACCTCTGGTGGGTGACATGCTGCTGACATCAATGAAGCTTTGTGACTCATTTGCTTTAGGGAAATCCCTATTGCTGAGAAATTATGGTAGTTCCCTTTCCAGTTTCTGCAGATCATAAAAATGTTCCGATATTTCTAGGAAAGATTTCAGAAGTTCTTATCATTACTTCGTTAATAATCCCTTCAGGGGGCAAGGCAGACCAAAATGCGAATTTGAAAGTGATTTCGTACAAGAGGATAGAGCAGCTCGATGTAAGGTCAATGAGGCCATATAAATGTAGTTGTAAAAGTTACGTGTCGAGCAATTGCAGATATGCAAAGTCCGAGTAAACTTGGACCTGCCCGTTAAGGGTATAACAATATAAAATGTTGGAAGGTTACAATTGTTAATAAAAAAACAAATAACTATTTTTTAAATTTATTATGCAAGTGGATAATATAAAAAAACATAAATGGAAATTGTTTCTGAACATTTTGTAAGCATTAAAAAAAATAGAAATAGGAACTAATCAACAATGACACATTGCAATGGGATACAACTTTCAAATGAAATATTCCTGAGTTTCCTGAGAAAGAACAATCATTTTACATTACTAATTTCTGCAATGAAATTTTATGAAACAATTTCTATCCTTCTTGATGCATGGTGCACTCTTATTATGCTTCACGTCTTTATATATATCAAAATATAGCTAAACTATTCATTTACGCACTAGACACACAAATCAGTACTTACCGACATTGTAGAGGGTGAAATCCAAGACGAAAAAAATGAGTCTGGGCAACGCCAAGCTAGAAGTGTTTACATTTTGCTCTCTCGACCAATGGGAAGCAAGGAGATGCCATTGCTACTTAGCTGGAGACACTCAGGGAAGGCTTGTGATTGGTCAGAAATAGAGAATGGGAACCCAGATGCGCAGGGGGAGTAGGAGGACACAAACAGAAAATACGCGTTCAGGCCCGAGTACACTCGGACCTGCCTGGTAAAGGGTTCAGATGTGACCATCCAGCAGCACACACCACTCTTCCTTCAGTTCATTGTTCCAGCAGTTGTGACCATCCAGCAGTACACACCACTCTTCCTTCAGTTCATAGTTCCAGCAGTTCTGTCCATCCAGCAGTAAGTTTATTCAGGTATACACAAATACAGTTACATAGAATTATCATACAGGGGAGATATCATTGAAGTGTATAAGTGGATGATGGACATAAATAAGGGAGATATTAATAAAGTACTGAGGGTGTCGAACCAGGTAAGAACCAGAAGCAATGGATTGAAGTTGGATAAATTTAGAAAGGACATAGGTAAGTACTGGTTTTCTAACAGAGTTGTAGATGCGTGGAACAGTCTTTCCAGTGGGGTGATAGAGGCTAGGACCTTGGGTAGCTTTAAGAAGAGACTAGACAAATATATGAGAGGAAGGAGCTGGGTTTGAAATATGGACAATGAAATATGGATCCCAGGTTACAACCTATACAGATGTGACAGAGTGAACAGGCAAAAGGGGGGGGTTGGCCTGTACATTGCAGAGTCACTTGTTTGCACAGAACTGCTAAATGCCTCAAATGATGTAGTGGAAGTTTTAGCAGTAAAGGTCGAGAACCAAAACCTAGTCATTGTGATAGTCTACAAGCCTCCGGATGCAACATCCCAGCAATTCCAGGAACAGCTGTTAAAAATTGACCACTGTCTGGAAAACCTTCCAGCTCCTGCACCCAACATCTTGCTCCTGGGGGATTTCAACTTAAGGCACCTAAAATGGAGGAATATAGCAAATATATTGTTGCAGTAATAACACCAGGAGGCAGCTCTGATGAAAACTCACACTCACGCGAGCTTTTAAATCTCTGCACAAAATTCAATTTAAACCAGCAAATAATAGAGCCTACTAGACTGGAGAATACACTAGACCTCATCTTCACTAACAATGATGATCTGATAAGAAATATCACCATATCAAAAACAATATACTCAGATCACAAACATAATTGAGGTTCAGTCATGTATGCGCGGAGCCCCAGACCGACATAATGAGATTAGTCACGAGGGAGCATTCACCAAATTCAACTTCAATAACAAAAACAAAGTGGGACCAAGTAAACCAAGTCCTAACGATATAAGCTGGGAAGATATACTAAGCAAACCACAGACCCCAACTTAGCCTAGAACAGATTAATCGGTAGCACTCGATGTATGCACAAGGCTTATTCCTCTAAGAAAAAGGAGGAGTAGATGTAAAACAGAAAGAGACAGGCGCTCCCTTTACAGGCGAGGGGAAAAAGAATAACAGAGCGGCTAAAGGGGGCAATATATCTGAAATGGTAGGGAGACACTGGTCAGAGAAATAGCAAGCATCGAATTTAAAAGCTAAAGAATCCTTTAGGAGTCAGGAATCGCGGGAAGAACTAAAAGCCTTTAAAATGAAATCGAAAGAAACCCAAAGTATTTCTTCTCCTATGCCAAATCAAAATCGAGAACAACGTCCAGTATTGGGCCCCTATTTAAAAACAAGATGGGTCCTAACAGATGACAACAAGGAAATGAGTGAGTACTCAAGTCCCAATATGACTCAGTTTTTAGCAACCCGCTAACCAGAACTGAGAGTCGAAGTCAAAATTTGAATTTTTTATGAGCCACAAAATTTGATTAAAACACAAGCCTATCCGTTGTTATCCTGACGCCAAATGACTTCGAACAGGCGATAAATGACATGCCCATGCACTCTGCCCCAGGGCCAGACTCATGGAACTCTGTGTTCATCAAGAACTGCAAGAAGCCCTATCACGAGCCTTTTCCATCCTATGGAGGGGAGCATGGAACGGGGGTCGTCCCACAGTTACTAAAAACAACAGACATAGCCCCACTCCACAAAGGGGGCAGTAAAGCAAACGCAAAGAACTACAGCCAATAGCACTAAACTTTCCCATATCATAAAAATCTTTGAAAGGGTCCTAAGAAGCAAGATCACCCCGCATCTAGAAACCCATCAGTTACACAACCCAGGGCAACAGGGTTTAGAACAGGTCGTCCCGTCTGTCTCAATATTGGACCCTACGACCAAAGGGCCTAAAAGCACAGAAACAAAAAAAATGCGATGTAATTATACAGCTTTGCAAAAAAACCTTCGAAAGTGTGACCATGGGCCCTAATAGCGCACAAAAAGCGTGCTAAAGGAATACAGGGAAAAATCGGTCGATGGATCTATAATTTTCCCACTAACAGAAACAGAGAGTAGTCGCAACAGAGTAAAATCCGGGGAGTACGGTGAAAAAACTCTGTTCCACAAAGGGACAGTATCGCCCCATCTTGTTCCTCATCCTTATATCCGACATGACAAAAGGATGTCAGCCACAGCACCGTGTTTCCTTTGCAGTGACACCCGAATCTGCATGACAGTGTCTTCCATTGCAGACACTGCAAAGCTCCAGGCGGGACATCAACCAATCTTTCAGTGGGCTGCGGGAAAACAATATGAAGTTCAACGATGAGAAATTTCAATACTCAGATATGGTAAACATGAGGAAATTAAATCTTCATCAGAGTACAAAACAAATTCTGGCCACAAAATAGAGCGAAACCCCAACGTCAAAGACCTGGGGTGATCATGTCGGAGGATCTCACCTTAAAGGGACCATAACATTGTATCAATCGCATCTGCTAGAAAAATGGACAGGATGGATAATGAGACCTTCAAAACTAGGGGGCCAAGCCCTTGATGACACTCTTCAGGTCACTTGTTCTATTAGGCTGGGAATTTATTGCTGCACATAACAGCACCTTTAAAGGGCAGGTGAAATTGCCGACCTAGAAAATGTACAGAGAACTTTCACGGCGCGCTTTAACGGAGATAAAACCCTCAATTATTGGGAGCGCTTGAGGTTCCTAAACCTGTTTTCCCCTGGAACGCAGGGGGAGAGATACATGATTATATACACCTGGAAAATCTAGAGGGACTAGTACCCGAACTTGCACACGAAAATCACCCACTACGAAAGCAAAAGACTTGGCAGACGATGCACCATCCCCCCAATGAAAAGCAGGGGTGTCACTAAACACGTTAAGAGACCCCTACAATAAGTGTCAGGGGCCCGAGATGTTCAACTGCCTCCCAGCACACATAAGGGGGATTACCAACAGACCCCTGGCAGTCTTCAAGTGGCATGGACAAGCACTAAGTAGTTCCGGATCAGCGGGTGTGGTCGTATGTTGGTTTGGTGCACCCAGCAGCAAACAGCGGGTTGATCAGGTTGATCCACCAGGAGGCTGGTCCGGGCCCGGGGCGGGGGCGTTGCCCCCCGGAACTTCTCCAGGTAAACTCCGGGGTCGTTTTGATAAGGACCCCCCTCGCTGGGCCGTAGGCCTTCTGCAGTGCTTCATTCTTATGTTTTATGCAGCATAGTGTAGGCCCTGGAAAACCAAAAAAAGTCAGAAAGATTTTATTTCCCTGGGGTCCATTTTTATTTTTAATTTAAAGGTTATAATATTTTCTTATTTTTTTATAATAAAGATAACTTTATCAATACTAAAAAGACTATCTACACCCGGGGTCTTTAATATATCTACAAAAGGGGGGTTTTATGGAAATAGGAAAATTTACAGTATTTTAGCTAAAAAATAGAAAATTTTTCCCCCTCCTTTCTGTAGCTCATTCATCGGACACCTTTTGTCATCTTTTGAATGGTTCATGCTATGACTGGCTTGAATGTGCGGGTAGTCTTGTTCCATTCCCTTATTGTGTACAAAAAAAAGGTGTCTGAAACCTGGCCAATGACTGTGGGGACTAAAAGTTGTGCTCTCCCCCTAGTACTATAATTGCTTTGGTTCCCAACCCTTGACAAAAATTGCAGCAAGATATTTGGACACTGTGGCAATTTTATGAAAATGATTTAGCTTCAGTTGTTTTACTCTGTCTTCAAATTCAGCATTCCAACTGCCGAATTTTCCTGGCCTAATGTTCTCTTGGTCCCCGCCCAGGATGAATCTTATGTTTTGTTTGGGTGATTTTCAGTCTAGTTTTTTTTTTTTTTTTCAAGGCAGAGTACCATGAAGAGCAAGGGGTAATCCATTGGATTGTATAAGGGTGACATGGGTCCTGCGAGCCCCAGTAGGGAGACACTTTCTTGTCATACTGGAACTTTAGTCGGCATTCACTTTCTTTACTACCTGTTCCTTCAATTCTCCTGACATGCTGGGGCAAAAAAAGGGGTTCCCAGATATTTTTCTAAATTAAAACAACGTGTGGGCTCCCCCTTACACTGGAATTAAAATTATTTACCCTTCTCAGTTTATGTTTCGTCCCGAAGAGAAGGCTTAAGTTTTCCCGAGGTGTAATGATAGTTGTCTACTAACCATTTGCTGCAGGACTCCAGTTCCAGTGTTAAAACAATAGCTATATCTTGTGGGTTTTTACCTGACACTAACAGGGTACTGTCATTGCAAAACAGGAGGAGTTTGCACTTGACACTGATAGGCATGTTATTGACATAACATAAGAATAACAAGGGACACAGAATACTATCTTGGGGAACTCCACATGCTATCGGCAGGGGTTCTGATTCTGTTTTGTTGATTTTGACAATTTGTCTCCTGTTGCTAAGGTAGGACTTAAACCAGTCTACAGAACCTATACCGATTGCTTGAAGTTTCTTACATAATATATTGTGGTTGACAGAGTCGAAGGCCTTTTGCAGGTCTAAGGTTACCATACCTATGAGGCTCCCCTTTAACATTTCAGTTCTCAGGTAATCCATCAGGTTAATTAGGGAGGTGTCGGTTGAGTAAGATCTTCTAAAGCCTGATTGATAGCTATGGAGAATGTTGTCATTAAGGTACTTAACTACTTGAGAGTACACCGCCTTCTCTAGAATTTTGGATATTATACTGAGTATACTAACAGGCCTATAGTTGCTTACATCAGACCTATTTTTCTTGAGAGGAGTAACTCTGGCCTCCTTGAACCCCTCCGGTACGGTATTAGTGGTGATTGATAGATTTATTATGTGAGCAATAAGGATTGACAGTTCAGAAGCACCATCTTTTAAGAACTTAGATGGAATGTTATCAGGGCCTGTGCTCTTAGTTGGGTTTAACCTGCTTAGTTCTTTTTGAATAAAGTCATGAAATACACTTACTAGTTGACAACTGTTTGGGGTTACCACTTTATTGGTATAGTATGTTTGAAACTTATCAGAGTCTGTGTTCAAGGTATCTGATACAGCTGGTAGTTTACTTACTAGTGTTGATGCAACAAATGTGTAGTAGGAATTAAAGCAATTTGCCACCTTAGATGTTTCGTGGCATACCTCATTATCGATAGTGAGTACTATGTTAGACCTAACTACTGGCTTATGGCTGTACCCCAACTGTTTTAGTTGTTGCCAGAGATTTCTGGGGTTATGCTTATACTCTTCAATTTTTGAGCAATAGTGCTTTGCCTTTGCTCCTTTTATAAGTCTCTGCACTCTGTTCCTCACCCTTTGGAATTCATTTAGTGCTGCAATATCCTGTGTTTGCTTTAAATCTTTTTAGCAGCTGGTCTCTGAATTTCATATTATCTAATATCTCAGTATTCATCCAGGGTTCAGTTCTTCGTTTAATCCTAACCTCTTTAACTGGTGCAATATTATCAAGGATGGTAGTGAACATTGTTTTGAATTTTTCCCAGGCATCGTTTACGTCCGTGCAACTTGTTATCTCTGTCCAGTCACAATTGTGTAGCCTATTTACCAGTGTTTCTTTACTGTAGTTTCTAGTTGATCTCATTTTTATTGTCCTGTGTAGGCCTATCCTATGCCTAGTGATTTTCCTGGTGCAGTAAATGGTGTAACGATCACTAAGACCCGTGGTAATGACGCCTGACCGACTGTTCCCAGCGCGGTTACAATGTGGTCAATTATGGTGGCTGAGAACTGTGTGATCCGGGTTACCTGGAGGCTATTCCGGGGATCAACGCCCCCGCGGCCCGGTCCATGACCAGGCCTCCCGATGGATCAGGGCCTGATCAACTAGGCTGTTACTGCTGGCCGCACGCAGTCCAACGTACGAGCCACAGCCCGGCTGATCCGGCACTGACTTTAGGTATCTGTCCAGCTCTCACTTGAAGGCAGCCAGGGGCTTATTGGCAGTTCCCGTTAATGCTTGATGGGAGGCTGTTGAACAGTTTTGGGCCCTGGACACTTATGGTGTTTTCCCTTAGTGTACCAATGGCGCCCCTACTTTTTATTGGGGGTATTACTAAAACACTAATTGGGTTTTACATTAGTGTTAGTAATATAAATGTTCGGGATGCATATATGCACATTAAAATAAATTAATTTTTAATATTATATAAAAAACAATTATCTTTGGTCAAGAGGTATTTAAAATATACTTACATGTTACAATAATAAATTATAAGCATCTAAAACAACAAATAATTCTGACCCTACACAGGTACAGACACTACTGTGTCACTATATATATCTATGCTAATATAATAAATTATAAGTAACATTTGTACAATAAATAAATTACAATTAACTCCTTATGACGCTCCGTCTCTCTCACGACACTTACCCGTGGTGTGTTGTGACACTCCTCTCCGTGTCACGCGACACTCCCGCTCTCCGTGTCACACGACCCTCCCGCTCTCCGTGCCACACGACCCTCCCGCTCTCCGTGCCACACGACCCTCCCGCTCTCCGTGCCACGCGACACTCCCGCTCTCCGTGTCACGCGACACTCCCGCTCTCCGTGCCACGCGACACTCCCGCTCTCCGTGTCACGCGACACTCCCGCTCTCCGTGTCACGCGACACTCCCGCTCTCCGTGTCACGCGACACTCCCGCTCTCCGTGTCACGCGACACTCCCGCTCTCCGTGCCACACGACCCTCCCGCTCTCCGTGCCACACGACCCTCCCGCTCTCCGTGCCACACGACACTCCCGCTCTCCGTGCCACACGACACTCCCGCTCTCCGTGCCACACGACACTCCCGCTCTCCGTGCCACACGACACTCCCGCTCTCCGTGCCACACGACACTCCCGCTCTCCGTGCCACACGACACTCCCGCTCTCCCGTGCCACACGACACTCCCGCTCTCCGTGCCTCACGACACTCCCGCTCTCCGTGCCACACGACACCCCCGCTCTCCGTGCCACACGACACTCCCGCTCTCCGTGCAACACGACACTCCCGCTCTCCGTGCCACACGACACTCCCGCTCTCCGTGCCACACGACACTCCCGCTCTCCGTCCCACACGACACTCCCGATCTCCGTGCCACACGACACTCCGCTCTCCGTGCCACACGACACTCCCGCTCTCCGTGCCAACGACACTCCCGCTCTCCGTGCCACACGACACTCCGCTCTCCGTGCCACACGACACTCCCGCTCTCCGTGCCACACGACACTCCCGCTCTCCGTGCCACAGGGACACTCCCGCTCTCCGGTGCCACACGACACTCCCGCTCTCCGTGCCACACGACACTCCCGCTCTCCGTGCCACACGACACTCCCGCTCTCCGTGCCACACGACACTCCCGCTCTCCGTGCCACACGACACTCCCGCTCTCCGTGCCACACGACACTCCCGCTCCCCCGTGCCACACGACACTCCCGCTCTCCGTGCCACACGACACTCCCGCTCTCCGTGCCACACGACACTCCCGCTCTCCGTGCCACACGACACTCCCGCTCTCCGTGCCACACGACACTCCCGCTCTCCGTGCCACACGACACTCCCGCTCTCCGTGCCACACGACACTCCCGCTCTCCGTGCCACACGACACTCCCGCTCTCCGTGCCACACGACACTCCCGCTCTCCGTGCCACACGACACTCCCGCTCTCCGTGCCACACGACACTCCGCTCTCCGTGCCACACGACACTCCCGCTCTCCGTGCCACACGACACTCCCGCTCTCCGTGCCACACGACACCCTTTTCTCTGCGTCATACACAATATCTCTACTGTGTCACTCTTGACACCCTTGTCTCTGCGTCGCACACTATCACCCACAGCGTCTTTCTTATCGGAAGCCAGCCACATGACACTATTCAATGTACACTACAACCATACCTTCTTCAGTGTCACACGACACCCTTTTCTTCTCAGTGTTCCACTACGGTCCTATAGCATATCTCAGTGTTACACTCCATCATACTTGCTTAAGTGTCACACTACGGTCCCAGCCCAGTTCAGTGTCACACTCCAACCTTTTCTTCACGTAGTGTCCCACTAAAACAGCATCCGATGACTTCGGCCCACAGTTGACCAGAGTAGGCGGCGAGTCCGCAGACATCACCGGTAGTCCTGTAAATACTCTAAGGCCAGTAGAAGTACACCGTAAGATGGTCTGGTAAGTACTATCTACCGCCTTCTAGACCAGTTGACACACCGCAAGGAGGTTCGGTTAATCCTGCTTGCAGAACACCATGCTGCGAGCTCACTGAGTGCGGCCAAGTAACTGAGGCCATCAGACTCAGTGAGCTGCGGTGAGCAGCTCTTCTAAAATCAGTAGAAGCCAGTAGAATACTCTCTACTGCCAGTAGACCATTAGGTGTTCTGGTAACTACTGCTTAGATGCGTACCGTGAGGTGTTCTGGTACATACTGCTTAGATGCGTACCGTGAGGTGTTCTGGTACATACTGCTTAGATGCGTACCGTGAGGTGTTCAGGTACTTACTGCTTCTAAAGCCGGCTCAGCAGTCCCCACAATGGGTTTGATGACGTACCCAGTGGTACTGCTTGCCGGCAGGTTAACCATTTAACCGCTAGTTTGGTAGGGGGCCGCAACAGGGGGCATTTTGCATCGCCTGCCCAGTCTTTTACTTTCGTAGGGAGTGATTTCTGTGTGCAGATTTGGGACCATTCCTTCCAGGATTTTCCAAGTGTAGATTATGATATATCTCTCCCTCCTGCGTTCCAACGAGTACAAGTCAAGTGCTTCCAAGCGTTCCCAGTAGTTAAGGTGCTTGACAGAACTTGTACACGCAGTAAAGGATCTCTGTACACTCTCTAGATCTGTGATTTCACCTGCTTTGAATGGAGATGTTAATGTACAGCAGTATTCCAGCCTAGAGAGAACAAGTGATTCGAAAAGGATCTTCATTGGCTTGGCATCTCTCGTTTTGAAAGTTTTCATTATCCATCCTATCATTTCCTTTGCACATGCGATCGTGGCACTGTTGTGATCCTTGAAAGTGAGATCCTCAGACATTACTACTCCCAGGTCCCTTACATTATTTTTCTGCTCTATTATATGGCCGGAGTCAGTAGTAATATTTTTTG
>NC_069487.1:21445411-21583879 GCF_026875155.1 Cherax quadricarinatus | reverse complement strand
CAAAAAATTTTCTGCATTGACTTGGAACAAAAAGAGGGAATGTGAAAGTTTTTCCTTTGGATAACTTGATTTTTTTTTAGCAGCATTTAGCAATTCTGAAGAGAAGGGCAATTACGTTGTAACTTGTAAAGAAAAAGGACACAAGTGCAACTAATGTGACATTTATTGTGGAAACGTATCGCTCTCCAGGAGCTTTATCAACCCATTAAAAACAATACATGGACACAGAGGGTATATAAAGGCTCAGAGTGAGGTGAATACTAGTGAGGTTTACCATATCGATGTTCATAGTGGTAGTAGTCGTAGAGTAGTATTTAGAAAGTGGTAGTGACAAAGTAATACAATATGGTAGAGAAATTTTAATTTTCGTACATGAGTAAAAGGATATAAAAGCTATTACTTGGGAACATAAAAATAGGTTGGACAAATTTTAGACTGGAAATGAGGCAGCTTGTTTCAGTTTTCCCACTCTCTGTTCTTTGTGTAGTTAACAGGAGAGACTATGTGTTTGGCAGGGTTTACTGTTTTCAGGAGGATTCTTGCTAAGACTTCGGAGATGGTGAAGCTGCCGTTGTTTTGTTAATTGTATTCGAAACAGCGATCAGTGCTGATTCAAGGCAACTTGCGTGTGGGGAAAAAATTATTTTTCTTTTATCACTAATTGGGCGTCTCTAAATTTTCATAAGATGATTGGTGGAATTTCGGGTTGTTGTACACAGGCGTTGTTTAAGTTGTCGTTTCTACATGCGTATATGTGTTCATTGAGGCGGGTGTCGAGGTTTCTTGCTGTTTCACCTAGTAGATCTTGTCACAGCCTCCACAGGGTATAGTGTAAACTCCTGCATTGACTGGTTCGTGGTGCTTGGGTTTTGTCCTGGTTAGATCCTTTATTGAAGTGGTAGAAGCGATGGCGACTCTGGTGTTAGCTTGTGAAAGTACTTTTGAGACGTTTAGTGCAACCTGGCTGTTGGGAAGAATTATAACTTTGTTGGGAGCGGTGTTGATGCGTGGAGAATTGATGATCTGAAGAGCTCTTTTCTTGCAGTCTTTGATGAAAAAAGGAGGAAATTGTAACTCAGTGAATGTTTGGTGAATGTAAGTACATTGATAAAGCTCCTGGAGAGCGAAACGTTGCCACAATAAATGTCACATTAGTTGCACTTGTGTCCTTTTACTTTACATATTGTCGGTAATTCTACCAACTTTATTACACGTTGTAACTTGACAAAGGAGTCCTTCGATATGTCTAAAGGCTTAAAGTCAGGGAAAATCAAAGGATGGACAGTAGGGGAAGCATGGGCTTTGGTCTGAGCCCTAGTCAAGACATTTATGGTATCGGAGGTGATATCTTCACTTTCATCTAACAAGTGAACAAGTGATCCTACTACCTCGCTTTCGAGAGTAGCATCACTGGTTTTTAATCCCACATGAATCTCACGAGACATTGTCTCATCTGAACTTTCGAGGGGTTTCTCCGACTCTACAGGAAGAGGATCTGAAACACTTATATCCATCTTTGGTGATGAAAGGTCAACCTCAGAAGGAAGAATGGCACCTTTTACATTACCTATTAGTACGGAGCAAGAATTGATGGGAGCTAGTACGGCTTCAGACCAACCTGTGAACCATTTAGACCTAATGTAACAACGGATGGTAGGAAAAGTGTCCGTACGGCCCAAGTAGTCTGAAAGTATAGCAGAGGAATGAGTTTCTTTAAGGTTAGGGAACAGCTTATCAGAAATGACTATACATGTGCATCCAGTGTCTCGTAAAATGGAAGATACATTAAGTCCATTAACTGTTCCTGAACAGAAGGGTGCTTGGTCATTACAGTCTTTAAAACATCTTCCAACTTTTTGGACCTTCTTAGAAGGACAATCTGGACGTTTATGTCCCTTAACACCACACAAATGACAAACAGGAATAAAAGAAGTCATTTTACTTTCCACTAGAGGCTTTGATTTCTTAAGGTCTGATGAACCCTTGCCCTTAGGGTTCGATCCCTTTAGGTCTTTATAGGAATTGTGAGCCTCAGCATACAGGTCAGCAGCCTCAGCAACTTCCTCAGCTTTAATAGGTTACGTTCTCTGATGAATGTTCGTATCTGGTGGGGAAGAGCTGTCAGGAACTGGTCAGCAACCATGAAGTCTCTAAGAGATTCATAACTGTGATCAATTCCTGAACTCTCTATCCAAATGTCGAACAAACGAAAGAGTGTTACCTGTAGCTGCTGAAAGTTCTGGCCAGGCTGTAAGGTGGCATACCTGAAATCTTTCCTGTAAGAATTTGTGGTTTTTTTGATATGCTTTAAGGATCGCCTTCTTCAGTAGGTTATAATTACATATAATATCCTGCGACAAAGTTGCATAGATATTCAAAGCTGTACCAGAAAATAACATTCCTAACCTGGTAGCCCAGGTGTCAGCAGGCCATTCACAGAGGGTAGCGGTATTTTCAAACCTGATAATGTATGAAGTTATGTCTTCCCCCTCTGTGAAGGGAGGTAAATTAGGTGTTGGAATATGTGCACTAGCTGCACGTTGTTCCATTACTCCTTCATCTAATTGCTGTTGTGAGAAAGTTAACTTCTTATTCTCTAATTCAAGGCACTATCACACCATTACCACCACAACCACCACCTTCAGCACTATCACACCACTATCACCACAACCACCACCTTCAGCACTATCACACCATTACCACCACAACCACCACCTTCAGCACTATCACACCACTATCACCACAACCACCACCTTCAGCACTATCACACCATTACCACCACAACCACCACCTTCAGCACTATCACACCACTATCACCACAACCACCACCTTCAGCACTATCACACCATTATCACCACAACCACCACCTTCAGCACTATCACACCACTATCACCACAACCACCACCTTCAGCACTATCACACCACTATCACCACAACCACCACCTTCAGCACTATCACACCACTATCACCACAACCACCACCTTCAGCACTATCACACCATTACCACAACAACCACCACCTTCAGCACTATCACACCACTATCACCACAACCACCACCTTCAGCACTATCACACCACTATCACCACAACCACCACCTTCAGCACTATCACACCACTATCACCACAACCACCACCTTCAGCACTATCACACCATTACCACCACAACCACCACCTTCAGCACATATCACACCACTATCACCACATCCACCACCTTCAGCACTATCACACCTCTATCACCACAACCACCACCTTCAGCACTATCACACCACTATCACCACAACCACCACTTCCAGCACTATCACACCACTATCACCACAACCACCACCTTCAGCACTATCACACCACTATCACCACAACCACCACCTCAGCACTATCACACCATTACCATCACAACCATCACCTTCAGCACTATCACACCACTATCACCAAAACCACCACCTTCACACTATCACACCATTACCACCACAACCACCACTTTCAGCACTATCACACCACTATCACCACAACCACCACCTTCAGCACTATCACACCAATTACCACCACAACCACCACCTCCAGCACTATCACACCACTATCACCACAACCACCACCTTCAGCACTATCACACCACTATCACCACAACCACCACCTTTAGCACTATCACACCACTATCACCACAACCACCACCTTCAGCACTATCACACCATTACCACCACAACCACCACCTTCAGCACTATCACTCCAATATCACCACAACCACCAAATTCAGCACTATCACACCACTATCACCACAACCACCACCTTCAGCACTATCACACCATTACCACCACAACCACCACCTTCAGCACTATCATACCATTACCACCACAACCACCAACTTCAGCACTATCACACCATTACCACCACAACCATCACCTTCAGCACTATCCACACCACTATCACCACAACCACCACCTTCAGCACTATCACACCACTTTCACCACAACCACCACCTTCAGCAGTATCAACACCATTACCACCATTACCACCACCTTCAGCACTATACACACCACTATCACCACAACCACCACCTTCAGCACTATCACACCATTACCACCATAACCACCAACTTCAGCACTATCACACCATTACCACCACAACCACCACCTTCAGCACTATCACACCACTATCACCACAACCACCACCTTCAGCACTATCACACCATTATCACACACCACTATCACCACAACCACAACCTTTAGCACTATACACCACCACTATCACCCACAACCACCACCTTCAGCACTATCACACCACTATCACCACAACCACCACCTTCAGCACTGTCACACCATTACCACCACAACCACCACCTTCAGCACTGTCACACCACTATCACCACAACCACCACCTTCAGCACTATCACACCATTACCACCACAACCACCACCTTCAGCACTATCACACCACTATCACCACAACCACCACCTTCAGCACTATCACACCATTACCACCACAACCATCACCTTCAGCACTATCACACCATTACCACCACAACAAACATCTTCAGCACTATCACACAATTACCACCACAACCACCACCTTCAGCATTATCACACCACTATCACCACAACCACCACCTTCAGCATTATCACACCACTATCACCACAACCACCACCTTCAGCACTATCACACCATTATCACCACAACCACCACCTTCAGCACTATCACACCACCTCCACTATCACCACAGTAACGGCCATAAAGTTTATTCACTATAAGGATTACAATGCTGAGTTTACAGAATTTTGTTATTGTGTGGTTTACATGTAGTAAAATACTAATTACAGAGTGTACCACTAGAACGCCTAGCATGGCTAGGCATTTCGGGCAGACTTAGTTTAATTCTTAATTTTAAAATATTACAAATTATGAGGTAAGTTGGTATTATGGCTAAGTGACTAAATACTAGTTTGTGAGTTTAGCAATGTGAATGCTTTTGTTTTGGCACAGTACATAGTTTCAGTATTGGAATATCACAGGCCAACTTATGACTAGTTAGGATTCATTATTTTAAGATTGAGATTAATATTTCTGTTTATGGTCAAATGGGTGAGTGAGTGAAAGTGTGAACCACCAGGGGGTTTTCGTGTAGTTATTTGACGGGGGGTTTATCGGGAGAAAGATGTTTTCTGAGGGTATTTTTGAAAAAAGGAATGTGTCTGCATTTGAGTTTTCAGGGTAGGGTGTTCCAGATTTTAGGCCTTTGAATACTTTAAATTTTTGTGAAGGTTTAGTCGGACCGGGATGTCATAGAGATTTTTGTGTCTGGTTTTTTTTGCTTGGGGGTTCTGTCCCCAAATCAAAAAGCGTTTTAGGTAAAATTAAAATTTTTGGGAAATTTAAGGCCTGTAGATGTAGTTGCACTGTAAGTGGGAGATAAACGGGGAGTAAGTTAGATCTATGAAGATGGGGGGGGGTGTTGCCAGGGAGGGGATTTAGTGATTATTTTACGCAGCTTTTTGTTGGGTTTTATTATTGGTTTTAGATGTGTGCTGCAAGTTGACCCCCAAACCCTTTTAACATGGGTGAGGTATGGATAAAAAAGGGTTGGTACGTGTGAGAAGGGCTTTTGCGCCGTAGTATTCTTGGGGGGGTCCAACCGTTTTGGTATTTTTTGGTTATGTGTTGGATTGGGTGCAAAAATTAGGTGTTTCGAGGATGGGCCAGAATTTTCCCCTCATTAGTCGGAAAATTAAGCGTTGTCGATTTTAAAGTTAATTTGCGCAACCCCTGCTCTGTCCCAAAAAAAATGAGGTAAAACACATATCAACAGTTAGGTATCTTTATTTCAAAACTTTCGACACGGGGGCTTTTTCAGTCGAGTACAGAAAAGTTGATAGAAGGAAGAGACTTGAAGACGTGTAACCCATCACCCCTTAAGTTTTGAGGGGGGTCAGTCCTCAGTCTGGAGAAGAGCATTTACCTGGGTTTCGGAGAGAGCCCCGGGGGTCAACCCCCCCGCGGCCCGGCGAGCCGGGCCCCCTGGTGGATCAAGCCATCAACCGGCTGTTGCTGTGCTGACGAAAACCCAAAATACGAGCCACAGCCCGGCTGATCCGGAACTGATTTTTGGTGCTTGTCCAGTGCCAGTTGAAGACTGCCGGGGGTCTTTTGGGTAATCCCCTTATGTGGCTGGGGGGGTTTTAACAGTCTCGGCCCCTGCCTTATTGTATTCTTTAAACGTGCAGTGAACCCCTGCTTTTCAGGGGGGGATGGTCATCGTTGCCAAGTTTTTTTGCTTTCTTTGGGGGTGTTTTTCGTGTGAAAGGGTTGGTACTATCCCTCTGGTTTTTCCAGGTGTTATAATCATGTATCTCTCCCCCCTTGCTTTTCCCGGGGAAAAAGGGTTTAAACCTCAACGTCCCAATAATTGGGGTGTTTTTCTCCGTTACCCCGCGCCGTGAAAAGTTTTTTCTGTAATTTTCTGGGTCGGCAATTTCCCCCCTTAAAAGGGTGCTTTTAGTGTGCACAATTTTTCCAGTAGATAGAAAAAAGTGACCTGAAGTGACGGGATGGGCCTTATATGCGCCAGGGGGTTTGGAACGTGGGGTCACAGTAAACGCAATGTTGGGGAGGCAGGTCCCCTCAAATTTGAGATTGAGATTTGGGGGAGACCCCCTAAAATTTTAAGGGGGTGAGGCTGATTAATCGCTTCAAGTTCTTCGCTTCTATAAAATTTTCTGTACTCGACTGAAAACCTCTGTGTAGGCAAAAATTTCAAAATAAAGATACCTAACTTTTGCTATGGTTTCTTCCCTAACACGTCGGTTTTTAACCCTTTTTAAAATGTTAAAACTAATTAGTGGGTTTTTTTGCGTGTTAAGCGAAAGTTTATTGGCTGTCATCCAAGTCGTTTTTTTGATCAGCTCCCTTAACAATGGTGTTGAGGGTGGAAAGATTGGGTGAGAATTACAAAGTGTGCGTCAGCAAAGAAAAGGGGGTTCAGGTGTTGGGAACGTTTGGAAGATCATTGATGTATAGGGGAAGAGCAGGGGCCCAAGGACACTTACCTGCGGAACTCCATATAAAGGGCCATGTTGTTGATGCTGTGTCTAAAATGGTGACTTGAACCTATTGAAAGGAAAAGTTTTAAAAAAATTCAAGCGCGGGCCTTTACCATAATGGTTAAATTTTGGGGGAGTGGGAGTCGTGGCTACTGGTCAAAAGCTTTTATTAGGTAAATAAAAATTCCTTGTGGATTTTCCTTATTTTCAAGCTTGTAAAGAAATCTAGCATTTATGATTGCTTCATTAGGTTTTTTTTTTTCCTAAAACCAAATGGGGGGGTTGAGTAGTTTTGTCCCGTTTAAATTAATATAGTTCCTGTGCAGAGTTTCTCAAAATTTTGGAAGCAATGGAAATTTTGATTTTGGCCTATATTTTTTAAATTGTGGGTCACCACCTTTTGTTTTGGTGTAACCCTTGCGTTTGAGTTTTTGGGGAAAGGGCTAGTTTCATGACTTGTTAAAAAGTAATGAATAGCAGCAAAAGGGACATGGGCCGCTGTTGTAAAATAATGGTGGGACTGAGACAGATTCCCTGAGTTATTTTTAAGTGACTTAAATTTCGGTGACTTCCCGTGGGCTAGTTGGGAAAAGAAAAAGGGAAATTGGGGAAATTCCATCCAGGTAGTCCCGAATGGGCTTTGGTACGTGGGATTTTATTGCGAGATTAGATTATGGTTGAGAAAAAGTCTTTTATCTTGTTGGGGGTTCAGGGGATGCATGGTTTTTATTTGGGTTTTTTAGGACAATATTTTTTTTTTTTCAGTTTGGGGGTCCTGAATCTGGAGAGTTTTTTCCCGGGGTCTTTTTTTTGTTCCTCTTGTCAGTGAATCTACGGGTAGTATAGTTGTTTGGCATTTTTATTACAGGGTGAAAAATGTGAATATGTTTAAGAACATCTTTGTGTTTTAAGCCCTGAAATTTTGCTTTTATTTTTGGTGTTTCTTGTCAATGGATTTCAGAAGGTGTGATTAGCCAGGGCAACCAACCCGTTTGTTTGTATTCGTTTCTTTTTTTATGGGGAAAATGTTTGTTGTATGTTAAGTTTTTTGTTAAAAAAAAATGTCTGTCCCAATCGTCAATACCTTGGCATTGGGAATTTTTGACCAGCACAGTCTCTAGGTCAGCTGTGAATTTCCCTTTTGAGGCCTAAAAAAAAAAAAAAAAAAAAACCTCGCTACCAATAATACATGTGTAACAAGTGAATCTAAAACCTTAAAAAATTTAGTCAGTGTGTCGGGGGGTGTTTACAACGTGAAGTCGAGGCTCGGTACAGAGTCAAAATTAAATCAATTTTGTGAATCGCCCGCAAAAAATTGAGCAGAGAGCATCTACAAATCCCAGTTGCTGAGAACCTTCAACTAGAAATATTTGATAGTTTTAAAAATGTTAAGTCGATTGAATAGGCGTTCGAAGTTATTATCACAGGCTTTTTGATAAAAATACAATCAGTAGCTGACCCCGGGTGGTTTCTGGATCGCCGTGTATGTTTAAATGGTTCATAAACCAAGCAATCCCTGGAGTTTCCCTGGAGAGGGTTTTTGGGGTTCAACCCCCCCGGGCTCGGTCTGTGACCGGCCTCGGGAGGGTCTAACCAGGTGTTACTGCTGGCCGCACGAAAAACGGGTACCCCCCCCAAAACACGTAAGAGAAACACAAAAAGTGTCGGGGGCCCAAAAAAAAATTGCCTCCCAGTATACATAAAGGGGATTTAATAACTCCGGGCTCCCAGCAGGCACTGGACGGGGCCCCTAAAGGCAGTACCTGACCAGGGGGGTGTGGTTCGTACACGGGTTTTGATGGGGATTGATCCACCATGAGGCTGGTGACAGACCGGGGTCACGGGAACGTTCCCCCCCCGGGGCCCTCTCCAGGTAAAACCCCCCGGGCGGTCTTTATTTTTTTTTAGACCCCTTTCATTTTCCCTTCCTGAAGCAAAAAAAGGAGCCCTCTATTTTTTTAGTTTTCTTTTTGCAGTTACATTCTTTTAAAATTCTCCACAATGCTCTGAGGTAAAAATATTTTTTTTCGAATTTTTAAAACGTTGATTTGATAAAATTGGCAGACCGGCACCCACACAGAAAAAAATTTTAAAGCAAAAAAATTACGAAGTACACCACCACTTGGGGTTTTGTTGATCCCGAAAGGAAAATCAAATTTAAAAAAGGGAATAAAATTTTCTTACAAAACCCCGAGAATTAAAAATTTCCCCCCAAAGTAATAGGAGGGGTTTTCAAGGAGGACCAGAAAGTTTATATAAATAACAAGCCACTAATTTTTGAAGCGACGAATTGCATTACACATTAAAACAAAAAGGTTTGATTTAACCCAAATGGACACTCGAAATATTAACATAAAAAAACAGTATTTTTTTTTTCAATTTTTTCCCCAAAAGGTAAAGTGGAATCACCGCTTTTTTTTTTTCTTTTTTAATGTTTATTCATGTAAGCGTGAACCCATGGGGGCACCACGAAAATAAGTGTGGCTTGACCCTCCGTTGCCAAGCGCGGACAGATGCGTTCCTATTTGCAGTTATCAAAACTTTTCTCTAAGCTAAATAGTTTTAGGTTGGGAAAGGGTCGGGAAACACTGTCCTGATGCGGGTTTAGAACTGCCCCGTTTTGGAAGTTTTGGGTCATCTGACCGGGGCCTTCCACTGGTTTAAAACCGGTCCCCCTTAAAAAATTATGTCATAGTTGTAACCATTTGGAATTGTTCCTGAACAAGTGGGTTTGTATATAAGCTTATGTTTAAAATGTTTTAAAATTCCCAAAAACAATTCTTTCAACCACAATATTTTAAAAAACTAAATTTTTTTGTTCTCATAACTTGTAATTCAAGGGTGAGGTGATTTTTTACCTCGTAATTGCCAGATTGTCCCAGATCTACCGGGTTTCATTCCCTTTGTAACTAGTTCACTATCATAATTTTGGGGGCCCAGCCCCGGGACCCATTATGACCTTTGTAATCTTTGATTTACCGCCACACGAGGGGTTTATGACTACCGTCCACAAGAGGGTATGACACCGTCCAAAAGATGGGTAGGACTCCGCCCACGGAGGATTAAACCCCACCCCGGGTGGGTATGACACCACCCACGGATGGGTATAACTACCCGCCCACAATTGGGTAAACTACCCCCCACTTTGGGGTAAAAACTACCCCCCCAAATGGGTTGGGGTGCTTAATAAACATTAAAAACTCTCTTTAAAAAAATAGCTGGTTGGTTGTTCTTTTTTGTAATGCCTGAATGTGTTTGTACCCCGTAAGTTCTAAATGCAAGCACGTAATAACGTGACTGTATTTTAAATTTTTCCCATCAATGGGGTGTATAACCGCGGGTTTCTGCATGCATAACCAAATATTACCCACCTTTATAAAAAAAAATCATGTGGAAAAAAAAGTTTTTGTTTTTGACTTTTTGCTTTTTTTGTACAGAAATAAATTTTTTTTAAAAATAGTGATGAAGTCCACACATTTACAGCCCCAAAAGAGAAAAAAAAACTGTTTAATTTGGAAAATCAAAAAAATTCAAAGCTGTGACTTATTTTCATAGAGAGATATTCTCGAAGTTTCACAGAAACCAATTTGTTTAATAAAAGGCATATGATAAATTACACAAGGGGACGGGTGTGGTGTGTCAGGTGCTCGTTTGCCCGGGTTTCTCGTTTTTTCACGGTCGCTCTTAGTGCTAGAATTTTAATTTGTTTCATCAACCTTACGATACCCCCTTAGCGCTGGAACAATTTGGGCCAAAAAAACATTTTTACTGAGCAAAAAGGGAAAATTAGTGTGCATACCAGCAAGTTTACTACAGGGGGAATCTGGGCCGGGTGCGTGTGGAAAAAAAAAATATTGAATTTTCTTGCAGAGGAAAAAAAGTTCCCTGATGCTTTGTGTATATAGGTTATATGTATACACAGTGGCCCCCTAGTTATAAAGAAAAAGGCTAAAGTATTTTTTAAAAAAACAGGGAATTTGTAATGAATGTAACCCTAAGAGGCGGTGCCAGAAGTCGCCGAAACTTCCCACAGGTCAGCTTTTTTTAATAACTTCCGGGGCCTGCTAGGTACTCGATATAATTAGTGATACAGTGAATAGCAAATACGTGTTTATAGCAAAAACAGTTTTTAATGTATTAGTGGAGGGGATGACTTTCATTAGTTCTTTTTCCTTAAAAATACAGACGTTACTGTGAAGTCATTAACCTGTGTTACCACGTCGCAATTACACAACGAAACAATTTTTTATACAGAAAAAGGCCCTCCTCAAAAAAATTTCCACCATAACTTATGATAATATAGATTTTTGTGGTGGAGGCCAAAAAGAAAAAAAATAAAAAGTAGATCAGCGTTTTATAAACAAGGGGAGGCCGACCGTTGTCATGTAGGAGTTCCCAGCAGTCACCAGTTTTTAAACACCAAGTTATATTTTGTATCAAATAAATAACATATTCCGGGGGAAAAATTTTTCAGTAGCCCTTTCATGTTTTTTGCCCAAATCAGACCAGTATGTTTTAAATGGGGACCCACTGATCAATCGATGGCCCGAACCCTCGAGGACCGAACCTCGACTGGTCGCCCCCTTTGGCCTTTTTAAAAAGGGTTTCGTTGGACAAAAAAGACCCGGGCCCTGGGAAAACCTGGGTAGCCCACCCCACTAAGAGGGGGGGGTTTTTTTTAGTGCCACAAAGGGAAAAAAAAATGGCAGGAAAAAGGCAGAAATGTACACCAAATCCGCATTCCCGGGTGGAACCACAGTCGATGGGCCTCCACTCCAAAACCCAAAGAACAGATACTATGCCCGGAAAAAAAAAACCCCCTTATACCAAAAATCCACCAGTCCCTAACATTTTTTGGGAAATATACAGGGTTAAATCCCGCAACAAACAACAAAATACCTTTCTCCGTGGGCTGCTTCAGAGGCAAAGGCAATGTTCGCGGCTTTCATGAGACCCACATAAAGAATCATTGGACAAGAAATTTTGGTCCCAGGTTAAAACCTATCAATGTTCAGAGTGAACAGGCAAAAGGGGGGGGGGTTGCCCCGTTTCTTGTGAGTCCCTTTTTTGCACAGAACTGCTAAATGCCCCCAAAAGATGTTGGAAATTTTGCAGTAAAGGTCGAGAACCAAAAATCTTTGTGGTAGTTACAAGCCCCGGATGAACATCCCAGCAATTCCAGGAACGCTGTTAAAAATTTACCATGTCGGGAAAACTTCCGCTCCCCACCCAACTCTTGCTTTGGGGGGTTTCAACTTAAGGCACCAAAAGGGGAATATGCAAATAATATTTGCAGTAATAACACCGGAGGCAGCTTGATGAAAAACCCCACTCACGGAGCTTTTTAAATCTCTGCACAAAATTCAAATTTAAACCCCGAAATAAAAGAGCCACTAGAGGAGAAACACTGACCCCATCTTTTACTAACAATGTGATCTGATAAAAATGTACCTATCAAAAACAAAAAACTCAGACACACATAAAGGGTTCATCATGTATGCGCGGGCCCCAAAAGACATAATGAGATTAGCAGGGGGGCATTCACCAAATTAAACTTCAATAAAAAAACATAAAGGGGACCCAAATAAACCCCAAATGCTAACGATATAAAATGGGGAAAAATACTAAGCAACCCCCAAAACCCCCCAAATTATGCCCAAACAGATTAAATCGGTGGGACTGATGTATGAAAAAAGGCTTATTTCCCTTAAGAAAAAGGGGAGTAGATGTAAAATAGAAAGAGACAGGCGCTCCCTTTAGGCGCGGAAAAAAATAAAAAGAGCGGCTAAAAAGGTCAAATATCTAAAGCGTAGGGAGACATGGAAGGGAAAAAGCAAGCTCGAACTTAAGCTAAAAAATCCTTTGGGGTCGGAATAGCGGAAGAACTAAAAAACCCTAAAAGAAATCGAAAGAAAACCCCCAAAAAATTTCTTTCCTTGCCCAAAAACAAAAACGGAACAATCCATATTGGGCCCCTACTTAAACAAAATAGGTCCTACCATGACAGCAAGGAAAGATGAGCTATCAAAATCCCAATATGACTCGTTTTTAGCAAAACGCTAACCAGATGAGAGTCGAAGTTCAAAATGAATTTTTTATTTAAAGAGCCACAAAACTTGATTAAAAAACGGCCATCTGATTTTATCCGACGCCAAAAGACTTCGAACAGGCGTAAATGACAGCCATGAACCCCTGCCCCAGGGCCCGACTAATGGAATCCCTGTTTATCAAGAACTGCGAATCCATCCGAGCCTTTTCCCCCTATGGAGAGGGGATGGACACGGGGGGTCGCCCCCCAGTTACAAAAAAAAGACATGCCCCCCCCACAAAGGGGGCAGTAAAACAACAGCAAAGAAAAGACCCAAAAGCATAAACCCAAAATAAAAATCTTTGAAAGGGTCCTAAGAGAAGATCTCACCCATCTAGAAACCCCTCAGTTACACAACCCAGGGCAACATGGGGTTTTGAAAAGGTCGTCCCGTCTGTTCAACTATTGGACCCCTACGACAAGGCTCAATGCATGAAAACAAAAAAAATGCAGAGTAATTTATACGACTTTGCAAAAGCCTTCGCAAGTGTGACATGGGGTAAAAACGCACAAATGCTGTAAGGAATAAAGGGGAAAATCGGTCGATGGTCTATAATTTCCTCCTAACAGAACACGGATAGTCGTCAACAGAGTAAAGTCCGAGGCAGCTACGGTGAAAAGCTCTGTTCCCCCAAAGGCCCCAGTATCGTCCCCTTGTTCCTCTCCTTATATCGACAAGCAGGATGTCACCACAGCACCCGTTTCCTTTGCAGTGACACCCGAATCTGATGGGGAGTGTCTTCCATTGCAGACACTGCAAAGCTCCAGGGGACTCAAAAATCTTTCAGTGGGGTGCAGAAAACATTAAGTTAACGATGAGAAAATTTTAATTTTTCAGTATGGTAAACTTTAGGAAATTTAAAACTTTATAGAATACAAAACAATTTGGCCCCAAATAGGCGAAACACCCAAAATCAAAAAAACCTGGGAATGATCATGTCGGAGGATCTCACCCTTTAAGGACCAAAACATTGTATCAATCACATTGTAGAAAATGAAAGGTGGTAAAGAGAACCCCTTTAAAATAGGGAGGCCAAGCCCATGAGCACTCTTCAGGTATTTTTCTATTAAGTGGAAAATTGCTGCACACTAACGGCCTTTCAAGGTGGTGAAATTTCCGACCCAAAAATGTACAGAGAAATTTTCACGGGCGCATAACGGGAAAAAACACCCCAAATTTTTGGGGGGCTTTAGGTTCTAAACCCGTTTCCCCGGAACGCGGGGGGAGAGATACTGTTAAATACACCTGGAAAATTGAAGGAAGTACCCCAACTTTCACACGAAAAAAACACTCATCGAAAACAAAGACTTTGGGGACGATGCACCCTCCCCCCAATGAAAAGCGGGGTGCATAGCACGTTAAGAGACCATACAATAAGTGTCAGGGGCCGGACTGTTCAACTGCCCCCCAGCACACATAAGGGGGATTACCCAAAGCCCTGGCAGTTTCAAAATGGCATGGACAAGCACCAAAAATCAGTTCCGATCAGGGGCTGTGGTCGTAGTTTGGTTTTTTCGTGCAGCCGCGCAACAGCCGGTTTATCAGGCTCGATCCACCGGAGGCCTGGTCACAAAACCGGGGCCCCGGGGGCTTTGGCCCGGAACTCTTCCCCGGTAAACTTAAAAGGATAGGGTTTTTAGGGCCCCCTTTTAAAAACAAACAATAAATAAAAACAAACTCCAGGAGGTCCCGGTAAGCGCCCGAATAAAAGTACAGTTAGAAATAGAAATACAGGAGCTAGAGCTTTTCTTAAAGAGGTTATTAATAGGTATTAAGAGGTTGTAGTAGAATTCAGTAAATCAACCCTTAAAACATTTGAAGCTGTGTGTATCTGCAAAAAATCAAACAACGGGTTCCACATGGATAAATTGTCATTTTTGTGGAAATTGGTGTCACCCCCTTGTGCGGGATCCAAAACAGCTAAAGCGTATTAAAAATGGAAGGTTTTTTTTGGGGTTTTCCCCAAAAGGGGAAAATATGTGGATAAAATCACAAGGGTATTAAAAAAGGATAAATCAAAACTGCTTTCATAGACAATGGAAATTTCTACAAAATGGGAACATAAAAAGTTGGGTGAATGGTATGCCCTTGATAAGGCAGTAGTCAGAAAAAAGTAAGGTGGAGGTGATGTCCCGGTAGTCAGAAATGGGGGCTGATAGTTGGGCTGGGGGACAGAAAAGGTGAAACTGTAGGGGCTGTCCCCGGGAACAGTAATGGGAAGCTGGAGGGGCGTCCCGGGAGACAGAAATGGTGAAGTGGAGGTGCTGTCCCGGGGGACAGTAATGGTGAAGTTGGAGATGCGTCCTGGGGCAGTAATGGGGAACTGGGATGCTGTCTGGGGGGACAGTAAAAGTGGGAAACTGGAGATTTTTTCCAGGTAGCGGGAATTATAGCAGGAAGGAATCATATAAAAAGACCTATAGGGGGCAGGGGCCGAGTGGGGAAAACAAGTGTAGTCAAAGTAAAAAAAACCCTATTGCAAACAAGAAAAACAAAAAGGAAATCCAAGAGGACTCCCCTGCAATAGTGAGGAATTACCAAAAACAACGGTGGGGCTCCCTTTTTGGGGTGGGAAGATGGAACAGACTTTAAAATGCCCCAACAGGGGGAAACAGTCACAGAAACCAAGGGAAAAAGAAAAACCAAAACTGGCACATACTATGCACTTGTATCTGCTGACTGGGAAATTGGAAAACAGATGGGAGTGCAACTATGACCACCCTAGAAAATTTCCCCTGCCCATAGACAAAAAAGGAAAATCAAAAACTCCTTTTCCCGTAACTTTTTTCCCCTGAAATGTGTACTCTTCAGTCAGGGGAAAACTGTGCTATAACTTAAATTGCCAGGCCACCATCTAAAGGGGGAAAAAAAATACAAACATCCCGGCCGGGGGAAAACCCCGGGTAGCCACACCCCCTCAAGGGGAGAGGTTTTTTTGTGCCAAAAAAAAATGAAGGAAAAGGGGAAATTTTACACCAAATCCAGTTTCCTGGGTGAACCACAGTCGATGGCCTCCTCTCCAAACCAAAGATTAGATACTAAAGCCGGAAAAAAAATCCCCCCCCCAGTACCAAAAATACCCGTCCGATGACATTTTCTTTGCAAATATAAAGGTTAAAGCCAGCAACAAACAAAAAAAATACCCTTTTATCCGTGGACTGTTGCAAGGAAGGGAATGTTCGCGGCTTTACTGAACCCCATAAAGGATCACTTGGGCAACGAAATATGGGTCCCCGGGTTTAAAACCCATAAGTGTGACAGAGTGAACAGGGAAAAAGGGGGGGGGGTTGGCCGTACATTGCAGAGTCACTTGCTTTACGAACTGCTAATGCCTCAAATATGTAGTGGAAGTTTTTTGCGTAAAGGTCGAGAACCAAAAAATATCTTGTGGATTACAAGTCCGGATGCAACATCCCCGCAATTCGGAACAGCTGTTAAAAATTGCCCCTGTTGGGAAAAAACTTCCATCTCTGCACCCCAAAATCTTGCTCCTGGGGGGGTTTAACTTAAGGCACCCAAAAAGGGGGAATATAGCAAAATAAATTGTTGCAGTAAAACACCAGGGGAGCTCTGAGAAAACCCCATACAGAGCTTTTAAAACTCTGCACAAAATTCAATTTTAACAGCAAAAAAGACCTACTGAAAGGAGAATACACTAGACTATCTTCCAACAATGATGATTGAAAAAAAATGTCAACCCTATCAAAAAAATTAAAAAGATCACAACTAATTAGGTTCAGACATGATGCGCAAGCCCCCGACCGACAAAATAGATTTTCCGAGGAGCATTCACCCCAAAATTAACTTCAAAACCCAAAAAAATAAAATGGGACCAAAAAAAACCCAAATCCTAACCGTATAAACTGGGAAGATATACAAACAACACGGGCCGAATCCTAGAACAGATTTAATTGGTGGCACTCATGTATGCACAAGACTATCCTTAAGAAAAGGGAGGATAGACGAAAAAAAAAAGAAGGCGTTCTTTTCGGCCGGAAAAGAAAAACAAGCGGCTAAAAGAGGTCAATCTGTCTGAAATGCGTAGGAGACACTGGGCAGAGAAATAGAAAATCGAACTTAAGCTAAAGGAAACTTAAGGGCCCAGGAATTGCGGGAAGAACTAAAAGCCAAAATGAAAACGAAAGAAACCCAAAAAATTTTTTCCCATCCAAATCAAAATCGAGAAAAGGTCAGTATTGGGCCCCTTTTTAAACAAGTGGGTCCTACACAGATGCAGAGGAAATGATGAGTATTCAAGCCCCAAAATGACCAGTTTTTACAAGCCCCCTAACCAGACTGAGGTCGAAGATCAAAATGAAATTTTTTTTTGGACAGCCACAGAATTTGGTTAACACAAGCTATTTATGTTATCTGACGCAAATGACTTCGAACAGGCGATAAATGACATGCCCCCACCTTTTCCCCAGGCAAGATATGGGAATCCGTGTTTATCAAGAATGCGAGCCCATCAGATTTTTACCATTATGGAAGGGAGAGGGCACGGGGGTTGTCCCACATTTTTTAAAAAAAACAGAATGCCCCCTCCCCAAAAATGAGTAAAGCAACAGCAAAGAACTACAGACCCATGCACTAACTCCCTATCAAAAATTTGAAGAGTCCTAAAAAGCAAGATAACCCCTTGAAACCCCTCATTAACAACCCCCGGGCAAATGGTTTAGAAAGGTCGCTGTGTTTGTCTCAAATATGGATCACTGCGAAAAGGGTTTAGAGCACTAGAAAACAAAAAAAAGCAGATTAATAAACAGACTTTGCAAAAACCTTTTAAAGGTGGCCCCGGCGTAAAGGCACAAAATGCAGCTAAAGGAAAAAACAGGGGAAAAATCGGTCGAAAGGTCTTTTTTTCCCCCTAACAGAACGAGAGAGTAGTAACAGAGTAAAATCGGGCAGGCACGGTGAAAAATTGTTCACAAGGGACAATACTCGCTCCCATCTTGTTTTTTCATCCCATATTGACATGCAAGGGTGTCAGCCACAGACGGTGCTTCCCTTTTCAGATGAACCCGAATTTCATGACAGTGTTTTTCCCTGCAGCCCCTGCAAGGCTAGGGGAATCATCCCCAAACTTTCAGTGGGTGCAAAAAAAATTAAATTTAACGATGAGAAATTTCAATTGCTCAATATGGGAAACCGAGGAAATTAAAACTTCATCAGAGTACAAAACAAATTTGGGCACAAAATAGACGAAAAAACCCAACGTAAAGCCGGGATATTATGTCGGAGGATTCACCTTTTTAAAGGGCCATAACATTGTATCGATCGCTTGCTAGAAAAATGCAGGAGGAATGAGAACCTTCGAAACTAGGGAGGCCAAGCCCCTAGACATATTCAGGTCACTTTTTCTTTTAGGTGGAAAATTTCTGCACACTAACAGACCCTTTTAAGGCAGGTGAAAATTTGCTGAAAAATTTCAAAAAACCTTCCGGCGCCAAAACGGAGATAAAAAAAACCCTCAATTATGGGGGCTTGAGGTTCTGAACCTGTATTCCCCGGAAAACGGCGGGAGAGAAATGATTTTATACACCCGGAAAATCCTACCCCCCCATGGAAAGGGCCTTGATGTTGGTGAGGGGGCCTTTATTTACGAAAAATTTGGGTCTGTGTCCAGTTCCCCCAATTAACCTGAAGTTTTTAATTCCCCCCCCCCCCGGGGCGTTAATCCCTTTGGGGTTTTGCGCTTCCCTTTTATTAAAAATAATAATAATAAGGAAAAATTGGGACTAGTACCGAATTGCACACGAAAACCCCTCGCTACGAAAACAAAAAGACTTGGGAGACGATGCAACATCCCCCCCAATGAAAAGCGGGGGTCACTAGCACGTTAAGAGACCCTACAATAAGTGTAGGGGGCCCCGGACTGTTCAACTGCCTCCCGCAAATAAGGGGGGATTACCCAACCCAAACCCCCGGCACTTCAAGCTGGCATGGACAAACACCAAAGTCGGTTTTCCCGATCAGCCGGGGTGTGGGGTGTAGTTGGTTTCGTGCAGCCAGTAGTAAAGGGTGATCAGGTCTGATCCCCCGGAGGCCCGGTCACAGACCGGGCCGCGGGGGCGTTGACCCCCCGGAAATCCTCCAGGTAAACTCGGTAAACTCCCGTAACATGAATTTTTTCCCTTCCAGTAAAACACATCAACACTAAAAGTTTAAAACTGACAAGTTATAACACAGAATCCAATAAAATTTGTGCCTTCATAGCCCATAGAACGTTCCATTCATTTCATAAGAGTGCAAATTTCCGATTCAAGGAACTGAGGGTCGCTGATACGGAGGACACCGAGAGACAGAGAAATAAGAACACTTTTCTTGACAGAGGGAGCATGGTAAGAAAAGTAGCGAAAAGTACGATAAATGGGAAAAGAAAAGTCTTTAGCCGAGCGATGGAAACGCATATCAAGGAAAGGAAGAACAGAATTAGATGGAAGAGACTAGAGTCATGGGGCCAAAGAGTAAAGATGTCGTCTACATAGAGCCAGAGTGAAGGGCGCACATCAATAGTAGGAAGAACAATTTCGAAGTATTTTATATAAAGATTAGCAAGAACAGGAGATAGAGGATAATAATAATTATCGGGTAGCACTAAACCCGTAGGATTATACAGTGCATGTGGGAGGGGGATGGAAGGTACTCAGGCAGGACACAGAGGAGAGCTCATAGCTTTACCAAAAGTTTGAGAGTAAAATTTACCTCGTAAGGAAAAGGAGTTAGAGCCACACAAAGACAAATATTATCAAGTAAAGATATCGTTAGGTACAAAGAGATGAAGTGACCCTTTTGGCCTTCTGTCTGAAAAAAATTAAGATCATCATGAAGAGGGACATTAGTGAAGAGGGACTCACCAAGACTAAGATCTTTCAGGTCGGGAGAGGACGAACACGTCTTGAGAGTGACGGAGGTGAGCAGGAGAAAAACTATCTGGAGTATATCCAAAAAGAGTTCCGGGGGTCAACGCCCCCGCGGCCCGGTCTGTGACCAGGCCTCCTGGTGGATCAGAGCCTGATCAACCAGGCTGTTACTGCTGGCCGCACGTAATCCAACGTACGAACCACAACCCGGCTGTTCAGGTACTGACTTTAGGTGCTTGTCGAGCGCCTGCTTGAAGACAGCCAGAGGTCTATTGGTAATCCCCCTTATGTATGCTGGGAGGCAGTTGAACAGTCTTGGGAGGGAGTGAGGGTTTTGGCCAGCCAAGAGGCAAGACAATAAGAGACAGAACCTCTGGAGGATGTGATGGGCCGCACAGGAATATCAGGTTTATGAGTTTTAGGAAGACCATAGAAATAAGGCAGAGGGGGACAAATGAGACAAAATCGATGAGCAAGGTTTTCCCGTAGGTCGATCACTAGCGCATTCAGGTCACACACTGAGGTCTGGAGTTCGAATCCCCGGTATGGCTGGAAACATTAGGACGTGTTTCCATAAGACACCTGCTGTCCATGTTAACCCATCAGTATAAAATGGGTACCTGGGTGTTAGTGGACTGGTGTGGGTCGCATCCTGGGACAAAACTGACCTAATTTGCCCAAAATGTTCTGCATAACAAGAGGTTTTCTATATAATAGTAAGTCATTGATGTCAGGTAGGCCTCTATACCTTGTACATGTACGTGTATAAATAAATTATTATGACTGGCAGTGATCAGCATCATGACACCAATGGAAACAAGCCACTTTGTCAGACTTTTCCTGGGTTATCCTAGGTTCTCTACACATATACTGGTGGAGACGCTGTCCAGGTAGTCAGTAAATGTACGCAGGAGGGAATGCATATAAATGACCTCGAGGGAGACAGGAGCTGTACTGGGGAAACAAGTGTAGTCAAGGACAAGATAAAACCAAAATACAAACTAGTAATACCACAGGAGATGACTCAAGAAATCGTAATGACACGATTGCAAATAAACCATACCCCCGGCCGGGATTGAACCCGCGGTCATAGAGTCTCAAAACTCCAGCCCGTCGCGTTAGCCACTAGACCAGCTAGCCACAATAAGATTCATCCAACTAGGTATATTTCTACACCATAGGAAAGTTAGCACAGGCACCTCTGTGACAACAAATGCAAGTTTTTACAGACGAATCTCCAGCTAGCGTGGCCGTGACGAACTCTAGCTCAAGTCCCTTCACTGCCGTCAACATGACTCAAGAAATCGTAATTTCCTATGGTGTAGAAATATACCTAGTTGGATGAATCTTATTGTGGCTAGCTGGTCTAGTGGCTAACGCGACGGGCTGGAGTTTTGAGACTCTGTGACCGCGGGTTCAATGCCGGCCGGGGGTATGGACCACAGGAGATAGCAAACAAGGGGACTCCACTAGCAATAGTGAGGATATATTACCAGAAACAACTGGTGAGAGCTCCATTGTTAGTACTAGTGAGGATAGGAATGAAACAGGTAAACATGCACCAACAGGGAATACAGTCACAAAAACCCAAGGCAAACGGAAACCAAGCCTGTGCACATACTATGCACTTGGTATCTGCTGGCATGGGAAATCTGGAAAAACAGATGGGACGTGCAACTTTGACCACCCTAGAAAATGCCATGCCCATATGACAACAGGAAAATGCAAACTCCCTTCCTGTAAGCTATTTCACCCTGAAATGTGTCCCTCTTCAGTACAGGAAAGACTGTGCTATAACTTAAATTGCCAGGCACACCATCTAAAGGGGGAAAAAAATACAACACATAAAAACCATGGGAAAAACCTGGGTAGCCACAGCCACTCAAGAGGGAGAGGTTTTTTAGTGCCAGGAAGGAAAAAAAACTGACAGGAAATGGCAGAAATCGTACACCAAATCCAGTCATTCCTGGAGTGGAACCGCAGTCGATGGCCTCCACTTCAAACCAACAGATACAGATACTAATGCCGGAAAAAAAGTCCGCCCAGTACCACCAATACCACCAGCCCGATGACATTCTTCTTTGCAAATATACAGGGTCTAAAGCCAGCATCGAACAACAAAATACCTTTCATCCGTGGACTGCTTGCAGAGGCAAATGCAATGTTCGCAGCTTTCACTGAGACCCACATAAAGGATCACTTGGACAGCGAAATATGGATCACAGGGTACAACCTAAACAGATGCGACAGTGTGAACAGGCAAAGGGAAGGGGGGTTGGCCTGTACATTGCAGAGTCACTTGTTTGCACAGAACTGCTTAATGCCTCAAATGATGTAGTAGAAGTTTTAGCAGTAAAGGTCGAGAACCAAAACCTAGTCATTGTGGTAGTCTACAAGCCTCCGGATGCAACATCCCAGCAATTCCAGGGACAGCTGCTAAAAATTGACCACTGTCTGGAAAATCTGCCAGCTCCTGCCCCCAACATCTTGCTCCTGGAGGATTTCAACTTAAGGCACCTAAAATGGAGGAACATACCAAATAATGTTGTTGCAGTGATAACACCAGGAGGCAGCTCAGACGAAAACTCAAACACACACGAGCTTTTAAATCTCTGCACAAAATTCAACTTAAACCAGCAAATAATAGAGCCTACTAGACTGGAGAATACACTAGACCTCATCTTCACTAACAATGATGATCTGATACGAAATGTCACCATATCAAAACCAATATACTCAGATCACAACATAATTGAGGTTCAGACATGTATGCGCGGAGCCCCAGACCGACATAATGAGATTAGTCACGAGGGAGCATTCACCAAATTCAACTTCAATAACAAGAATATAAAGTGAGACCAAGTAAATCAAGTCCTAACCGATATAAGCTGGGAAGATATACTAAGCAACACAGACCCCAACTTATGCCTAGAAGAGATTAACTTGGTGGCGCTCGATGTATGCACATGGTTTATTCCTTTAAGAAAAAGGAGGAGTAGATGTAAAATAGAAAGGCACAGGCGCTCCCTTTACAGGCGACGAAAAAGAATAACAGAGCGGCTAAAAGAGGCCATTATATCTGAAATGCGTAGGGAGTCGCTAACCAGACTGAGAGTCGAAGATCAAAATGAATTTTTTATGAGAGAGCCACAAAATTTGATTAACGCAAGCCTATCCGATGTTATCCTGACGCCAAATGACTTCGAACAGGCGATAAATGACATGCCCATGCACTCTGCCTCAGGGCCAGACTCATGGAACTCCGTGTTCATCAAGAACTGCAAGAAGCCCCTATCACGAGCCTTTTCCATCCTATGGAGAGGGAGCATGGACACGGGGGTCGTCCCACAGTTACTAAAAACAACAGACATAGCCCCACTACACAAAGGGGGCAGTAAAGCAACAGCAAAGAACTACAGACCAATAGCACTAACATCCCATATCATAAAAATCTTTGAAAGGGTCCTAAGAAGCAAGATCACCACCCATCTAGAAACCCATCAGTTACACAACCCAGGGCAACATGGGTTTAGAACAGGTCGCTCCTGTCTGTCTCAACTATTGGATCACTACGACAAGGTCCTAAATGCACTAGAAGACAAAAAGAATGCAGATGTAATATATACAGACTTTGCAAAAGCCTTCGACAAGTGTGACCATGGCGTAATAGCGCACAAAATGCGTGCTAAAGGAATAACAGGAAAAATCGGTCGATGGATCTATAATTTCCTCACTAACAGAACACAGAGAGTAGTCGTCAACAGAGTAAAGTCCGAGGCAGCTACGGTGAAAAGCTCTGTTCCACAAGGCACAGTACTCGCTCCCATCTTGTTCCTCATCCTCATATCCGACATAGACAAGGATGTCAGCCACAGCACCGTGTCTTCCTTTGCAGATGACACCCGAATCTGCATGACAGTGTCTTCCATTTGTGACACTGCAAAGCTCCAGGCGGACATCAACCAAATCTTTCAGTGGGCTGCAGAAAACAATATGAAGTTCAACGATGAGAAATTTCAATTACTCAGATATGGTAAACATGAGGAAATTAAATCTTCATCAGAGTACAAAACAAATTCTGGCCACAAAATAGAGCGAAACACCAACGTCAAAGACCTGGGAGTGATCATGTCGGAGGATCTCACCTTCAAGGACCATAACATTGTATCAATCGCATCTGCTAGAAAAATGACAGGATGGAAAATGAGAACCTTCAAAACTAGGGAGGCCAAGCCCATGATGACACTCTTCAGGTCGCTTGTTCTATCTAGGCTGGAATATTGCTGCACAAGGCAGGTGAAATTGCCGACCTAGAAAATGTACAGAGAACTTTCACGGCGCGCATAACGGAGATAAAACACCTCAATTATTGGGAGCGCTTGAGGTTCTAAACCTGTATTCCCTGGAACGCAGGAGGGAGAGATACATGATTATATACACCTGGAAAATCCTAGAGGGACTAGTACCGAACTTGCACACGAAAATCACTCACTACGAAAGCAAAAGACTTGGCAGACGATGCACCATCCCCCCAATGAAAAGCAGGGGTGTCACTAGCACGTTAAGAGACCATACAATAAGTGTCAGGGGCCCGAGACTGTTCAACTGCCTCCCAGCACACATAAGGGGGATTACCAACAGACCCCTGGCAGTCTTCAAGCTGGCACTGGACAAGCACCTAAAGTCAGTTCCTGATCAGCCGGGCTGTGGTTCGTACGTTGGTTTGCGTGCAGCCAGCAGCAACAGCCCTGGTTGATCAGGCTTGATCCCCCAGGAGGCCTGGTCACAGACCGGGCCGCGGGGGCGTTGACCCCCGGAACACTCTCCAGGTAAACTCCAGATAAACTCCAGGTGAGTAATTGATTTTTGAGAAGAGACTTGAATTTATAAACAGACAGTGTTTCTTTTATATTCACAGGTAATGAATTCCAGATTTTAGGGCCTTTTATGTGCATTGAATTTTTGCATAGCGTGAGATGGACACGAGGAACATCAAAGAGTGATCTGTGCCTTGTGTTATGGTCATGTGTTCTGTTGAGGTTGGCAAGGAGATGTTTGAGGGGAGGGTTAATATCAGAGTTAAGTGTTCTATGTATGTAGTAGGTGCAGTAATTAGTATGGATGTTTTGTACGGTGAGTAGGTTTAGAGTTTTGAATATTGGTGGAGTGTGCTGCCTGTAGTGGGGATTTGTTATCATTCTGACTGGAGCATTTTGCTGGATAATTAATGGTCTGAGATGGTTTGTTGAGCCCCATGCACAAATTCCATAGGTGAGATAGGGGTAAATAACTGAGTGATATAGGGCCAGGAGGGCTGACTGTGGAACATAGTACCGTATCTTCGATAGTATGCCTACGGTCTTGGAAATTTTTTTGGAAATTTGTTGTATATGTGTTTGAAATTTGAGTCTATTATCAAGGTGGATTCCTAAAAATTTTCCCTCTGTGAATTTTGTGATAGGTGATCCGTTTATCATTATGTTAAGAGGGACGTCTGTAGCTCTGTTACCAAACTGAATGAAGTAGGTTTTGTCAATGTTTAGAGTGAGTTTGTTAGTCCTCATCCAGGTAGATATTTTCTGTAATTCGGTATTTACAGTATTGGCTAACGTGACTGAGCTCGGGTGAGAGAAGACGTATGTAGTGTCATCTGCAAATAGTGTGGGTTTGAGTAGTTGCGATGTATTTGGTAGGTCATTTATGTACATGAGAAAGAGAAGAGGGCCAAGGACACTTCCCTGTGGGACACCAACTGTAATTGGCTGTGCGGAAGAGTTTGCCCCGTTTGTGTACACATATTGGCTTCTGTTGCTGAGGTAAGACTTTAGGTAGTTGAGGGAGTGCCCTCTTATACCACAGTGCGACAATTTTATATGGAGCAAGTCATGGTCAACTGTATCAAAAGCTTTACGTAAATCAATGAAGATCCCCAGTGGGACTTCTTTTTTCTCTATTTCTGTGTATATGTGTTCTAGCATGTGTATAACAGCAGCATTAGTATTTTTATTAGGCCTGAACCCAAATTGGCAGGGGTTGAGTATGTTGTGGAAGATGAGGTAGGAATAGATTCGTTTATGAATTAATTTTTCGAAGATTTTAGAGAGAGGGTGTAACTTGGATATTGGCCTATAGTTATTCAAGTCTGTTTGGTCTCCTCCTTTATGGATCGGGGTGACCCTTGCTGTTTTGAGAACTGTAGGGAAGGTAGAGGATTCTGTGGATTTGTTAAAGAGTGTTTCAATGATTGGTGATAGTACTTGTGACGCTTTTTTGTATATAAAGGGTGGTAAGGTGTTTAAATCTTCTGCCTTGTTTTTTAGTGTGTTGATAATAAGGGAGACTTCAGTAGGGTTAGTCGGAGCTAGGAACAGTGTGTTCGGGTAGTTGCCGGTGAGGTAGTCATTTGGTGGGGTATCTGAGCTTGGGATTTTATTGGCAAGGTTTTTTCCTATAGTGGAGAAGAAATTATTGAGTCTGTTTGCTGTTTCAGTTGGTGGGAGTTTGGATTCATCTGGTTTTGTTAATTAAATTTCGCTATTTCGTGATATCTTTTTTGTTCCTAGAATTTCTGGTAGGGTTTTCCAGGTCTTTTTTATATCACCTCGTAAGTTGGATACTCTGTTCTCATAATACAATTTTTTAGCCCTTCTTATCAGGCTGGTTAGGATTGACGAGTAACGTTTTGTTTGGTCTCTTGTTATGTGACCAATTCTGTACTGTTTTTCGTATAGGTGCTCTGTATTTATGGATTTGAGGATGCTGGGTGTTAGCCAGGGACTGTTCAGTCTCTTAGCTGTCATCGGTTTAGTTTTTTTGGTGGCAGTGCTTGTTGTAGAGGTATTGGGTCTTTTTTAGAAAACTATTAATACATTCGTCAATATCTGTATAGATTTCTAGCTCAGTGTGCCAGTCAATGTTTGTCACTGCTGCTGTGAAGTTATTAATGGCTGCCTCATTGTGAAGTCTGAAAGTGACTTTAGTAGTGTCTTGGGGTAATTTGTCAAGATTTGTGATGAGGAAGGTAGTGTAGTGATCTGTGGTATTATCTGTGATTATGCCTGATTTTAAAGGGGATATTGTGTTGGTCCAGATGTGGTCTAGTAGGGAAACACTAGTCTCTGTAACTCTTGTAGGCTTTGTTACTGCTGGTAGCAACATGCAGTTACTCATAGTGTTTGTGAATTCAGTAACGTGTGGGTCCTGGTCTTGCATGTGTGCTAAAGGAATAACAGGAAAAGTTGGTAGACGGATCTATAATTTCCTCACAAACAGAACACAAAGAGTAGTAGTCAACAGAGCAAAGCCCAAGGCGGCTACGGTGAGAAGCTCTATTCCACAAGGCACAGTACTCGCTCCCATCTTGTTTCTCATCCTCATATCTGACATAGACAAGGATGTCAGCCCCAGCACCGTGTCTTCCTTTGCAGATGACACCCGAATCTGCTTGACAGTGTCTTCCATTGCAGACACTGCAAGGCTCCAGGCGGACATCAACCAAATCTTTCAATGGGCTCCAGAAAACAATATGAAGTTCAACAATGAGAAATTTCAATTACTCCGATATGGTAAACACGAGGAAATTAAAACTTAATCAGAGTACAAAACAGATTCTGGCCACAAAATAGAGCGAAAAACCAACGTCAAAGACCTGGGAGTGATCATGTTGGAGGTTCTCACCTTCAAGGACCATAACATTGTATCAATCGCAGCTGCTAGAAAAATGACAGGATGGATAATGAGAACCTTCAAAACTAGGGATGCCAAGCCCATGATGACACTCTTCAGGTCGTTTGTTCTATCTAGGCTGGAATATTGCTGCACACTAACAGCACCTTTCAAGGCAGGTGAAATTGCTGACCTAGAAAATGTACAGAGAACCTTCATGGCGCACATACCGTGGGGGTGGAAACATTTCGACGTGTTTCCTTACACCTGTTGACTTGTTCACCTAGCAGCAAATAGGTACCTGGGTGCTAGTTGACTGGTGTGGGTGGCATCCTGGGGGACAAGATTGAGGACCACAATAGAAATAAGTCAGAAAATCCTCGATGACGCACTAACTTTCTTGGGTTATCCTGGGTGGCTAACCCTCCAGGGTTAAAAATCTGAAAGAAATACACAATACACAAATAACCCGCACATAAAAGAGAGAAGCTTAGGACGACGTTTCGGTCCGACTTGGACCATTGACAAAGTCACACTAACCAGAAGTGGAGCAGGACGGCTATATATAGGCAGGAAGAGGTGGAGGTAGTAGTAGTAGTTAGTAGTAGTAGTAGTAGTACAAGAATAGTATATAATACCGACAAGATGAAATTAAGATACGTGCAACACCCGGGCATCCCTATCGCAGACGTTTCACCATCCAGCCAGCCACTGGATGGCGAAACGTCCACAACAAAGACAGCCAGACGTCGCACATGTGTCTTAATTTCATCAGTAGTTGTAGTAGTAGAAGAGGTAGTAGTAGTGGTAGTGGTAGAAGTGGGAAATAAGGAGGACGAGCCAGTCAAATACATAGGAAGGGGAGCACTGCAAGAGAGCTAGGTGCCCACTGAGGGAGAGCAAGCGCACAGAGGTGCGTGAAAGGGGAAGTGGTGAAATAAATGAAGAAGGAACAGAAACACGAGACAGAAGAGAAAGACAACCCAGAGGAGAAAAGGAAAGAGGAAAGGGGAAGAGGGAGAGGAAGAAAAGAAAAAGAAAAAGAAAAAGAAAAAATGAGGAGTCAGGTTAAGTCACGGGTGTTCTGAAGTTTGGAGCATTTTATAATGTAGTGGGAGAGGAAGGCATCTACAGAGACGAAGCCAGGGCTAAGGTTCATACAAGGAAAGTTGTGTATTAGACAGGATTCAACTAGACGGCGACTGTTCGAGTTGGAAGTAGGGAAGACAGTTTTAGCAGAAGACCAGTCAATAGGATGGCTATGATCTCTGACGTGACAGAAAAGAGCATTTTTAGTGTCGGCAAGCCTAACACTATTTTTGTGCTACCTAAGTCTGTCAGAAAGAGATCGACCAGTTTCTCCGAAGTATTGAAGAGGACAGGAGGAGCAAGAAATAGAGTAGACACCAGGAACATCTGTAGAGGGAGGAGAGATATGAACGAGATTAGTGCGAAGAGTGTTAGTCTGGCGGAAGGTAAGTTTGATGTCTAAGGGACGGAGAGAATTGTTGAGATTAGAAAGACCGGAAATGTAGGGAAGGCAGAGGATAGAAGAGTTCCCAGGAGTAGAGAGTTTGGGAGAGAAGAAATTGCGTTTAGCACATGAGAGGGCAGAGTCTATGAAATGGGAAGGGTAGCCAAGACGGGAAAACGAATTATGAAGAGTGGAAATTTCTACTGGAAGGAACTGACTACCCGCACAGACTACCCGCACATGTCAAAGCCAGTCATAGCGTGAACCAGTTCAAGAAGAGTGCCAAAAGGTGTCTGATGAATATAGCTACAGAAAGGGAGGGGAATGATTTTCTATTTTTTAGCTAACATACGTGTAAATTTTACCTTATTCCTTGTAATGACCCTCGTATTGTAGATAGTCTTAATGACCTTGGAGTAGCAGATAGTCTTTTTAGTATGATAATAAGATGTTATCTTCATTGTAGAATAATAAGAAAATATTATAACCTTTATACTATAATAAGGTAAGAGGACCCCAATGGAAATAAGTCACTCTGTCTGACTTTTTTGGGTTATCCTAGGTTCTCTACACATATGCTGCTATGTATGATAATTCTATGTAACTGTATTTGTGTATACCTGAATAAACTTACTAACTTACTTACTTACAAGAAATCTTATCCTGGCCGCGGATGATTCACTTAAGGGTTCATGCGGCCCTCGAGTCGTCATCTCCCTTAACTCCCAACAACAACAACAACACCAGTGAAGCACCAATGAAACTCTGAAGAAATACACTACATACCGCATTATACAACACCAGGTTAGTGTACCATTTACACTTACCAACACTATGAACAAGTAATAGCTGCATAATTATAAATTAATCTTATTTTAACTATCACGGGCAGTTTTTGCCATAAAGCTGTATAGCCATTGTGGCTTAGCGCTTCTTTTTGATTATAATAATAATAATTTTTGCCATAAAAAATCCGCGTCTGAGATACTCGTCTTTACTGCAAATAATGGCCAGGTATATATTGTAGCATCTTCCTTGCTTGTATGTGGACTCGTACTAGTTTACTGCTCTAGTATACTTAACCAACAGTAGTTTTGTAGTCTTGTTCACTCTGGACTTGAGGATTGGGATGTCAGTAAGACAAGAAGCCTGGAAATAAGATAGAGATAAGATTTTCTTCGGATTTTTAACCTTGGAGGGTTAGCCACCCAGGATAACCCAAGAAAGTCAGTGCGTCATCGAGGACTGTCTAACTTATTTCCATTGCGGCCCTCAATCTTGTCCCCCACGATGCCACCCACACCAGTCGACTAACACCCAGGTACCTATTTCCTGCTAGGTGAACAGGACAGCAGGTGTAAGGAAACGCATCGAAGTATTTCCACCCTGCCGGGAATCGAACCCGGGCCCTCCGTGTGTGAAGCGAGAACTTTAGCCACCAGGCCACTAGGGCTCTGGTGATGGACTGGTGAGGTATTCTGTTCTTTATAATGCAAGATATTAACTCGGTGCCTGGTGTGGCACCCAGGTGGAAATATGTTACTTTGTCTGATTTTTTTTAGGTAAAAAAAAGAAACAGGTCTGTACCAAGATACCCTTGTGTTGCAGTGTCTGACAGATTGAACATTAAAATGGTATAAAATACCTGTCGGTATTTTATACCATTTTAATGTTCAATCTGTCTGACTTATTTTTGGTTGTCCTAGGTAAGTTATGCATATGTTACTATGTATGTTAATTTGTGCAACTGTATTTATGTGTATGTGTACCTATATCACTTATTTAACTTGTCCATCTTCGTAGTAATTCGGCAAAGTCACTGACTTTTTCAGATCACCAGCGGCAGAAAGTTATCATCCAGGCGCAGGTTCAGCGACTTGTCGTGGCCTGGCTGGCAAAGCTCTCGCTACACACACGGAGGGTCCAGGTTCGATTCCTGGCGGGTGGAAACATTACATTGTGTTTCTTTACACCTGTTGTCCTGTTCACCTAGCAAGTAGGTACCAGGTACCTGGGTGTTAGTTGACTGGTGTGAGTCACATCCTGGGGGACAAAATTGAGGACCTCAATGGAAATATGACAGACAGTCACTCAATGGCACACTACCTTTCGTGGGTTATCCTGGGTGGATAACCCTCTGGGGTTAAAATTTTGAACAAAATCTTAAATTATCTTATCATCATGAGTTATCCAACAATGTAGTTTAGGTCTATCTTAGTTTAACTAGTTCAACTTCATTTACTTTACATTAAAATAAATTAGTTTATCCTAGTATAGTTTTGGTTAGATTATCATAGGTTAGCGTAGGTTACTGAAGATTAGTACTTACCGATAGGTTAAGTAAACATATACAAAGGGGAACTTTTGCTAGTAGGAAAATTCAATATCTGATATCTCGACTGACCAATCGATGACTTGGTAATGTCAGCGAGTTCGCTGACATTCCCTATGGATACTGTGTTCATTATGAAAACATAATGAATACAGGAGTACAAATGCTACTAATCTTTCCAGCATTTCCAAGTCTTCAGTCAGCCAGGAGAGGTCTCTGATATTATCTTCCTGGCAAAGTCTTCTTCTACGTATATATAAAATTAATTAAAATATCATTAAACACTGGAATTCTGCAAGAGTTATTTGCTATTGGTTGGAGGGAACACTGACTGATGAGCTGTTTTCCATGAACTTTAACATGGAGTGTTAGGGCATTATAATTATGGCAGATGATGTGTTGGCATCAAATTTAGCAGAATTGCTTGGAAGTTGGGTGGCAGTTTAAAAAATTAGAATTTGTTTAGTGTCATGTGTGTCTTCATGGGTAGCCTTCATGCACTTCCATTGCAGATCAGGAACTGCTGAGAATGAAGAGTTAAGGACATAAGAATGGAGGAACACTGCAGCAGGATTACTGGCCCATTTTTGGTGATTATTCTATCAGTTGTACTTCTCAGTCTTCAGTTCTCCCTCAAAAAACTCTGTGGCAAGATTGCTATGCCTGGCATTGCTAACCAGTTTGCCTGACAAGGCTAACCAGTATTGGTGACACCAACTGTGACCCTACTGTCTCACTCTTCAGTCCCCATTCCGCAAAAGTTCTGCTTGTCAAATCATGTCACAAAATGGTTAAAGATATAAGTTTGTACATACACAGTGTTCAAGATCCTATCCATTCTTCTGTTTATTCATTGACAGTCATTCATTACGATTTAGCCTGTTTTACATACTATATGCCATTAACCCTTTGAGGGTCGACAGGCCCTCTCAGAAACTCGTTCTCAGGGTCGGCCAAATTTAAAAAAAAAAAAAATAATTTTTTCTTATGAAAAGATAGAGAATCTTTTCCCGATCATAATGACACCAAAATTATGAGATTTGATGGAAAACTTACGGAATTATGCTCTTGCGAAGTTAGCGGTCTCGGCGATGTTTACGCATCGGCGATTTTGCCCAATTTGAGCCCCATTTTCGGCCAATTCCTCTGTACTAGTCGACAAAAAACATGAATATTTCGCTAGAACTACATTTTTTCTATTGAATGAGTGCAAGAAATCACCCATTTACCATTTTCAACTATCCAATACAGTGGTCAGAATTTAGCAATTTTGCCAATTTCACACAAATTTCAAAAAATGCCAATTTCCGAATAGGGTACAGAACAAACAAGAAATACATTCCTGGCACTAAAATGACATTTCTTCTGTTCATTAGTCACGTCTCAAGGCCCCTCTTACATTCTTTTGCTTTCCACTTTGAATTTTTATTCTCACGAAAAATAGAAGATTTACTGTTATGCAGACTACTGCATTAGTGTAAAAAATGGTATAAATCATATTGGCGCACTTGCAAAAGAATGTTAGACTCACCAGTTGACGTGTATTGGACACTTGGCATGATTTGTTTACTTTTGAACTTTGGTAAAAATCGAACATTTCTGCTACTTTGAGCTCAATTTCAAGGTACTTTTCATTGTAAAACCAGTGAAAGTCATCTCAATTTCTGTGATATGCATTCCATTCTATAAAATGAGACCAAGGAAACTAGAATGCAACAATAAATACCATACGAAAATACAGTGCAAAGTCGCTGTTTTATGCCAAAAAAACGGTGAAAGTTTTTTTTTTCTCAATATGCACTGTGTGCTGCAGGATTTTTTTTATATTGTGCACACTGACCACATAGACCCATTCTTTCATATGGAGGCCTACCAGCCTTTTCCCGCGAGATTTGACGGCGCTAGAATTTATGCGTACTAGTACGTCAAAAACCACTGCGCGTAAGACGTACTAGTACGTCCGAAACCCTCAAAGGGTTAAAGGATATGGAATAAATGTATTGTACCATAAAATTTCTTGGGCTGTGAGAGAAACTATTTGGATCATATTTAGTTCCACAGGTACAACAGTGTCACAGTATTGCTAGCTGTAAAATTTTCATCATAATCTCTGTGGCTAAGTGGTTACAGTGGATCCTCAGTTATTGGCTGGAATCTGTTCCAGAAGGTCAGCCTCAGACCGCAGTGGCCGAAAACCGAATTAATATTTCCCGTAGGAATTAATGGAAATATAATTAATCTGTTCCAGACAAAAATATTCACAAAAAAATAATTTTTTTAACAATTATTTAAATATTACATAACTTTATTGAAGGCTAATGCTGGCTTCTGGAAGATAGGGAGGAGGAAGGGAAATCCCCCTCCGTAAAGACTTTAGGTAGCAAAGCTTCTCTGGGGTTACTTCCCTTGTTTGTCTTTTAATGCCACTAAGACCAGCTTGAGAGGTCACTGGACCCCTGCCACACAAAATAGCTGTCAAGAGTGCTCTGTTTCTGGCATCTCTAAGATTACCCTGCAGTGGGACAGGGTTTTGTCACTGAACATGTTGCAGATATGGCTTGTTTCAGCTTGGTCATGGTGATGTTTCTCTACAAAAGCTTGCACCCTAGTCCACATTGCACACACCTCTTTAATCTCTGAAGAAGGCACCTCCTTCACTCCCTCTTCCTCCTCTGAAACAAGTTCCTCAGCTGCAGTCTGTTGCTGTTCGAATTGAAGCTCTTGCAGCTCTTCAGTGGTTAGCATTTCCCTGTGGTCCTCCACCAACTCTTCCACATCCTCACCACTCACCTCCAACCCCAGGGACTTCCCTAGTGCCACAATAGAGTCCACAGGGTCAGCAAGGTCAGGGTCAGCCTCAGACCCTTCAAAATCCCTCTCTTGGACACAACCTGGCCGCAATTTTCTCCCAGCAGAGTTCAAAGTCCTGGAAAGTCACTCCCTCCCCAAGCCTTACCTATAGGCAAGAACTTCACTTTTATGAAATTGAAGTCCCTAAACACTTGGTCTTCCAAGTCTGGAGGATGTGCAGGAGCATTGTCCAGTAGCAGGAGGCACATGAGTGGCAATTTCTTTTCCATGAGGTACTTTTTCAAACTTGGGCCAAACATATTAACCCTTAAACTGTCGAAACGTAGCTCTACGTTTGCGTGCGTAGTGCTCTTACCTTGATTTTCTCCATAAGAACATGAAAAAAATGTAGATCTATGTTCGGAGCACTACGCAAGGAAACGTAGATCTACGTTTGGACAGTTTAGGAGTTAACCCACTCTCTGAAAATTTGCCTTGTGACCCATGCCTTTTGATTAGCTTTCCACATCACACACAATCTATTTTTGAAGACATTGCTTTTCTTGAACACTGGGAATTTCTGAGTGATACACCCATAAAGGCTTCACTTTAACCCTTCAGCTGTCCAAACATAGATATACGTTCACCTGCGTAACGCTCCGAATATTTTGAAAAATAAAAAAATCATTTTTTTCTTTTTAAATGTAGAGCGCATTTTTATAAATATTATAGGATAAAAAAAAATTTAGGGCCAGTACTTACCGAGATATAAGCCATCAAAGTTGGTGCTAAATAATGAGGTGTCGGCAACATGGAGCACTGCCGCTTGCAAAAGTAATAAACATTCATCATTTTTTTTCCAATTCTTTTCTATTTTTTGTTGTTTTCATATTATGATAATAATGTTTTCTTACAGATCTTTTGATTTCATAGCTAATTCTTGTTGAGACACAAATGTTTGATACTGAATTAGTAATCATACTGTCACAAACACACATGTTCACACTCATAAATGAATTTTACACGTGGTTCACTTACTATTGTTTACATACCTATGCAAGGTATTTACAGATCCCATTTATGTTTCTAGAAGTCCACCACTGTATGATACTCAAGAAGCATGGATTCATACAGAATACCACCCCACATTGCTGACACATGTATCGTGTGTCTTTTCACACTCGGGGTTGCTGTGTAGTGTAAGCACACACAACACTTTTTCTGAGAATACTCCTTCTTTGGAGTAGATGGTAATGGTATTAGGCAGTGACAGTCAGGGATTATACAGTTGGGCACTTCCCCCTCTGGTTGTGGGGTGACAGGTCGCTGTTGTGGGGTGACAGGTCGCTGTGGAGTGGCAGGTATAGGTGTGGTACCACACTTTTTTCGCTATCTTCTTGATGACATTGAGGGTGAATTCCGCATATCGTTGTTGCTTCCCAGTCTTTACTTCGTACATGTTGAAGGCATTGAGCATTGCAATGTCTACAGGTGGAAAAAACAACATCATATACCACTTGCGACTGCTACGCACACAGTCAGCAAACCTTATCATCATGTCACACTTGTCGACTAGTCGCATATTGTTCATATAGTCGATGACAGCAGCTGGCTTTACAATAGGTTCATTGTTGAACCTGCTAAGTCTGTCTCTTTTTACCATCTCGTTTGTGTGGATGGTTGACAGCAATGTCACATCCCATTTGTCATGCCATATCAGTGCCATCATGTCATTGGCATGAAATGATTCCACTAGACTTGCTCCATTGAACTTTGGCATGTGTTTTCTACTTCTTTTTTCTGTTTCACATATATCAATATTGTTCACATGTAGGAAATCAGCGAGCATAGGGTTTGTATACCAGTTGTCTGTGAACAATGTATGACCCTTGCCGAGGTATGGCTCCATTATCTTGTGAACATCACCAGAAATACCCAACATGCGCTTTGTATCGTCGAGTGTCTCTTTCCCTGTGTAGATAATGACATCCAACAGTACCAGTCTCACAGTCACACATAATAAAGAGTTTTATACCAAAGTGATTGCGTTTGTTTGGTATATATTGTTTGAATGACAGTCGTCCCTTGAGCAGTATCAAGGACTCGTCAACAACAATGTTCTTGAATGGATAAAAGTAGGCACTAAATTTGCGCTTCAGATACATAAACAATTCCCGGATTTTGTATAGGAGGTCATTTCGGTTTGGCATATTCCTGTCTGCGAAGTGCAACATTCGTAGCAACAGAGTGAATCTGTTGCAGGGAAGGAGGTCACTGAAGACTAGAGTACAGATGAAGTAGTCTGTGGACCAGTAGTGTGCTATATTGTTCTTATGTGTGTGTGGTGTGTGGCATAAGCATGATAGTCCCAAGGAATAAATACATATCAGCTACAGTTGTATCTTTCCACCTGCACAGACATGATGATTCTGAAACATTTGTGTGGTCCATTGTATACTGGTAGTACATGTTGGTCTGGGTAACAATCAGGTTCATTATCGGCTCATCAAAGTATAGTTGAAAATAGTCTAACTCTGTAGACTCATTTGTGATGGGACAGTGTGGCATGATGTCACTTCCACTGGCATCAAAACTGAAAAGATGTGGCAGGAATGGTGTACTGTCTGTCCAGTTCCATTCGTGATCAGATGGTGCAGGGTGGACCTGTGATGGGCGTGGGGGAGCAGGAGGGGAAATAGGAGTGGAGGCAGCACATGGTTGAGAGGGTGCCGGTCGGTCCTTTGTCTGCCCACCCACCGCGCCACAAGGTCCAGGCACCATGCCACCTCCCTCTTCCTCCATCCCAGCATATTCTCCATCATGATCACCATCACTGTCAGTGGCTGGGGTTTTGGATAGTGACCTCCCACGACCCTTGCCACTGACTACATATGGCACACTGCCTGATTGTAGGTTAAAAGCCTAAAAGTATGTTTCACTGGGGAAAAAATGATAAACACTTTCACTTGAGGAATCGTCTATGGCACTGTGTTAACGCTCATCTTCACACTTAAGCCTTTACTATCCAGACCATAACACTTGGAATGTTATTTTCCACTCTGTTGTCTTGTTACCCATAGTAAAATGGGTACTGGGTGTAGTCTGGTGTGGCGCACCTGCGACACTGGATCCAAGGAGGCCTGGGTCACAACGCACAGGCCACCAGAGGTGGGGCTGGGGTCTTGGGATTGTAAATCCCAAAATTTCACTTAATATCGATCATTAGTGCCATACACTGTCAAATATAAAATGCTCTGCTGTTTTACCTCAGATAGTAGATGTAAACGACAAGGTGGTGAGTGAATCCACGATGTCCATCATGTGACCCAAGATGGAGCTGAGGTACTGGTGCACACTGTCCACACTGGCCACCCCAGAGGTGATGGGCTGAGGGTCATCTGGGTTGTCATCAATATTTTCACTAATTCCTTGATCATTAGTGGCCATATCACTGTCAAATCCACTAAACTGCATTCTGTTTTACTCTCCAAGAATAGTAGAGTGTTAATACGACAAGGTGTGAGTGAATCACGAGGGTTTGCCATGATGTTGACCCAAGATGGAGCTGAAACTAACTGGTCGTACCATGCGGTACCCCGGCATCACCAATTTTTTTCATAGTGCATACACTGAGTGCGCAGACCCATTCTCTCATGTCTAGGCGACTCAGGCCTATCGCGCTAAATTTGAAGGAATGAAAAATAAAATGTTGATATACGTCGGAGCGCTGCACACATGCACGTATATCTACGTGTAGACAGTTTAAAGGTTAAAATCCCCCTTAGTATTACCACACAACAAAAGAGTAAGCCTGTCTTTCATAGGCTTGTGTCCTGGCAGTGCCTCTTCCTCCTGTGTGATGTAGGTCCTGTTTGGCATTTTCTTCCAAAACAGGCCTGTTTCATCACTTTAACTCCTGTACATACTTTTCAGCTGCTTATTTTGTCAGAACTTGCAGCCTCTCCATGCCTTACAACACTGTGTATACCACTATGCTTCTTGAATCTCTCAAACCACCCTTTGCTGGCCCTTAATTCACTACCAGCAGCACTTGTTCCAGGAGTTTTCTGTAGAAGATTCTTGTGTAACTGCTTTGCCTTCTCACAAATAATAGATTCCATAACAGTGTCTCCCACTAATTATTTTTCCTTAATCCACAATAACAACAATTTTTCCATCTGTTCCATTATTGGTGACCTTTGTTTCGTTAGAAAAGTTACTCCTTTTGCAACATTACCATCCTTGATTTGTTCTTTCTTTGCCAGGATGGATGCTATTGTTGATTTGTTTTTCCCGTACATCCTGGGAAGTTCCAGCACCCGCATACCCCTCTCATATTTATCAACCACTTCACGCTTAAATTCCATGGTGTTTCTCACTGTCTTTACTACAGGAACTTTACTAGGAACTTTCTTTCACAGTTGCACTGCAAAAAAAAAAAAACGCAAAAACAATGGAAAAAAGCGAAATGTCTCGATGTATTAGTAGAAGCTTCCTTACGCACCGAGAGACACAGCCAAACTGACACACAAGCGGCCCCAGCTGGCTGACGGACGCATCCGAAAAAGCCGATCACCGGCAGCTGAAAAAATGGCCAATGACCAAGTTGGTTGATAACAGGAATGGCCGATAACCGAAGGTCCACTGTACAATATTAGACCTGGTAGATGCAAGGACCACAGTTTGAGTTATCGCCCAGTATTAGGCTGCTAGTGATCGGGGCTCTCTCTCGGCTGGGCATCCAGTTTTATGACGTCATTGACCTCATTGTGTCTTGCATGCCAATTGTGACCCCTTGTTGCTGTGCCCCATCTCTGGAACATCTTGTCTCTGCTGCCCTATCTCTCCTGTCCTGCAGTGTTGTCAGGTTGGTTTCCCTTAACCTCTCCTCATAAAACATGCCTCTTAGCTCTGGGACTTGTCTTGTTGCAAACCTTTGTACTTTCTTTAATTTCTTTATATGATTGGCTAGGTGTCTGTTCCAAACTGGTGCCTCATACTCCAATATAAGCCTGACATACACGGTGTACAGGATCCTGAACAATTCCTTATTGAGATGTTGAAATGCTATTCTTAGGTTTACTAGGTGCTCATATGCTGCAGCAGTTATTTGGTTGATGTGCACCTCAGGAGATGTACCTGGTGTTATACTCACACCAAGATCCTTTTCCTTGAGTAAGGTTCGTAGTCTTTGACCCCTAGACTGTACTCTATCTCCAGTCTTCTTTGCCCTTCCCCAGTCTTCATGACTTTACACTTGCTGGGGGTTGAACTCCAGGAGCCAGTTTCCAGACCAGGCCTGCACCCTATCCAGATCCCTTTGTAGTTCCGCCTGGTCCTCGTCCAATTGAATTCTCATCAACTTTACATCATCTGCAAACAGGGACACTTCTGAGTCTATTCCAGCCTAGATAGAACAAGCAACTTAAAATGTCATCATGGGCTTGACATCCCTTTTGAAGGTTCTCATTATCCATCCTGTCATTTATCTAGTAGATGCGATTGATACAATGTTATGGTCCTTGAAGGTAAGATCTTCCGACATGATCACTCTCAGGTCTTTGACATTAGTTTTTAAGAACATAAGAACATAAGAAAGAAGGAACACTGCAACAGGCCTACTGACCATGTGGAGCAGGTCCATGTCCCCTCTCCAGATTAGCCCAGTGACCCACCCAGTCTGATCACCTCCACTCAAGGAAGGAGCACGGCACCAGACCCAGCAGCACAAGCTAGTCAGGTCCAACTCACACCCACCCACACCCACTCATGTATTTATCTAACCTATTTTTAAAACTACACAATGTTTTAGCCTCAGTAACTATACTTGGGAGTGTGTTCCACTCATCCACAACTCTATTTCTTATATCCTTCCTGAATCTGAATTTTTCCAACTTGAAACCATTGCTACGAGTCCTGTCTTGGCCGGAAATTTTCAGCACGCTATTTACATCCCCTTTATTGATTCCTGTTTTCCATTTATACACCTCGACCATATCCCCCCTAATTCTACACCTTTCGAGAGAGTGCAGATTCAGGGCCCTCAGTCTATCCTCATAGGGAAGATTTCTGATACATGGGATCATCTTTGTCATCCTCCTCTGTATGTTTTCCAGAGCATTTATACCCATTCTGTAATACGGCGACCAGAACTGAGCAGCATAGTCTAAATGAGGCCTAACCAAGGATATACAGTGGACCCCCGCTTAACGATCACCTCCAAATGCGACCAATTATGTAAGTGTATTTATGTAAGTGCGTTTGTACGTGTATGTTTGGGGGTCTGAAATGGACTAATCTACTTCACAATATTCCTTATGGGAACAAATTCGGTCAGTACTGGCACCTGAACATACTTCTAGAATGAAAAAATATCGTTAACTGGGGGTCCACTGTATAGAGTTGAAGAACAACCTGAGGACTTCTATTATTTATACTTCTATATATGAATCCAAGAATTCTGTTAGCTTTATTGTGAGCACTAATGCACTGTTGTCTTGGTTTTAGATTACTGCTAACCAGAACTCCTAAATCCTTTTCGCAATCAGTAGTATTAAGATCAACATTATTTAGTTTATAAGTCACATGGTTATTTTCCTGCCCAACATTTAGAACTTTGCATTTGTCTATATTAAACTGCATCTGCCACTTCTCCGACCATTGCATCAGTCTATTCAAATCATCCTGGAGTGCTCTAGTGTCCTTATTAGAATGAATTGGATGGCCTATTTTGTTGTCATCAGCAAATTTGCTTATGTCGCTATTTATTCCCTCATCTATGTCGTTATGTAAATTGTGAACAACAATGGGCCCAACACTGACCCCTGAGGAACACCGCTATTGTGTGGTTGTAATTTGTTTTATACTCTGATGATATTATAATTTCCTCTCGTTTACCCCATCGGAGTAGTTGAAATTTCTCTTCATTGAACTTCATATTGTTTTCTGCAGCCCATTTAAAGATTTGGCTGATGTCTGCCTGGAGCCTTGCAGTGTCTTCAATGGAGGACACTGTCATGCAGATTTGGATGCCATCTGCAAAGGAAGACACGGCACTGTGGCTTATATCCCTGTCTATGTCTGATATGAGGATGAGGAAAAAGATGGGTGCGAGTACTGTGCCTTGTGGAACAGAGCTTTTCACCGTAGCCGCCTCAGACTTTACTCTGTTGACTATTACTCTTTGTGTTCTATTTGTTAGGAAATTATAGATCCATCTACCAACTTTTCCTGTTATTCCTTTATCATGCATTTTGTGCACTATTACACTATGGTCACACTTGTTGAAGGCTTTTGCAAAATCTGTGTATATTACATCTGCATTCTGTTTGTCTTCTAGAGCATCCAGGACCTTGTCGTAGTGGTCCAGTAGTTGGGATAGACAGGAGCGACCTGCTCTTAACCCATGCTGCCCTGGGTTGTGTAACTGATGGGTTACACATTACATTACTCTTTGTGGGAAAAATTGGTTTGGTTGTTGGACCAACATCTGGAACGAATTAAGTTTGACAACTGAGGTTCCACTCTATTAGGTATGGAAATAGTAATTGGTCACAAACACATATTAACGCACTGACAGGTGAACATGTCTGCCAGCATCAGTCACATAATGTCTACAAATACATACAATTTTTTTACAAGTCCAAGCAATGTTTTTAGAAGTCCTCAAGTGTATGAAACTCTTTAAAGCATGGTGTCAGACAGTGTCACTTCACATTGTTGACACATGTACAGTGGACCCTCCATTTTCGTCGATCTCCGTTATCACCGATGTCGGTTTTGGCCGACTTTTTTCGTCGATTACCTCCGTTTTCGTCAATCGTACGAAACTTGTCCAGTGCCCAGCGCACAGACAAAGCCGCCTCCCACATGCATTCTCAGCCAGTGTAGCGTTGTTTCTTGGTGAGTGACTATATCTTGCCAGGTCATATGAAACATTTTGTAATAATCCATGTTTCTGCCACTTGTTTATTTTGTATGACTGCTAAATAAGCAACCATGGCCCCAAAGGAAGCTCCTAGTGCCAGTGCTTTGGTAAAGAAAGTAAGGAACACCGTAGAACTGAAAAAAGAAATCCTAAGAAAATATGATAGTGTCATATGCATTGCTGTAGTCGGCGGGATGTACGGGTCACCATCAACTATCAGCTCCATTGTGGCAAAGAGAAAAGAAATCATGGAAGCTGATGTTGCAAAAGGGGTGAATGCGAAAACCAGAGATCCCAAATAATTGAATAAGTGGAGAAATTGTTGTTGTTGTGGATCAGAGAGAAAGAATTAGCGGGAGATACTGTTGTGCAGTCCATAATTTGTGAAAAGGCAAGGCAGTTGCACGATGATCTCATAAAGAAACTTCCTGAAACAAGTGCTGATGTAGGTGAATTCAAGGCCAGCAAAGGCTGGTTAAAAATAATTCAAGAAGCAAAGTGGCATACACAGTGTTGTATTGCACAGTGAGAATGCCAGTTAAGACAAGCAAGCAGCTGAAAAATTTGTGCGAGAATTCAAATGTTATGTAAAGGCTGAAAAATATCAACCCCAACAAGTGTTCAATTGTGATGAAACAGGCCTCTTTTTGAACAAAATGCCAAAGAGGACCTACATCACACAGGAGGAAAAGGCACTCCCAGGACACAAGCCAGTGAAAGACAGGCTAACTCTCTTGTTGTGTGGTAATGCTAGTGGGGATTTCAAAGTGAAGCCTTGACTGGTGTAGCACTCTGAAAATCCCAGAGTGTTCAAGAAAACAGTGTTGCCAAGAGTAAATTGTATGTGATGTGGAAGGCAAACAGTAGGGAATGGGTCACAAGGGGAATTTTCCTGGAATGGTTCAATGAAGTGTTTGGCCCCAGTGTGAAAAAATACCTCCTGGATAATAAATTGCCACTCCAGTGCCTCCTGTTAATGGACAATGCTCCTGTTCATCCTCCCGACTTGGAAGACCAATTGTCTAAGGAATTCAGTTTTGTAACAGTGAATTTCTTGCCTCCTAACACCACTTCTCTCATCCAGCTCATGAACCACCAGATCATCACAAACTTTAAAAACTGTACACCAAAGCAATGTTTCAGAGGTGTTTTGACATAACCACGGGCTCTGAATTGACCCTAAGAGAGTTCTGGAAGAATCACTTCAATATCTTCCATTGCATAAGCCTTATAGATAAGGCATGGCAGGGAGTGACTTTAAGGACAATGAACTCTGCTTGGGGAAAACTGTGGCCAGATTGTGTTCAAAAGAAGGATTTTGAAGGGTCTGAGGCTGACCCTGTTGACTCTACACCTGTTGTGCAGTCAACTGTGGCATTGAGGAATTCCATGGGGTTGAATGTGAGTGGCAAGGATGTGGAAGAGTTGGTGGATGACCACAATCAAGAGCTAACCACTGATGAGCTGAAAGAGCTTCATCTGCAACAGCAACAGACCACAGCTCAGGAAATTGATGCAGAGGAGGAGGAAGAGAGATGGAAGCAGGTGCCTTCTTCAGAGATTAAGGAGATTTGTGCAATGTAGACTGGAGTGTATTCATTTGTGGAGCAACATCACCCTGAGAAAGCTATTACAATCCATGCTTGTGACTTTTACAATGACAATGCCATGTCCCATTTTAAGGAAATTTTAAAGAGAGGCCAGAAACAGACCTATCTGGACAGATATTTTGTGCAACAAGGGTCCAGTGACTCTCAAGCTGGTCCTAGTGGCAATAAAAAAACAAAGGAGGGAAGTGACCCCGGATAAGGACTTGGTACCTAGAGTCCTTATGTAGGACCAATCCTCTTTCTCATCTACATCAATGATCTACCGAATGCATCACAGCTACTCAAACCAATATTATTTGCAGATGACACTACATATGTCTTTTCCCACCCAAACACAGTCATACTAGCAAACACAGTCAATGGCGAATTGCAGAAAATATCTGCCTGGATTATGACTAACAAACTTACCCTGAACACTGATAAAACCTATTTCATTCAATTTGGAAACAACGCTGCAAATGATCCAATTAACATAACGCTAAAAGGATCATCAGTCACAAGACTCACAGAGGGAAAATTCCTAGGTATCCACCTTGACAGTAGCCTTAAGTTCCAGACACACATGCAACAAATCACCAAGAAAATCTCCAAGACTGTAGGCATACTATCAAAGATAAGGTACTACGTTCCACAATCAGCTCTCCTGGCACTGTACCATTCACTCATATACCCTTATCTTACATATGGAATTTGTGCATGGGGATCAACAACATCCAATCACCTAAAACCCCCTCATAGCCCAGCAAAAGGCAGCAGTAAGAATGACAACAAATTCCCACTCCTGCCAGTATACTCCACCAATTTTCAAAAGTCTGAATCTGCTCACCATTAAGAACATCCATACTTATTCATGTGCCTACTACATACACAGAACAGTACACGCAAATATAAACCCTCCACTCAAACTTCTCCTCACAACCTAAACAGGACACATGACCACAACACAAGACACAGGTCTCTTTAATATACCTCGTGTCCATATCACACTGTGTAAAAGCTCTATGCACATAAAGGGCCCAAAAATATGGAATTCATTACCAGAAGATATTAAAGTAACCCAGTCTGAAAATCAATTTAAGATTCTTCTCAAAAGCCACTTAATCACCCTAGACTAAACACTAAATACTCAGTACACACTTACTCACTTATGTACTCCTACATCATAACTTCAACAATCACTTTGAACCTTTTATCCATTGTTGACAGGAATATAATTGAATCATTGTTTTCACAAGAAGCATTTTTGAATATATGAATATATCTTTTGTCTTATACAAATTTTGATTCACTTATAATTAATAATCTACTGTACAACTATGAAATAATTACTATCCTACTGTACAACTATGAAATAATTACTATCCTACTGTACAACTATGATATAACCCTTAGTGTTAAGTCGTCTGTAAGCCAATAATGTTAAGTTGGCCCATAATGCCTAGGCATAATAGAGGCTCTCTTTGCATTGACACCCACTATTGTAAATACAAAATCTCAATGTACTGTTTGCAAAGACATAAAATAAATAAATAAATAAATAAATAACCTCTCTTCCCTCTCGCTTCCTCTCTGTCTTCCTTCCAGCAACAACAGCCTTCAATGAAGGTAAGTGTCATGTGTAATGTTCATTCTTTTGTGCATGTAAATCTATCTTTAAGATAAAAAACAAAACTTTTGTTGATACTTTTGGGTGTCTGGAATGGATTAATTCAATTTACATTATTTCTTACGAGGAAAATGGTTTCAGTTTTGGCCGATTTCAGTTTTGGCCGATGGCTCTGGAATGGATTAAACACAAAAACTGAGGGTCTACTGTATTATGTATCCTTATGAAACTCCTTAAGCACAGTGTCAGAGTGGCACCCCATATTTCAGTTTTGACCGATGGCTCTGGAATGGATTAAACACGAAAACCAAGGGTCTACTGTATTATGTATCCTTATGAAACTCCTTAAGCATGGTGTCAGAGTGGCACCCCACATTGCTGACACATGTATCATGTATTCTTTCGTCTTGTGCTGTGGGCACACACAACACACCTTTTCCAAGATACAGGTGGACCCTGTTCAAATGGCTCTGAAGGTTCGCGACCTCGGCCGATAGGTAAAGATCGCTGGAGGATGGAAAAGAGCACCTTTTTCATTACTGAATCCATCTAAAACCCTGATAACATGTTTACACTATCATATATTAAGTCCTCTCTACAGCTAGACATAAAATATTAATATAAATGCAGAGTACATACAATACTTACCTTCAAATATGGCCCTGTTTGTCCTTCCCTTACACAACTCTTTTACAAAAACAGTGATAGCTGCAGAAAAGCAGTAAAAGCACCGAACATAATGAACAATGGCTCAGTTGAAAGCCAATGAAAATGTGGAACACCAAAAAGTGGAAGCTGTATATGCAAGGCCCTTCCGTACACTTCTTTTTCTGGGCAGACAAGAGTTGTGTGATGAAGTGACAGCTAGTAGGTAATCAGTTTGGTGCTTTCCCCTCTGGATGTTGGTGAAGGACAGGTCATTGTTGAGAGGCAAGCACAGGTGTGACATGATACATACAATCTGGTTTATGACACTGAGGGTAAATTCAGCATACTGAAGTCATTTCCTGGTTTTTATGTGTTACATATTGTAGGCATTGAGCACTGCTATGCCTACAAGGTGGAAAAATAATTTCATATGCCACTGGCGACTCCTACACCCACAGTCAGTGAACCTTATTTGCATGTCACATGTGTTGACTAGTTGCCCATTTTTTTAATTGTCTACAACAACAGCTGGCTGTACAGTGTGTTCATTGTTGTTCCTGTTCACATTGTACCCTCTCATTTTGTAATGTTTATGAAGGAATTCAGTGAAACTTAGCCAGACTTGAGTCCTGGCGGTGGGAATTACAGTGTTTCTCTGAAGGATTGGTGAAGATAAACCATACCCCCGGCTGGGATTGAATCCGCGGGGGTATGGTTTGTTTGCAATTGTGTCATTACGATTTCTTGAGTCATTGGTGAAGATATTACAGCTTGGAGGGGCATCTAAACTGTAGTATAGATGCACTTCTGGCAAGACAGCAGTGTTGTAAGTGATGATGAGAGAGTTTCTTTTTTCTTGGGCCACCCCACCTCAGTGGGAGACTGCTGGTATGTTAAAAAAAAAGAGTAACTTACAATCTATTCCATGCATTTGTAACATCTGCCACAATGCTCTCCAATCTACTCAGTCATATGTTTTTAATCCATAAATGCAACGAAAGTTTTGCACCCTTATCTACATTTTGTTTACTAATATGCTTCATTGTAAACACTTGGTTTTACACATCCCCTAACATAAAAATAATTGTATTTTTATGTTAAAATTTTTGAGAGTATTAATAATTTTGTCTTTCTCATAGCTAAATGACCGAACTAGGAAAATGGCCATAAGTTCTTATGAAATGGTCATAAGATTAGTTAAGGTATGTATATTGACAAAGAAATTTTTTTAAAGGCTAATATAATGCTGAATAACTTGTATGAGTTGAGGACTTTCTTGATGTTTACTATTGTCAAAATATTTGGTTCTAACCTTCATGACTTATTTAGATTCCTAACAGACAGTTACACTGTTCCATAATTATACCCTATGTCATGTTCATTAAAAACACTATTGTTTTCCCTTGTTTTGCAGTATGCAAGTGGAACCCCACCATTGTTCAGTGTATCTAAAAAAAATCTTCAAATATATCTACTTCTGTAATTTATTAGAGAAGCTATATAGTAGAGAAACCCATATCAGGAGTAAGTAGCCAGAACACTCGACTTAAAAGAAATATTTAATTAAATCTTTGATACCTCATACCAGAGAAAAAGAATTCTATTAATAGACTAGTGTTTAGTGTATCAGAATTTTGAAAAAAACAATACAGCAAGATGAGTGCTCATTCACTGAAGAAGTCACACCAGTGTTCAGTGTGCTTTAAACACTTTACAAATAAATCCCATTTAACAAGACATTTGAGAGTTCACACGGGAGAAAAACCATATAGATGCTTGGTATGTCATAAGGGCTTTGCACAAAAGGGTCATCTAGGAATTCATGAGAGAACTCATACAGAGGAGAAACCATATCAGTGTTCGTTATGTTTAAAAACATTTCCGCAAGAAGAAAACCTAATCAATCACATGAAACGCCATACAAAACAGAAGCCGTCTTCAGAGAGTCTGAGAGACTTTAAACATAAATCTCGTTTATTTTCATATGAGAAATTTCACACTGAGGAGCAGCAAAATCAATATAAGTGTTCTTATTGCCCAAGAAAGCTGAAAACTAAATCAAATTTAGTCAGACATGTGAAGCTTCACTTAGGGGAGAAACCTCATCAGTGTAAAGTGTGTCTGAAAGCTTTTCCTCGCAAACATCACCTGGACCATCATATGAGAGTTCATACTGGAGAGAAGCCCTTTCATTGTACTGAATGTTTAAAAAACTTTACACAAAAAGCTCACCTTGAGCTGCATATGAGACTACATACAAAAGAGAAACCATTTCAGTGTACCGAGTGCCAAAAATGTTTTACTCAAAAAGCTCATCTGGTACTACATTTCAGACTTCACACTGGAGAGAAACCATATCAGTGTTCACTGTGTCTGAAGGAGTTTTCGGATAAATCGGCTCAAGTAAGTCATATGAGGGTTCATACAGGAGAGAAGCCATATCAGTGTTCAGAATGTCAGCAATGTTTTACTGAAAATAAGACTCTTGTTTATCATTTGAGACTTCATACAGGAAAGAAACCATATCACTGTGCAGAATGTGGAAAAGACTTTAGACTAAAATCTAGTCTGGTATCACATATGAAAACTCATACATGAATGATTCAGTGTAAGTAATCAGGTTGCCAAAAAATCAGTATTTAACTCTTAGTATGAAATATGAAGGATCATACAGATATGAAACCACATCATGTTCCAAGTGTTCAAAGACTTGAATAAATTATGACCCGCTTGGGTTAAGTGCAATTTAAATTATTATCATTTTTTGTTACCTTTCAGAAGACACGCCATTATAGTAGATACAGTAGAACCTCGATATACGACCAGCTCCCTACTCGAACAAAGCTCAGTACTTGACCAAACAAATACGACCTGCCAGAACTTCACTGTAAACTATTTCATGTTTCGTCACCATGGGGCATACGATGGTTAGTGATAACAGCCAATGAAACGGAAAATTGGTTTGGAAGAATTTGTTCGATACTCAAACGGAGCGGCTCTTGAACAGCCTTCCGGAATGAATTGAAGTCGCATACCGAGGTTCCACTGTATATTACGAATTTTAGGAGGAATTTTTGTACAAAACACATTTAGTGTACATTATCTTGCATATAGTACATGTATAGTGTCTACAATTACATTAATGTAGTACTGAATATTCCAAATAGAAGAATAACGAGAGGATATTTAAAATATTTAATTTGTCAGTGTTGATGCTTGTAAACACAAAAGATCAACACACTCGTAGAACATAACAAAAGGTAAACAGTTTAATTGTATGGAGGTTACAAGCATGTTGCAAAGTGTGTTGATGTGCTGTGGGACGCTGAATGTTTTGATATGTTGTAGTGTGTTGATATGTAGTGTGTTGTAGAGTTCATTGACATGTAGTGTGTGTTGATGTGCTGTTGAGTGTGTTGACATGATGTAGTGTTGTTGAGTGTGTTGACATGTTGCTGTGTTGAAATGATGTGTAGTGTTGAGTGTGTTGACATATTGTGGAATTTTGACATGATGCAGTGTGCTGACATGATGTAATGTGCTGACATGATTTAGTGTGTTGACATAATGTGGAGTGTTGTTGAATGTGTTAACATGTAGATTGTGTTGACATGAGAAATGTTCTTGAGGATGTTGACATGATGTGAGATGCTTAGGGGCCTGACATAATATGAAGTATTCTTGAGGGTGTTGATATGATGTGAAGTGTTGATAGTATTCACATGATGTGAGGTGTTCTTGAGAGGTGTTGACATGATTGAGAGTGCTGACATGATGTAAGGTATTAAGGGGGTTGACATGATGTGAAGTGTTCTTGAGAGTGAAGATATACATATAATTGCAAGTTGTAAGGTTTTGTACCATGTTGTAGAAGGTTTTATTGTTGTAGAATGTTGTGGAAAATTGTAGAGTGAAGCAGTATGTTGTTGTAGAATGTTGTGGAAAATTGTAGAGTGAAGCAGTATGTTGTTGTAGAATGTTGTGGAAAATTGTAGAGTGAAGCAGTATGTTGTTGTAGAATGTTGTGGAAAATTGTAGAGTGAAGCAGTATGTTGTTGTGGAATGTTGTGGAAAATTGTTAGAGTGAAGCACTATGTTGTTGTGGAAAGTTGTAGAGTGAAGCACTATGTTGTGGAGAATTGTAGAGCAAAGCACTATTGTTGTAGAATGTTGTGGAAAATTGTAGAGTGAAGCAGTATGTTGTTGTAGAATGTTGTGGAGAATTGTAGAGTGCAGCAGTATGTCATTGGGAGGGGGGGGGATGTTGTGGCAGATTGTAGAATATTGTGGAGAGTTGTGAGTTGTAAACTGTTGTGACATGTTTTGGTGGGTTGTGTGTGGTGGTATTTAGTAGTTGGTTGTAGTATGGAGTGGCACTTTGTGGAGGGTCGTAATGTGTGGTGGCATGTTGTAAAGAATTGTTGAGGGTGTTGGAATATTCTAGAGAATTGTAGAATGAATGTGTGTGTGTGTACTCACCTAATTGTGGTTGCAGGAGTCGAGACTCAGCTCCTGGCCCCACCTCTTCACTAAATGCTACTAGGTCCTCTCTCTCCCTGCTCCATGAGCTTTATCATACCTCATCTTAAAGCTGTGTATGGTTCGTGCCTCCACTACCTCACTTGCTAGGCTGTTCCACTTCCTGACTATTCTATGACTGAAGAAATACTTCCTAACATCCCTTTGACTCATCTGGGTCTTCAACTTCCAATTATGACCCCTTGTTTCTGTGTCCCCTCTCTGGAACATCTTGTCTCTGTCCACCTTGTCTGTGCCATGCAGTATTTTGTACATCGTTATCATGTCCCCCCTAACCCTCGTGTCCTCCAGTGTCGTCAGGCCGATTTCCCTTAACCTTTCTTAGTAGGACATTCCCCTTAGCTCTGGAACTAACCTTGTCACAAACCTTTGCACTTTCTCTAATATCTTGATATGCTTGATCAAGTGTGGGTTTCAAACAGGTGCTGCACACTCCAGTATGGGCCTGACATACACGGTGTACAGTGTCTTGAACAATTCCTTACTAAGGTATCAGAATGCTACTCTCAGGTTTGCCATGTGCCCATATGCTGCAACAGTTATCTGGTTGTGTGCTTCCAGAGACATGCTCAGTGTTATACTCACCCCAAGATCTTTCTACTTGAGCGAGGTTTGCAGTCTTTGCCCACCTAGCTATTACTCCGTCTGTGGTCTTCTTTGCCCTTCCCCGATCTTCATGACTTTGCATTTGGCGGGTTAAATTCGAGAATCCAGTTGCTGGACCAGGTGTCCAGCCTGTCCAAGTCTCTTTGAATGTCTTACCTGATCCTCATCTGATTTAATTCTCCTCATGAACTTCACATCATCTGCAAACAGGGACACTTCTGAGTCTAACCCTTCCATCATGTCATTCACATATACCAGAAATAGCAGTGGTCCTAGGACCGACCCCTGTGGGACCCCGCTTGTCACAGGTGCCCACTGTGATTCCTCATCACATACCATGACTCGTTGTTGCCTCCCTATCAGTTATTCTCTGATCCACTGCAGTGCCCTTCCTGTTATATACACCTGATCCTCTAGCTTCTGCACCAATCTCCTGTTATCGTAGGGGTTCTTAATGGAGATATCGAGGGTTGAAGGTAGACACACTTGTTGGATGGTAACTATATTGTCAGACTGTGATGATGAACGTGGAGCCCAGCCTCTGCCTGTCTTAGCCTGTCTAGGTCTACACGCCGTCTGAGACCAGGGCAGAGGTACGAACGTGCACATGCGCATCCCGTGACATCACACAACAGTCACAGGCCTAAAAGGGATCTCCTATCTAAAGCACATGGATGATACTATATGCTATGCTATATAACACAGGGATCAGCAACTATGCTGACAGCTCGGTCATGTTACGTATGTCGTCTCGACATACACTACTATCTTATAGGCTGAACAGGCAGGCGGTTCTGGGCTGATTCTATACAATAACAAATTCATATATAACTTAGAACTAATGGATGGTATCATAATGGATGTTAACAAAATGAGTTTTACGTAATGGGTGTTAACGTAATCACTTTTAACGTAATGCATTACAAACTATAAGATCAAATCATTGTACAATATGGATGGAATTGATCGATCGATCTGTATTCATGCACTCTACGGATTCTGAGGAAGAATAAATATATATATACAAGGTGAAATTAACAGCAAAGGCATCTGGTGCGCACTCAGATCATTACTGTCAAATTCTCAGAATACGGAGGGAACGTGAATATGAGGAAAAAAAAAATTCTGAAAAACTAATCAGTTAATAACAGACAGTTGACAATTTACTTCATCTTGGACATCTAGTTATACAGACTATGTACATTTAAACTCAATTCTGCGAGGGTGAGGTTTACATATGCAGAATGGTTATCATCTCTGGGAGGATCGAATTCCTCTGCAATGGCTAACACATGCCTTGACTGAGGGAGGGAGATCTGAACGAGTATCTACAAAAGATACTTGTGGGTTTCTCATTACTTGTCGAGTACACAAGGAGTAACGACATTCAGGTTGGTTATCTGACAGAGTATTTGAGGTAGAGAGTACAGAGTCAAGAGGATTTTCAGCATCTGTCACATTAGTCTGGGTAGCAATATCATCAACATCGCATACTAATTTCATATGATCTAAATGTGATTCTTTGTACTTACCAGTACTAATTTCTCTAACCTTATACTTATTACCAGAGATATGTTCTACAACTCGATAAGGTCCGACAAACCTTTGATCGAGCTTAGGCATTTCGGATGTTTTGTTGAAATTTGTCAGCATTACTCTTGAACCTACTTTGACTTTTGATGGCTTAGCACGGCTATTAGTTACTCTAGTAAATTCTGCTGTTGATTTGTGAAGTGTTTCACGGATTCTTCTAAAAACACTTTGAGCCATGCTGGTACGAGTTGCTACGAAATCATCAGGGTTATAATTAGGTTTCGGAGTGGAATATAACAACTCATAGGGTAAACGCTTGTCTACACCATACAATGCATAATGTGGAGTATCACCTATGGAAGCATTGTAAGCAGAATTTATGGCACATTGGACATCTGGTATGACTTCATCCCAAGTTTCACTATTGGGGTTGATAGTGGCTCTCAGGACATCAAGTACTTTCTTATTGGTTCTTTCGGCTAACCCATTGCTGGCAGGATGATGAGGAACAATGGTGGATTTAGAGATCTTGTATAAAGTACATAAATTTTCAAGAATCTCATTACAGAATTCACCTCCATTATCTGTTACTAAGGACTTAGGGGTGGTATGGTTGCAGATAATGCGTTCTGTAAACGCTTTAGCTACTGTCTCTGCAGTCTTATCTGCAATAGGCACTAACTCACAATATCTGGTGAAATGGTCTACCATAACACACAGATGTTTGTTGCCTTGGAGGGAACATTTAAAATTGGTTAACAAATCAAGGGCAACTCTTTCCCACGGTTCGCTAGTGGTTGGGTACACTTGGATAGGATTAGGACCATTGACATTTCCTTTATGTTGCATACAGACACTACATTTCTTAACATACTCGAAAATGTCAGTTGCCATACGTGGCCAAAAGTATTTCATTCTGGCTTGTTTCACAGAACAATCCATACCAGGGTGTGCAACACCTGGTGCATCATGAACTAGCTGTAGAGCTACGTTCACTAGTGACTGTGGAATTACTAACTGGTAAACTCTTCTACTTGGAGTACCCAACTCGGCTGTTCGATACAGTAATTCTTGGCTCATTACAAAGTCACTAATGGGTGCTGGTGGCTTCACAGTAAGAATAAGATCTTCCTGGAGCAGGAATCGAATCACACCAGACCACATGGGATCTGTTCTTTGGGCATTTTTGACATCCTCGACAGTAAGTGGAGGATCTGCAGTAACTACACTAACGTGTCGCGATAAAGCATCTGCAACTACATTCGACTTGCCAGGTAAATGTTCAAAAGTGGGATTGAACCTCTTGATAGTCAAGGTCCATCTGGCTAACCTTCCAGTAGGCTGTTTGTTCTGGAATAAAGGTATCAGTGGCGCATGGTCTGTCAAGACATGAACAGGGTACTGGTAAATAATGTCTCGGAAGTGCTTTAAAGACCATACTATTGCTAAAGCTTCTTGCTCCGTTACTGTATAATTACGTTCAGCCTTCGTAAGGACTCGGCTAGCAAATGCAACTGCGTTGTACTTGCCATCAGTCTTCTGAGCTAGTACGGCACCTATGCCAATTGAACTAGCATCAGTTGTCAGATAGAAGGGCTTAGAAAAATCTGGGAATTTCAAAATTGGAGCAGATGTTAAATTTTCTTTTAGAGTTTGGAATGCTTTTTCTTGACGGAAGGTCCAAACAAAAGGAGCATCTTTCTTAAGCAATTCAGTCAGAGGAGCAGCTATGGAAGAAAAATTGGCAATGAAAGATCTATAAAAACCTGCTAAGCCCACAAAGGATCTTACGGTATCAGCAGTTTTGGGAGTTGGAAAATTTAGTACTGCAGTTACTTTACTTTGATCAGTCGTAACCCCTCTAGGAGTGACTACGTGACCCAGAAACTTAATTTTTTATCTGAAAAATTGACATTTGGACAGTTTGATCTTTAAATTGGCTTCTTCAAGCTTGCCAAGTACTATATCAAGTCTTTTCAGGTGTGTATCCACATCTTCGGACATGACGATTACGTCGTCTAAGTACACCATAAGTGCTTTACCTATAAGACCTCTAAAGATGTTGGTCATGAGTCTAGAGAACGTGATAGGAGACGATCGTAATCCAAACGCCATACGGAGGAAGTGATAATGACCTGTGGGAGTGGAGAATGCAGTTAACTCTTGGCTGTCCTCATGAAGAGAGACTTGCCAAAACCCTTGTAACAAGTCCAGGGTCGAGAAGATTTTGTTATCTCCGATATTGCGTAAAAGGTCACCTAGTACAGGAAGCGGGAAACGATCTGGAATGGTTTTCGCATTTAACTAACTAAAGTCAATCACCGGGCGCCAAGTGCCATCCTTCTTAGGCACTAGGATCAAGGGCGCATTCCAGGGTGAATTGCTTTGTGCAATAACTCCATCATTGAGCATTTGATTGATCAGTTCCTCTGCGACAGCAACTTGGGAATGAGGCATTCTGTACGCAGGTATATAAATAGGTCTGGTACCAGGTTCAAGTGGAATACGATGGGACAATAAGTTCATTATACCCATCTTCTCACCTGGAAAGGCAATGGCTTTACGACGTTTGTTCAACAGCGTCAACAAGTGCTGGACTTCGTCTGGGAAATCAGTGGGAGCTAAGTCTTCTCCTCAACTAGTGGGATGGATTGATCCAGTGGAGTGGATGAGGTCTCCACTGTTGAAATAGCACCAACCCACTGGTCAGGTGGCACGTCATCCTGTACTTGAACAGGGTAAGGATAGTGAACTAGGTCAATGAGGTTGGTATTTGCTCTGAGACGAACACTGTGACCCGAAGTGTTAGCAAGGAGTAAATGGATCTTACTGTCTCTTACAACGTGTAAGGAAGGTTCAACAAATAAACCCTTGACCTTGCAGGAATCACTGTCAACTAGGACGTTATCACCATCTGGAACATTAGGAACAACAACAGACACTCTAGTGAGAGCACTAGCCGCAACAGAGACGTCTTTCTGCAGACAGCATGTGACATCTACAAGAGATGGCATTACTAGTTTCAAGTAATCGTTTTCCGACAAGGCGTCCCCTTTGGAGAAACTACTACTTGGACTAGCAGACATTGCAGGGATAGGCAGAGCACTCAAGGCAGTCTGAGCATCCTCGGACACTTGAGGCAATACACTATCTTGCATATCTGAAGGTATAGGTGGAACACAGATGGGAGTGACAGAGTTACCAGTGCCTGACCGCTTGGGTACGCTACTGGAGAATGCATTGGCTTGTAAGGACTTAATGCGTACATCATACTCTGCAGCAGTATGATAGATTTCTGATCCAAGCTGGTAACCCCAGAATGGAACGATCAAGTCGTCAATTTGGGCATGCCATCGGTACGGGTCGAGCACAATGTGTAAGTCTCGCATGGAAGCAAATCCCAGTAGAAGGTCACCAGGAAAAGTAATCTGGTTGACAACAAGAAAAGCAGCATTAAAGTCTCTGCCTTGGAACCAGAAGGGAACCAGCTACTCCACTAAGGGAGGTTACAGTAGTTGGTTCAACGAGGAGGACACGTCGTAACTGCTTCTCTTTAAACAAGCTAGACCTGATTATATTAACTTGCGCACCAGAGTCCATGAACACATGAACGGGCGCATTATGGACAGAAGCTTGTACTAAAGGACCAATCGTTTCGTTAGGAGTTATATGCAAACAGAAAGGTGGGTTGTCATCGGAGAAGGCATTTTCTACTTCATCCCCAAATTCCTTTACGTCAGAGATATGTGAAGCAGCATCAACAGCAGGGTTGTCATTCTCAAGGCTGGCTAAGGCTTCATAGGAATTTTGGACTGGATGGTGTACTCGTATCACTACTACTGTCACGACTGGCGAGTAGACTTGGGGTGCTCGTGATTCCCTGAATTGGAAGAATGAGCCTGGTTCTGGTTAGTTTGTGAACCACGACGTCTGTTTCCTCTCCTGGCTCTGCGGTTGGAACGGCCACGGAAAGATCTAAAGTACTGCAGGTTGTAGAAAGCATTGCACTCAGATGTGTCATGTCCATGAATTCTATGATAAGTACAGTAGGGAAGATCTGACTGGTACTTATCATCAGTACGACGCTTCTTAGGGTGACTATCATGACAATTAAAAGCAATATGACCACAGTAACCACAATTGTAGCAAGTTCTTTGACTGTGGGTACTGTACATACTACAGGTGCTACGGGAATGATGGCTCTTAACACTTGCTTTGGATGATGGACGCGAGTGATTAAGGTTGGGAGTTTTGGTAGTAGCACAAACTAGAGGAAGTACAGGAGTGGACAGAGCAGTTGGTGTAGACTTATGATAAGGGAAGGTTCCCTCAGGACACAAATTTCGTACATGGATAAGAGCTGCGAGCGGTCCCATAGTAGCATCTAGCGGACTTGAATTGTACACATACATAGATGTCGGTGGCATTAGTTGTTTAATAACTCCGAATGCGGCTAATTTGGCAAACCCATCAAGGGCTGGTTTATCACTATCTTTATAAGGTACTTGGAATTTTGACCTGCTTTAACGAATGAGGACATTAGGTTATTAAGACGAAGAGCAAACTCATCTAATGACTCTTCTGGTCTCGGAGCTGTGCAAACTAATTCTTTGAGAACAACGAACGGATCGGTTTCTCGCACCGGTTCAAGATAATTGCAAATTAACTGTTCATAATCTTGCCACCTGGTCAGATCTTGGAAATCCATCATACGAATTAAGTTAAATACATGTGAGGCTGCTGGAGAACGGGCTAGACTCTCCTTTCCGATACTGATTAAACAACTCTCAGATGGAAGACCATCAACTGAAGCATCAGCTCTGGCTCTAACTGCGGTAAACCAACCGTCAAGGTTGTCTGGATTACCATTGAACAATGGCATAGCATCATACGGATCACGACTGAAATTATGCAGGCTAGAAGTCTGAGTATATCTATTGTTTGATAAGGAGTTACTCGAATTTTGGGCTGATGCATTAATGGTTGTACTAGCAGCATGTGCTGAGGCATCGCTTGAGAAAACTTGAGACATATTTGCAAAATGTAAAACAAGACTTTAGAGAAATAAAGAAAATGTAGCTGAGGAACACACAACACAGTGGACTTAAATGGGGAAAAAAAAAATGCTTAACTATTCTGCATAAGTAATTAAAAATTGACAGGTCACACAGTAAGCAAAGAACTCACACAAAAAAAATATTCAACTTAACAAACAACACTTTGAAAATCAAGAGAACTTGTACTTTACTCAAATCTGATTTGCTCAACTTTTACTTTAAATTGAATGAATGGCACAGTGAGTTGTCTTTACTTTCAATGCAACAGGAAAATTTTTTATTTTTTTTATTATCACACTGGCCGATTCCCACCAAGGCAGGGTGGCCCGAAAAAGAAAAACTTTCACCATCATTCACTCCATCACTGTCTTGCCAGAAGGGTGCTTTACACTACAGTTTTTAAACTGCAACATTAACACCCCTCCTTCAGAGTGCAGGCACTGTACTTCCCATCTCCAGGACTCAAGTCCGGCCTGCCGGTTTCCCTGAACCCCTTCATAAATGTTACTTTGCTCACACTCCAACAGCACGTCAAGTATTAAAAACCATTTGTCTCCATTCACTCCTATCAAACACACTCACGCATGCCTGCTGGAAGTCCAAGCCCCTCGCACACAAAACCTCCTTTACCCCCTCTCTCCAACCTTTCCTAGGCCGACCCCTACCCCGCCTTCCTTCCACTACAGACTGATCCCACTCTTGAAGTCATTCTGTTTCGCTCCATTCTCTCTACATGTCCGAACCACCTCAACAACCCTTCCTCAGCCCTCTGGACAACAGTTTTGGTAATCCCGCACCTCCTCCTAACTTCCAAACTACGAATTCTCTGCATTATATTCACAACACACATTGCCCTCAGACATGACATCTCCACTGCCTCCAGCCTTCTCCTCGCTGCAACATTCATCACCCATGCTTCACACCCATATAAGAGCGTTGGTAAAACTATACTCTCATACATTCCCCTCTTTGCCTCCAAGGACAAAGTTCTTTGTCTCCACAGACTACTAAGTGCACCACTCACTCTTTTCCCCTCATCAATTCTATGATTCACCTCATCTTTCATAGACCCATCCGCTGACACGTCCACTCCCAAATATCTGAATACATTCACCTCCTCCATACTCTCTCCAATCTGATATTCAATCTTTCATCACCTAATCTTTTTGTTATCCTCATAACCTTACTCTTTCCTGTATTCACCTTTAATTTTCTTCTTTTGCACACCCTACCAAATTCATCCACCAATCTCTGCAACTTCTCTTCAGAATCTCCCAAGAGCACAGTGTCATCAGCAAAGAGCAGCTGTGACAACTCCCACTTTGTGTGTGATTCTTTATCTTTTAACTCCACGCCTCTTGCCAAGACCCTCGCATTTACTTCTCTTACAACCCCATCTATAAATATATTAAACAACCACGGTGACATCACACATCCTTGTCTAAGGCCTACTTTTACTGGGAAAAAATTTCCCTCTTTCGTACATACTCTAACTTGAGCCTCACTATCCTCGTAAAAACTCTTCACTGCTTTCAGTAACCTACCTCCTACACCATACACTTGCAACATCTGCCACATTGCCCCCCCTATCCACCCTGATAAAATGAACTCAATAAAGCTTGAATAAAATAAAATGGCACAGAAAGAATAAAATATTATGCACAGAACAGAGCATAAGAAACTGCACTGAAATAAACTGTAGCAATATTGCAAATAATTGCTAATCAAAAAAACACTGCATAGAATCTCTGCAAGAAAAACTTTAGTGGCAACACAATATTTGCACAAGAATTATTGCAAAATGAGTCAATGTGCAATAAAAAAAAATTATTACACACAAGAAAAGAAATATATCAAGGAATGAACACTTTAACTCTTAACTGCAACTTAAACAACACTTAACAAGCAAAAGAACAATTTACTCTAAAAGAAGAACTTAAAAATTGCACTAAGAGTGAATTTGTTCAATGAAACATGAAAAAATAATAGGTGCTAAAACACAGAACAAAAAGCTTGAACACTTAGTGATGCAGAACACAACACATCAACATAAACACAACACTAGAATTTTCTTGCAATGAAACTTGATGTGTGAAAACTTTGATAAGATAATAATTATCTTGCTTGAACAAAACAATGGCACTATTGTCTGTGGAAATAAGACAAATTAGACACTGGCTAAATGAAAGAACATGAACACAGGAATGTTCAACACACAGGGAACAAAACAAGAATACACAAATGCTGGGAAGAAAAAAAAAATATAACAGACAACACTGAGTTGTGATGCAGAATAAAGCTGATAAATTACTGAAATACTTCACTGGAATACTGAGAACACAAGGTGATTCTTAAGTATAAACACAAGTTCTATACTGCTCATATGTTGCACACACAAAGGAAAAACACTAAGGTACTTACTTCAAGTGTATAAAAAGACACACACCACAACTGGAATATTGCTGCACACTAACAGCACCTTTCAAGGCAGGTGAAATTGCCGACCTAGAAAATGTACAGAGAACTTTCACGGCGCGCATAACGGAGATAAAACACCTCAATTATTGGGAGCACTTGAGGTTCCTAAACCTGTATTCCCTGGAACGCAGGAGGGAGAGATACATGATTATATACACCTGGAAAATCCTAGAGGGACTAGTACCGAACTTGCACACGAAAATCACTCACTACGAAAGCAAAAGACTTGGCAGACGATGCACCATCCCCCCAATGAAAAGCAGGGGTGTCACTAGCACATTAAGAGACCATACAATAAGTGTCAGGGGCCCGAGACTGTTCAACTGCCTCCCAGCACACATGAGGGGGATTACCAACAGACCCCTGGCAGTCTTCAAGCTGGCACTGGACAAGCGCCTGAAGTCAGTTCCTGATCAGCCGGGCTGTGGCTCGTACGTTGGTTTGCGTGCAGCCAGCAGCAACAGCCTGGTTGATCAGGCTCTGATCCACCAGGAGGCCTGGTCACAGACCGGGCCACGGGGGCGTTGACCCCCGGAACTCTCTCCAGGTAAACTCCAGGTAAACAACAGACATAAGATAATGCACGAAAATTAACACTGAATTAAGGAGATAAAAAGATTATTGCAAACAAACACTGAGTCTGATCGAGAGTCACTGAATGTCACTAAGAGAAAAATCACTGGAAACACAAAAGAAATGTCTCAACACTCGCAAATGTCTCTATGAAAAGATATATTAATTATCGCTGTAACGACTTGGTGTAGAATAAGGTTGATGGTAGTGGAGAGTAGAGGATTGTTTATGTCATCTTGCTGCTGTCCTCTGCACACGTGACTGTAAAATTGCGCTTACATCGACGATGAACTCGCACAGGAGGCTTTTAACGGTGGCGCCACTGTCGAAGACACACTCTAGCTCTTGACCCCCTATGTGGTCCTTAAAATATGCCGCTGGAACCCGGAGTTGTGTACCCAAAACACTGGCGGAGGTTGGGTGAGTACCACAACAGTGATAGTGGTTGGGTTTGTGGGTAAACAGGGCTAAGACCGGCAATGGTGAGACACACGTGGTGAGTGGGTGGTTGGGTCTATGAGTTGAACGGCGTAAGCCTCACTGAGGACAGCCACACTGCCGCAAAGATATTCTAAGCTGGCTAGCTTAAAATACACCCACGAAATACCACACCACAAGGATGAAAAAAGAGCACTCAGGATGGCTTGGAGCTTGAAACACAAGTGATGAAGACTACTCACATGGCTTGCTTGAGTACTGGGGTAAGACACCTGGGTTAGTTGCTAGCTGGCTTATCTTAACCCTTCACACAGAATGGCTTGACAACCTCACACGATGAGCACAGCAGAGGCAAAAGGGTTTTGGGCAGGCAAAAAAACGGATAAAAATAGACTAGGCTCGCGGGGCTCCTTCCCCCAAGACGGGAAAGTGGCTTATTTTGAAAACCGGGCAACCCCTCGGAGGGAATGCAAATAAGCAGATAAACCTAAAAAAAGAGATGACCAGTAATGGTTAAAAAGCGGTAGAGCTTGAGAGAGTACTGCTTGGGGTGCGGGCGGCAGTCCCCTACGGGTGACGCAAATGGCCGTCTTGCTGGTCGAAAAAAAATCTCCGTCATCGGAAATTTATAAAATTTTCGCCCACCCGCGGGCCCATTTTATCGAGGGGTTTTTTTTTTGGAGATATTGAGGGTAAGTAGCACATTTGTTGTGGAAACAATGTAGACTGTGATGATGAACTGGAGCCCAGCCCTCCCTTTTTAGCCTGTCTGGGTCTAACCCCGCTGAGCCGGGGGGCAGGTAAAGGCACATGCCACCCCGTGACATCCCAAACAGTCACGGCCAAAAAAAGGGATCCCCTATCTAAAGCACATGGTGAACTATATGCTATGTATAAAAACACGGGGATCGCAACTATGCTGACCGTGAGGAACTATGTCAAAGGCCTTTTGCAGTCCAAAGATGCAACAACCCCCCTCCCTTTTTGTCTTACTTCTGTTACTTTTTCAAAAAACCCTAGGTTTGTGCACAGGATTTGCCTTCCATAAATCCTGCTGGGTTGGCTTTAACTCTTGCTTCGTTCCAGGTGCTCCCACACTCTCCCCTGATTCTTCTCCATGACTTTGCACACATCCGTCACTGACACGGTCTATATTTTGTGCCTCTTCTGTCCCTTTTGTAAATATTGACTACATTTGCTATCTTCCCTACATCAGTAGTGCTCAGTTTTAAGGGTTTGTGGCACAGTTTTTGCTCCCTCTCTAAGGACCCATGGGGAGATGTTGTCTGGTCCCATTGCCTTTAAGGTATCAAGGTCCCTTAGCAGCTTCTTCACCTCCTCCTCAGTTGTGTGTGTGTGTGTGTGTACTCACCTAATTGTGGTTGCAGGGGTCGAGACTCAGCTCCTGACCCTGCCTCTTCACTGATTGCTACTAGGTTCTCTCTCTCTCCCTCTCTCTCTCTCTCTGCTCCCTGAGCTTTGTCATACCTCGTCTTAAAGCTATGTATGGTTCCTGCCTCCACTAAATCATTGCTAGGCTATTCCACTTCCTGACTACTCTATGACTGAAAAAATACTTCCTAACATCCCTTTGACTCATCTGGGTCTTCAGCTTCCAATTGTGACCCCTTGTTTCTGTGTCCCCTCTCTGGAACATCTTGTCTTTGTCCATCTTGTCTATTCCATGCAGTATTTTGTATGTTGTTATCATGTCTCCCCTGACCCTCCTGTCCTCCAGTGTCGTCAGTCCGATTTTCCTCAACCTATCTTCGTAGGACATTCCCCTGAGTTCTGGAACTAGCCTTGTTGCAAACATTTGTACTTTCTCTAATTTCTTGACATGCTTGACCAGGTGTGGGTTCCAAACTGGTGCTGCATACTCCAGTATGGGCCTGACGTACACAGTGTACCGTGTCTTGAGCGATTCCTTACTAAGGTAATAGTTTCTCAGGTTTGCCAGGCACCCATATGCTGCAGCAGTTATCTGGTTGATGTGTGCCTCTGGAGATGTGCTCAGTGTTATGGTCACTCCAAGATCTTTCTCCTTGAGTGAGGTTTGCAGCCTTTGTCCACCTAGCCAATACTCTGTCTGTGGTCTTCTTTGCCCTTCCTCAATCTTCATGACTTTATATTTGGCAGGGTTGAATTCGAGAAGCCAGCTGCTGGACCACATGTCCAGCCTGTCCAGGTATCTTTGTACTCCTGCTTGATCTTCATCCGATTTAATCCTTCTCATTAACTTCACGTCATCTGCAAACAGGGACACTTCAGAGTCTAACCCTTCCGTCATGTCATTCAGATATATCAAAAATAGCACTGGTCCTAGGACTGACCCCTGTGGGACCCCGCTCATCACAGGCACCCACTGTGATATCTCATCACGTACCATGACTCATTGTTGCCACCTTGTCAGGTATTCTCTGATACAATTGCAGTGCCCTTCCTGTTATACGTGCCTGATCCTCCAGCTTCTGCACTAATCTCTTGTGAGGAACTGTGTCGAAGGCCTTCATGCAGTCCAGGAAAATGCAATCAACCCACCCCTCTCTCTCATGTCTTACTTCTGTTACCCTGTCATAAAACTCCAGAAGTTTGTGACACAGGATTTCCCTTCCATGAATCCGTGCTGGTTGTCGTTTATAATCTTATTCCATTCCAGGTGCTCCACCACTCTCCTCCTGATAATATTATCCATGACTTTGCATACTATACACATCAGACACATTGATCTGTAGTTTAGTGCCTTGTTTCTGTCTCCTTTCTTAAAAATGGGGACTATATTTGCTGTCTTCCATACCTCAGGTAGTTGCCCAGTTTCAAGGGATGTATTGAAGATTGTGGTTAGTGGCACACACAGCATCTCTCCTCCTTCTCTAAGGACCCATGGGGAGATATCCAGACCCCTCGCCTTTGAGGTATTGAGGTCACTTAGCAGCTTCTGCACCTCCTCCTCCTCCGTTGTTTGTATGTCATCCAGCACCTGTTGGTATATTCCCTGTTGGTGTTCCCCTCTGTGCTGTCTTTTCAGAGCCCTTCCTGTCTCTACTGTAAATACTTCCTTAAATCTCATGTTGAGCTCCTCACATACCTCGTGATCATTTCTTGTGAGTTCCCCACCTTCTTTTCTCAACCTGATCACCTGGTCTTTGTTGTCTTCCTCCTAATGTGGCTGTACAGCAGTTTCGGCTCAGACTTGACTTTCAATGCTATGTTGTTTTCATACTGTCACTCGGCCTCCCTCCTTACCTGTGCATACTCGTTCCTGGCTCTTCGACTAATCTCCCTATTTTCCTGTGTTCTTCGCCTTCTGTAATTTTTCCATTCTCTATTGCAATTAGTTTTTGCCTCCTTACTCCATCAGGTAAACCAGGGGCTCGTTCTGGTCTTCCCATTATTTCTGTTGCCCTTGGGAGCAAACCTTTCCTCTGCCTCCTTGCATTTTGTTGTTACGTATTCCATCATTTCGTTTACCGACTTTCCTACCAGCTCTCTGTCTCACTGAATCTCTTGCAGGAGTTCCTCAAACCTATGTAGTTCCCCTGTTTATAGTCTGGCTTTTCCCATTCAACTCCTGTTACCCTCTCCTCTTGTAACTCTACTGTGTATTCGAAGCATAGAACCACGTGGTCACTAGCTCCTAGGGGCCTCTCATATGTGATGTCCTCAATGTGTGAACTGCTCAGGGTGAACACAAGGTCCAGTTTGGTGTGTGTGTGTGTGTGTGTGTGTGTGTGTGTGTGTGTGTAAGGGGGGATAGCAGCATGTTATTGGAGACTGGGGAAAGAAAGCATGGCAATTAATTAATATTCTTGAGTTGATGGTCACAGTAACCCATCATAGTGCATAAGAACACTTCTTGCTTACGTAAGAATGTTAGCTGTATCACTGCCACCTTCCATGGTACATGAGAACACTTCTTGCTTACTTAAAAATGCTAGCTGTATCACTGCCACCTTACTTCCATGGTACATGAGAACACTAACTGTATCACTGCTACCATCACCTTTATCATTATCTAAGGCACTGATAGGTGTAAGAGGGTTACTTCTGTCCCTAGGAGAATGAAGATGGCGCCATTTTCTGTGATAGTTGTAATAAAACATGCGAATTAGGGATTTCTCCCTGCTTCAGGACTGGGGGGATGGGGTCTCCCATGATGCAGATTGAATCTATCTGCCCATCACCCCTCCCCTCCTCTCCCCTTGACTTGCCTTTCCTCCCCACCTCCCTTCACATTCCCTTCATTACCCTCCCTTCCCCACCTCTGCTCCCCTTCCCTACCCTCTCTTCCCTTAACTACCCTCCCTTTCCTTCCATCTCCCCTTCCCAACCTTCCCTTTCCCACCTCTCATCCCCTTTGCTCCCCTTCCCTTTCCTCATTTCCCTTTCCTTTCCTTTCCCCCTTCTTTTCACATCCCCCACTTCCCTTCCCTTTCCTCCCCTACCCTCCTATCCACTTGACGTTTGGGTCTTTTTCCCCTTGTAAGTTACAGCTCCTAGGTTGAGGGAAAGGGGATCATTATTCATCACATTGAGATGAGATCCTCAGTGGTTGTGTTATTTGCTGTGGAATCTAGATCATCAAGGGATGTACTGATGTGGTCTCGGGAATTCTAGAGGATGGCATCAGTATCCTTAACTGATGCAATGTATCAACATGACAAGTGGCTGGTGTACCTTTAAGTGACTGCCTGTTGTTTCAGGAAGGTGGCAGCCAACCGGGGTATGCCTTGCAGCGAGCTTCTAACCATCCTCTCTTGTCTACTGAAGTGGCTCGGTGGACATGAGGTCCTCATTCTGAATGCTGATTTACTGGCACAAAGGGTAAAGTAGGGAGCATGTTTCATGCAACATCAGCAATACCTGTCACACCAAAGCAACTCTTGGATGAGAATGGGGATATATGGCCTCTTTGTTTCTCGTTAGGTAAGACACATATGCAACAGTTAGGTATCTTTATTTTGAAATGTTTCGTCTACTGTGTAGGCAAAACGTTTTGAAATAAAGATAACTAACTGTTGCATGTGTGTCTTACCTAACAACCTGTTGGTATTTTTATATCATTTTAGTATTCACTGTGTTAGACACTGCAACACAATGGTATCTTGGTACAGAACAGAAAACAATTTGGACAACTTCAACTAGTGAGAATGGCTTGGTTTGAGAGGGACGTGACCTCCCATCGACTACATTCTTACCTCTACTAGTGGCCTACATCTCACCTCCTGGCGGTATATAAGGCTACATCCTGTCACTTCAACTCCATATTGTTTCAGACTATGGAACAATACTCTTCTCCAGACTGAGGGACTGACCACCTCAAAACTTCAAGGGTGATGGACTGATTACATCATCTTCACGTCTCTTCTGCTTCTATCAACTTTTCTGTACTCGACTGAAGAAGCCTACTGTGTAGGCGAAACGTTTCGAAATAAAGCTACCTAACAACCTGTCGGTATTTTTACACCTTTTTAATTTCACTTTTTGTTTTCCTTTTAGCTCCCCGTTATTTACTTCCCCTTTTTTACTCTTTCTCCTCTTCCCCCCAAAACCCTTCCCTCTTTTCCCCTCCCCTTTTCTCAGTAGCACCCTTTAACCCTTTCGGTCTTCCCGTAACAACGGCTTACGTTGATTCCCAAACCAAGATCACGCCAAAATTCTAGCCCGTCAAATTTAACGTGAAAAACGCTCATAGGCCTACATATGAGAAAACGGGCGCGTGGTGGGTGTGCGCCATAAACAAAAAATCTAGGCCTCGCAAGCATGTGGGAACCCGGGGCTCAGTTACCCTCGTTCACCATGCCTCGCGCAAGTCAGCTCTCCTCCCCGGGAAAATTGGGACCTCCTCTTCCTATTGATTTTCTACACTGAGGAAGGGAAATGAAGATGAATTCTACGGCTTTTCAGTTGGACCAAAAAAATGACCAGGATATCGAAAAGTGCAGAAAACCCGACGATCCCAACCTTCTACCCCCTGGTTGGGCACTCGTGCTCACGGTGGGTTGTTCCCCCGCAAGAGAAAATAATTTTTTGGGGCCAGGCCTCTACTTCAGTAATGATGATGTAGTGACGGGGACTGTATTTTTTTGCGCCCGACGATAAATCGGGTAGTGATAGTGAGGAATCAATTCCCATGAAGTGTGGGTATTTTTCGCCGCTGCTGCCCGGGAATGCCCTATGCTGTGCCCGGGGACAGTACACCCCGGGGAGTACATCCCGGGCCCAACACCAGTTTTAGGAGTGATAGTGGGAGATGTGGCCAATTTGGGCATAAATAACCACAGGCCTCAGGGGATGGTTTTAGGGGTGAGGGTATGGCCCCCGCCAGCATGATCACCGGCCACGCGGGGGACCCACGCTGCTGCCGTCATTTTTAAAGGACAAAGCGGGCGCCACCCCAGCCCACCAAACCCACAACCCCCCGCACAACCAGCCTTTTTCCAGTACCACCAGCAAACCGTATGTGGGTTTGGCAGAAAAATCCCAATTTTGTTCCCAAGCCCACCATTTTGATGATTCTCAAAGGGAATTTACTACTTGTCCCCTTGGAACCACGGCCAATGACGGAATTTTTTGAATTATTCTTTGACCAGTCTTTGATGGAAATTATTGTCAGGGAAAATAATAAGTATTTTGAGTACACCATGGCAAATACATCTTACACCCAGTCAAGACACACAGGGGGAAAGAGACGCTGTTGCAGAAAAGTATTTCTTTTTGCAACAATAACTTATCCTCACGTCTATAAGCAAATATAAAAGCATACTGGTCCACAGACGGCTAATTTCACCCCCCGTCTTCAGTGAAATCATACCAGGGAAAAGTTATCTTACTCTACGTATGTTGCACTTTTCTGACAAAACCAGGGGCCCGAAGAATGAAGGTTATACAAGATTAGAATAACTTTAAGGACATAACTTGAAACGTAGAACTATGTACAGAAAATATAATCAGTCCCTCAACCTAGGGGTAGGTGCAAAAGACAAACCCTAGTCTTGGGGACTAAGCAAAAAAAGGGTCCTGGCCTTAATAGTAACGTCAGTGTGCAGACGAGGGCATATTCACGGTTTGGCGGGGTTCCCCCGTGGGGAAATAATCCTTTTCCCAAAAAGATGGGTTAGTTGTAGAGTAGTTGCAAGCCTGAAGGTTTTGTACATGTCCTCAGAAATTTAAAATTCCATAGTTGCGTGTTGACAAGTTTTGTATGAATGGTATATAATACCGACAAGAGAGATTAAGACAAAGGATGGGGGAAAAAATTACAAAAAGATACCCCGATTTGCACATGTGTCTTTTTTCCATCTTTCGGGATATATACCATTTTACACAACTTGTCAGACATGCAACATCATGGAATCTTAATTCTAGGACATGTACATAACCTTCACGGCTACGACAACTATACTACAACTAAAACCCCCTCTTTGGGAAGGACCTACTTCCACTGGGGGGAAACCCGCCTACCCTGAAAATCCCTGTCTGCTACACCCACTTACTATTTGCCCAGGATCCCTTTTTTCTGCTTTAAAACTCCACGACTATGGTGCTCTTCGCACCTACTTAGGGTTTAGGGACGTTTCCCCATCTTCTGTACATAGTTCACTGTCTTCAAGTTATGTCCTAGAAATTTTTATTGATAAAGCCACTGGATGGGGAAACGTCTACAAAAAAAATACCCAGATGTTCCATGTGCTTAATCTCATCTTGTCGGGATTATTCCATTTGTCACAACTTGTCAGACACGCAACATCATGGAATCTTAATTCTGAGGACTGTACATAACCTTCAGGCTACGACAATACTACTACGCTTTCTTGATAGTTGGACAGAACCCACAGGCATAACACCCGACACAAAAATCTCACGACATTCCCCGTGTCCGACTAAACCTTTACAAAAATTCAAAGTATGCAAAAGGGCCCCAAAATCTGGGAAAAACCCCACCTGAGAACTCTAGAAACTGCAACACATTCATACCTTCAAAACTACCATTAGAAACATCTTTTCTCCCCGATACACCCCGTCAACTAACTACACGAAACCCCTGGTGGGTTTACACTTACACTCGCTCACTCATTTTGCCCCTAAACAGAAATATTAATCTCAGCCCTTAAAATAATAAAATCCTGTGATCTCCAATACTGAAACTATATACTGTCCAAAACAAAAGCATTCAAAAATTGCAAAACTCATAAACTAATTTAGTCACTTAGCCATAAGCCCCAACTTACCTCAAAATTTTGGGTAATATTTTACAATTAAGAATAAAACTAATATGCCCAAATTTGCCTACCTTTGCAAAGCGTTCAAGTGGTACACTCGGTAACAAAATTTTACTACAGAAAAACCAAACAAAAACCCAAAATTTTCTGTAAACTCAGAAATGAAAATCCTTTTTTAGAGAATAAACTTTAATTGAATTAAATTTTGAACAAAACCCATCTTTTTTGGGAAGGACCTACTTCCACGGGGAAAATCCGGGCCTCCCCAAAAAATTTTATGCCCTCGCCCTGCTACACCTGACTTACAATAAAACGCCGGGGAATCCTTTTTTTCTGCTTCAAATTCCACGACAATGGTGCTTTTCGCACCCTACTCCTGGGTTGGGGGACTGATTACCTAAATCTTCTGTACATATTTTCTACTTCTTCAAGTTATGTCCTAAAAATTTTTTAATTGATAAAGCCACTGGTGGCGAAACGTCCTACAATAAAGTTTACCCAGATTTTGCACATATTTTTTAACTCATCTTGTCGGTATTATATACCATTCTTTAACACAACAAAGTCACATTGTTGACAACCTTTAAACCGTAATAAAAAGCAAGACAGGGGCAAATTTATCGAGTGACAATAAAAACCGTATTCGAAAACCCAAATTGTCAGTGTTTAAATTATACACAAAACATGCGCTTGGTTGACAAGTGTAAACATGAAAATTTTTTTTGTTGACGGGTTTCGTAAGATTTTACAAGTGGTAAAATTGAAATTTTTTTCTTCCATCCTCAGGGGACATTTCAATGCTAAAATCAAAATAAATGACCAAAAAAAGGGACTGGCAACAACCACCGTATGGTGAATTTTTTTTTTGTCTGTTGCAGAAAAACCCAAAAATAAAGGGTACCATAAAAACACCTGCTATAAAAACTGGTCCCAAATTTCCCTAAAGGATATCCCCAAAAAGCTTTGAGGAGAGAAGGTAAAATTTTTTCATAATACAGCTTCCTTCAACTCAAAAAAAATTTTGCCCCAAAAAGAGGCATTGTCTTGCACAAAAAAAACGAGGGGCAACAAAGACGAAAAAGCACTCTTTTAAATTGTTGAGGAATGTAAGGTGCCTCTGTCATGGTGCCTTTTTTTCAAAGGGAGTTCCACAAGCTCCACCCATTTTTAAAACCATGTCCATGATTTAAAATGAAAATATATGATAAACTTTTAGTAAAAATACAATATTTGGCATGTTTTTTGGGTAAAAAAACAGGGGTAAACAATAATATGATAATAATTTTAGTGCGGTTATTGTTTTTAAATACAGTGATTTAAATATATATACATTAATCCAGTATTGGGTCTCTCGGGCCCCCCAAATGTTAGTGGGAAATAAAAAAAATTTGGGAAAAGAAAAAAAAAAATAACTAAAACCAAAAAATAATGAAAATGCGCGTATTGGAATTCGTCAATGTTGCCCCCCCCAAACATCTTTTTTTACAAACTTTTTGGGCACGGGTACCCGGGAAAGTACTGACCCAGTTTTTTTTTTTGCCCTTTTTTCCCTTTCCCACAAAAACATGCTTTTTAAAATTTCCTGTAAAAAAAAATTTAAAATTTTTTTTTTTTTCTTTAAAAATTTTCTTTGACCGGGCCCCAAATTTTCAGTTTTTTGGCCTTGGACCCTAAAAGGGGTTTTAAATTCCCCCCAGCAAAACCCCGGGAAGTTTTCCATAAACCGGGAAACCACCTTTGAGCAACACCTCTCCCCTAAGTCGGGTGCCAGAGTTTTTTGGCTATTTTTCCCAGTTTACCTCTGATGTTCACTCCAAACCTTTACCATGATTTCGACTATTATTCCTTTATTGTGTTGATTTTCAGAACGCCCCGCACGTCACAGAAAAAGAACACTTGAACCCCATTCAGGGGGCCCTGCCGTAATTTGGGGGATGCTGAAAACCCCGTTGCTGCTGCCCCCTTGATCCCTATTCCTTTTGAAACAAACCTTCTTGAAAATCTTTTTTTCCCCCCTAATCTTTATTTTAGAATTGCTCCTGAAAATTGTTTTTAAGCAATTTTACACCCGGTTTTGGGACTACATTTGGGGGGCCCCAAAACTTGTCATGTTCTTCAGCACCACTTTAAAATTAAACAAGATAAGCTTTTTTTGGGGAAAATTTTGTAATTTTTTTTTTTGTTTTTTGAATAGAATATTCGCCCCAAATGTACAAAAAACATTGGGATTGTTTAAGGGAGGCTCTTTGTTAAAGAAAATCATGTTTTTTCTGGGGAAATTAAAAAAAAAATAAAGGGTTTCAATATTTTTCCCCATGGTTTGGGGTTGATAAAAGCGCCCCCTTGTTTTAAAAATTAAATTATTTAAAAATAAAAACCTAATTTCCCTTTTTAAAAAATATTTTTATATACAAATTTTCACTACAAATACACATGTATGGGGAAGTTCCTTGTTTTAATTTAGGGTTTAAAAGCAAAATCTCACAATCTAGAGCCCTTTTCGAATTCAGCAACCCCAAAAACCTTTAAAAAACCTTTAAATAAAATTTTACAAAAAAATTTTTTTTGTTCAGTATGTTATCTTAACTGGTTTTTCTTCCTTGCACCACCACCTTTTCAGTAGGTCCTTTTTCAAGGGGGGTCCTTGGCGTGGTGAAGAGGCTCTCTTGGTCTGAGGAATTGACCTGTCAAATCTCCCTTCCAAAAGACTGAACCCAATTAAACCCCCCCAATCCCCCCCTTTCCCCTCCCATCCTCCTCCCCCCCCCCCCTCCCTTTTTTTCCCCTTTCCCCTTTTTTTGGGTTTGGGATTTTTCCCTCAAACGCGCTAAATTCCAAAGGGAGGGGGGAAAAGGGTCCCCGGGTCCATCCCATTTCCCTTTAGGTTTCTTTGGGGGTGGCGTAATTTTCCATGGAATCGGATCACCTTTGGGAAAAAATTTCCCGGCCCCCCCTCCCGGGTTTCCCCGAGGGGGGCTTTGGGGGTCTTTTGGGGGAGGGGAAACTCGGAACCACCCCTTTTTGGGTTCCGAAAGGGGGGGGCCGAATGAGGGATTTCCCTTTTTGGTGATATCCCCCGGGCCCACCTTCCCTTTTTTCCCTGAGGTAGCTCGCAGATGTTAGGTTTTCTAACCGGGATTGCTGGTTTACTGGCATGAAGTGTTGGTATGGCACGGGTTTTCCAAAGCTGCAAACTGCGCAACTTTTGCGTTTCTGAAATTTTCTTTGGGGGGGAGGGAGATTTCCCGCCCTTTCATTCCTCCCGGGGAAATATTTCCCCCCGTTCCCACCTTTTTTATTCTTTTTTATTTTTAAATTTTCTTTTCCCTTTTTTTTTTTTAAAACAAAAAGAAAAAAGGGAAAAACCAAACCCGGGGAACCCAATTTTTTTTCCCCCCCCCCCCCTGAACCTACTTCCCCCCGGGGCCCCCTTTTTGATAAAACCAAAAAAACCCCATTCTGACCCTGCCTTTATTTTTTTTTCCAAATTTTTCGAACACTTCCTGATCCCCTGTACCTCTTCTGGTGCTTTTTTCCTCACCCGCTTCAGGTACCCCGGGGGGTTTTTTTTTTGACTGACTACTTTCATTTTTCTGACCTCCCCCTTTTTTCCTTTGACTATGCTTCTGACCCTTCCCTCTAAAAGGAAAGGGAATTTTCAAACGCCACCCGTTCAAAGTCGGGCCCCCCCGGGCCCACTCCTAAACACCAACAACAATTTTTCCTGATGATGTTACTGGTTACCTTTTCCCCTTTCCCACTCCCGGAAAAAAAACCAACCCGTTTAAGCACTCCCCTCTCCATGCTCAAATTTTTGGACCACACAATGGGACCCAAATTTTTTACCCTTTAAAAACCGACCTTTTTCTTCTGCCTATTTTCCGACCATAGATTGGCAAAGCGCTCCTGTGGGGATGTTGGCAAAATATTTTTTCAATTTTAAAGCTCCAAGAGCAGTAATTTCCTGGATTTTCCTGAAAAAGTTCCGGGGTTCAACCCCCCCCCCGCCCGGTTGAGACCAGGGCCCCCCTGGGGGATCAGAGCCCCGATCAACCAGGCTGTTGCCCGCTGGCTGCACGCAAAAAACCCAAAATACGAGCCACAGGCCCCGGGTGATCCGGAAATGACTTTAGGTGCTTGTCCAGTGCCAGCTTGAAGACTCCAGGGGCTGTTTTTTTAAATCCCCCCCTTAAAGTGTGCCCGGGAAAGGGAGTTTAACATCCCCTGGCCCCGACAAATTTTTGTAAAGGTCTCTTAAGTGCTATGACACCCCTCCCTTTTTATTGGGGGGATGGTGGGATCGTCCCGCCAAGTCTTTTTCTTTCCCTAGTGGGGGATTTTCGTGTGCAAATTTTGGTACAAATCCCTCTAGGATTTTCCCCGGGGTAAAATTTAAAGTATCTCCCCTCCTGCGTTCCCCGGGGAAAACAGGGTTTTGGGAAACCCCAAGGGGCTCCCAATAATTGAGGGGTTTTTTTCTCCGTTATGCCGCCCGTGAAAGTTCTCTGACATTTTCTAGGGGCGGCAAATTTCCCCCCTGCCTTTTAAAGGGGCTGTTAGTGTGGCACAATAACCAGCCTAGATAGAAAAAGTGACCTGAAGAGTGTCCCTCATGGGCTTGGCCTCCCTAGTTTTTGAAGGTTCTCAATTTTCCATCCTGTCATTTTTTAGCAGATGCCCATTGATACAATGTTAAGGGCCTTGAAGGTGAGAAACCTCCGACATGATCACTCCCAGGGCCTTTTACGTTTTGGGGTTTCGCTCTTTTTGTGGGCCAGAATTTTTTTGTACTCTGATGAAGAATTTTTAAATTTTTTTTTTGTTTACCATATCTGAGTAATTGAAAAATTTTTTTTCACGTTAACTTTATATTGTTTTCTGCACCCCACGAAAGTTTTGGTTTTATGTCTGCCTGGGGCTTTGCAGTGTCTGCAATGGAAGACACTGGGCAGCAGATTTTGGGGGTCATCTGCAAAAGGGAAACAACCCGGGGCTTTTGGCAAAATCCTTGTCTATGTCGATAAAAGGAAAAGGGAACAAGAGGGAGCGAGTACCGGGGGCCTTTTGGAAAAAAAGCTTTTTTAACCGTAGCTTTCCCCGGACTTACTCTTTGACGACTATCTCGTGTTTGTTAGTGAGGAAATTTTTAGATTTTCCCAAAGAACCCACTTTTCCTGTTATTTTCCCTTTGAAACCCCATTTTGTGTGCTATTACCCCCCCCATGGTTTCCCCCTTTTCGAAAGGGGTTTTTGCAAAGTCTGTATATATTACATCGCATTCTTTTTTTTTTCTATGCTTTTAGGCCCTTGTCGTAGGGGTCCAATAGTTGAACGACGGGAGCGACCTGTTCTAAACCCATGTTCCCCGGGGTTGGGTAACGAGGTTTTAGTGCGTGGTGATCTTGCTTTTGGACCCTTTCAAAGATTTTTTGATAGGGATTTTTAGGCATTGGTCTGTATTCTTTGCTGTTGCTTTACTCCCCCTTTGGGGGTGGGGCTATGTCTGTTGTTTTTAGTAACTGGGGGCGACCCCGTGCCTGCTCCCTCTCCATAGGTGGAAAAGGCTCGTGATAGGGGTTCTTGCGTTCTTGATGAACACAGAGTTCCCTGGAGTCTGGCCCTGGGGCAGAGTGTGGGCTGTCTTTTTTCGCCTGTTCGAAGTATTTGGGCGTCAGGATAACCGGATAGGTTGTTTTAATAAAAATTTTTGCTCTCATAAAAAATTCATTTTGTTTTTCGATCTCATTGGTTAGCGGCTTTCCTAAAAAATGAGTCTATTGGGATTTGAGTGTCACTCTTTTCCTTGTTGTCATCTGGTAGGACCCATTTGTTTAAGTAGGGGCCCAATCGGAGGGTTTTTCTCGTTTTTGTTTTGGCATGGGAAGAAATACTTTGGGTTTTTTTCGATTTTTTTTTAGGCTTTAGTTTTTCCCCGCGATTCCTGACCCCTAAAGGATTTTTTAGCTTAAGTTCGAGTTGCTATTTCTTTGACCGTGTCTCCCTCGCATTCAGATTATTCCCCCTTTTAGCCGCTTGTTATTCTTTTCCGTCCCCTGTAAGGGACGTGCTCTTTCTTTTTTTACATCTACCCCCTTTTTCTTAGAGGAATAAGCCTTGTGATAATCGATGCCACCGGGTTAATCTGTTCTGGCTAAGTTGGGGTCTGTGTTCTTAGTATATTTCCCAGCTTATATCGGTTAGGGTTTGGGTTTTACTTGGCCCCACTTTATTTTTTTTGTTATTGAAGTTAAATTTTGGGTGAATCTCCCTCTGCTAATCTCCTTATGTGGTTGGGGCCCGCGCATACATGAAAACCTCAATTATGTTGTGATCTGAGTATTTGTTTTTGATAGGGTGATATTTCTTATAAATATCATTGTTAGTAAAGATAGGTCTAGTTTTTTCTCCAGTCTAGTAGGCTTTGTCAATGCCCAGATGCTCCCCAAGGTCAATCTTCTCTCCTTTCGCATAGCATACTACTCCTATCATATTGAACATAAAAACTAAGAATGTAGAAACATGCAGGGGGCCTACGGGCCCCATACGAGGCGGTCCTTATCAAAACGATCTCACCTAAACCCACCAAAAAAAATAACTCCCGTACCAATGACACCAATAAAAACCCAGCCCTCCCACTTATATTTGTCCATTCTTCTTAAAGCCCCCCAAAGGGTCTCCCCCTTTATCCCCCCAGGGGAAGATGCCCCCAACGATCTACAACTCTGTTAAAAACCGTACTTACCTATGCCCTTTCAAATCAAAATTTTATCCAACTTAACCCTTTTTTCCCTGGTTTTACCGGGTTTCGACACCCTCAGTACTTTTTAATGTTCCCTTTTTATGCCCGTACCCTTATACATTTCAATGATACCCCCTCATCTCGCCTTCCAAAGGGAGATTTAAGGTTTAATCTATCTTCAAGGGGAGGTTCCTTACAAGTAAATCTTTTTAGTCATTTTCTTGTTGTTCTAAGGGTTATGTCCACCTTAGAAAGGGGACCAAAATGAGAGCATAATCTAAATGAGGCCTCCGTGATGTATGAGCTGTAAAATAACTTTTGGACTTCTGTTATTATATTTCTTGGAAAAACCCAAGAAATCGTTGCCTTGTTGTGCACACTAAGGCACTGCTGTTTGGCTTTAGTTTCTGTTTACCATGACTCCAAGTTTTTTTTCACTTTCGTATGACCAACTCTATTCCCTAGATTATCTTCGGGGGGTTATTTTCATTCCAAGGGCAAGTACCTTGACTTTTCCACTTTAAAAATCATCTGCCATTTTTCAGACCAAGACTTTAAATTTGTTCAAAACGTCCTGGAGTTATTGATACCTCCTCAGAGTGAATTTACGGCCTATCTTTGATCATCAAAAAAATTACTATGTACTAGTAACCCCTTCTCAAGGTCTTTAAAAGTAAATATGAACAAAAAGGGGGCCTAAAACTGATCCTTGTGGAACCCCACTAGTGACAATCCCCTTTCGTTTTCACTCCATTAAGGTAACTCTCGCTTTCTATTGGTAACCAGCCCTCAATCCATGCTAAAAATTTACCTCCTATCCCTGAGCTCCCATTTTTTAAGAGTCTCTTGTGAGGTACTCTGCGAAGGCTTTACTAAATCCAAAAAAACAATATTTTTCCTTATCAATGTAAACTCCCTAAAATGTTCTTGAAAAACGCCCAGTAATTTTGTCAGGCAGGAACGACCTTTTGGATCCATGCTGAGATTTTTTTATCAAGTTATGCTTTCAGGTGACTTCTGATAATGTAGTTAATTGATTCAATAAACTTGCCCCCCTTAGATTGAAAAACATTATTAAAAAAACTTTCAATTCCCGTTTGTGGTACGTCATTCTGCCCCATACCATAGCCAACAGAATTCCAGACATGTGGTAAAACATTTTTGAACGGGGAACCCGGATCCCCCAATCCTCAAAGGGGCACTTATGTCCTTCCCCGCCCCCGGGCAGAGACGATAACCCTTTCAATGTGGCTCGATTAGCTTTAACGTTTTTGAACTCCCGTCCCTGCTTTGTCGCGGGGCATCATTTCAAGTTTTGAAAAGTGATCCCGGGGGTTCTGGAGGTTATTCCGGGGGTCAAACGCCCCCCCGGCCCCGGGCCATGACCAACCCCCCCGATGGATCAGGCCTGATTACTAGGTGTTATGGGCTGCACGCAGTCCCCCGTACGACCACAGCCCCGCTGATCCGGGATGACTTTTGGTATTGTCCGCTCTTTGAAGGGAGCCGGGGTTTATTGACAATTCCCTAATGCTTGAGGGAGGCTGTTGAAAAATCTTGGGGCCCCGGGCATTTTAGTGTTTTTCCTTTATGTACCCAATTTTTGCCCCCACTTTTAATTTGGGGGGATTTTTCATCCCTGTCCCTCTTTTACTTTTTGTAGGGAGTGATTTTATGTGCAGATTTGGGACCATTCCCTTCCGGATTTTCCAAGTGTAATTATGATATTCTCTCCCTCCCGGTCCAACGGTACAAGTCAGTGCTTCCCAAATGTTCCCAGTTTAAGGTGCTTGACAAATTTACGTGCGTAAAGGTCTTGTAAACCCTAGATCTGCGATTTCACCTGCTTTGAATGGGATGTTAATGTACAGTTTATTCCAGCCCAGAGAGAACAAGTGATTTGAAAAGGAAACATCATGGGGTTGGATCTCTGTTTTGAACGTTCTCATTTTTCCCTCCATCTTTTCTTTGCACGTGCAATCTGGCCTGTTGTGATCCTTGAAAGTGAGATCCTCAGACATTGCTACTCCAGGTCCTTACATTATTTTTTTTGCTCTATTGTATGGCCAGGGTCTGTATAACTCTGTTCTAGTTGTTACTCTTTTCCCGTTTTTCATAACGGGGTAGTTGGAATTTTTCCTCATTGAACTTATATTTTACCCTTGCCCCCGGAAAAACTTTGTTATATCTTCTTTTGGGGTTAACCCCCTTCTCAGCAGATGAAGCCTCTCAGATCCTGTATACCACAAAAGGTGATTTGGTGCTTGAGTATATCTCTGTTTATGTTGATATGAGGATGAGGAATAAAATGGGGGGGGTCTGTGCCTTGTGGAAAAAGCTCTTCACTATGGGAAACCTCCGATTTAACTCTGTTGACCTACTCTTTGTGTTCGATTTTTTTAGGAAGTTTAAGATCCATTCCCCACTTTCCCCCTTATTCCTTTAGATGTATTTTATGGGGATTAGCCATGATTGATTTGTCAAATGCTTTTGCAAAATCTGTGTGATTACATCTGACTTGTTTTTTTTCCCGTGCATCCAAGGCATTCATAGTGATCCGTGTTGTGAGAGGCAGGCGACCCGGCCGAACCAGTTTCCTGGTCACCGCGAAATATTGCAGATTATGCCGAATGCCCGTCTGTGGTGCCACGACCCTTTGATACGTTTTAGTCAAACCCCCATCTTGCCTTAATTGTCATGGGCTAAACCCCTTGTACTCTGCCATTGCCGGTCACTTAAAGAGCGGAAATCCGTTGCCCCAAAGAGGTAAGGTCTCCCTTTTGCATGGCGTTTCTCATCATGCCTCCAAAGGGGGAAAAAAACCCCGTGTTTCTTATTTGTGTTTCAAAACGTCCCCCCACTTCTGGGGTCCCATCTTCTGCAGCTTCTCTGTGGTTACCCCCCCCATGCCCCCCGGTACTAATCCTTTTGTGTCCCGGCTTGCGTCCCTTCTACAAACACCTCGTTGTTTTTAATCTTTGTGCCCCCTCACAAGTCCCGGATTGACAAGACCTGACAAACCTTATACCATTGCCCCCCTAATTCTCAGAAGTCCAAAAAATCCCCATTTCTCAAATCTTCTTTGGCCCCCTCCTTCCTTTCCACCTTGCATTTTACCTTTCCCTTTTTTGGCTCTATACAAGTGTGGAGGTTCACCTCCCCCTCATACTATGCCTTCCACCCCCCCCCCTCCCAAATTTCTCCCTCTTTGACCTCCCCGGGTTTTGCCTCTTCTTCCCCTCCCCACTTTTCTCCATCCCCCAATCTTTGTCCCCCTCTACTAGGGCACAGCCCATTCTGCCCCAATCTTTACTCACCCCCTCTTTACCCCCAATATTGTCTCCCTACATCTTTAAATTTCAGAAAACACTTGAACCCATTTCAAAATATATTGCAGAGACTAAACCTTAAATGGACAACCCACCGTTCTTCTTTTCCCTCTCCTCCATCCCCACAGCTCATTTTCGAAACGCCCCATTCTCACAACTCCCCGTTTTTTCCTTTGAATGTTTTCCAAAGCCCCCGCACTTGACTTTTCTAACTCCTTAGTCCGTAGGTCCCCTTCCCCTACAGTTTTCCGGGCTTTTTTTTTCCTCATTCCCAATCAGGGGCCAATTTACAGGGGAAATATCCACCCCCAAAGGGGAAATCAGGGTGAGCTTCAGAGTTGTTTTCCGGGTTTTTTCCCCCTGTTGGTGCTTGTTTACAAAAACCCAAAAATTTACACTCAGCTTTTTCCAACCTACTAGGTTTTAAATTTTGTTTCTTTGGACCCTTTTTTCTAAAAGGGGACCTTTAATGAATCCCTTCTTCATGCATGATTACCTACTGTCACTATTTGGGGCATACCCCCTTTGCATTACACTGCATCCCGTATCCCTTTGAATAAGTGGTTTACAATATGCTCCTTTTATCTCTCTCCTTCTCGAGCATTTTCTATCCCAGATTTTTGCCTTTCTTGTTTCATCCTTACCCACCCCACTTCTGTTACTTGGCGATTTTTAATGCCCACCATTTCCTTGGGGGGGTCTCATTGTGACTCACGTGGCATCCAGTTGGAGCTTTTCTCGCCTCTCACCCCCTCCATGTTTTAAATATGGGTACTCCCACCCTTTTGATTCTTGTACTCCTACCCTCTTGCATCGACTATCAGTCTGCTCTTCCTCCCCTGACAGACTTCACTGGCTTTTTCTACCGGACTTACATGACAGCGATCATTTCAATCATTCTTACTCTTCATATTCACCACCTTTCATTAGCCCTTTGCTGGCAAGTGATCTGGCCCAAATTGGACCTTTACTCGCAACTCACTGCTTTTAGTGTTTTTCCCTTCTTCATCCTCCATTGATGAGCTCCTACACTTCTCGAGTCAGTTTTACCGCAGCTTCTCATTCTATACCCCAAACCTCAGGCAGGCATTCTCAGAAGTGTATGCCCTTTGGGGGTCTCCTCTTTGGCTCGTGCAGTACATTTGAAATGCACTGCATGGGGCAGGTACTGGCACAATAGAAACCCAAAGAGAGACTTCTTGATTTTAAGCAGAAACAAAGTGGTCACTCACCGTGTCATCTGTGATGCTAAACGCAATTGTGGGAGATTATGTTTCCACCATCACCTCTGCTTCCTCTATGAGGTGCAGTCTGGAAAAAAAGTGAGGAAATTGAGTGGTAAAAACTTTCCCGACCCGGTACTGTTCTACGGGTTGCCCGGGGTTGATGTAGCGAACCCTCTTGACGTTGCCATTGAAATTGGCATTCATCTGGGCCGTTATTTCCCGGGAGCTCCATCTATGCCCTTGTTTCTTTCCCCAGTCTGCCGAAAAGAGTTAGTACCTTGGACTTTTTCTTCTCTCAGAGAAGAGCAGTATAATGTGCCTTTTACACTTTAGGAACTGGAGGCAACACTCTCAGCTTGCCGATCATCGGCAGCTGGGCTGACAACATTCATATTTGGATGTTACAAAATTACATAGTCAGCCTTAGTCTTCTAATCTCTCAATCTTTTTTGTCACAAGGAGTTCTTCCAGCTGTGGAAATCCGCAAATTTCTCCCTTTCCGCAAGCCGGGTACTACCGACTGATGCTTTCCCCCATCTCCCATTTCTCTTACAAATGCAGTTTGCCCAAAGTGATGGGAACGTCTGGTTTAAATCGATGTTTTAATGTGGTATTTAGAGAGACAACAGTCTCTCCATAGTCAATATGGCTTTCGTAAGGGCCGATCTACCATAGACCCCTTACTACGCTTGGATACATACGTTCATAATGCCTTTGCATTATGAACGTAATACACAACTTATTTTATGACACAACGTATATGACAAAACGCATATGACACAACTTGGAGGTATAATTTTTTCCCCCCCAAGCCCATCCTTAGCCTCCAAGGAAATCTACCTTTCCTTCCTTAAGAATTTTTAAAAACTCCCGGGACTTTCCCCAAGCTGAAGGGGTCCATAGGATGTGTTCTGAGCACAACCTTTTTTCCTTGATAATGTTTTGGGCTCTGTTCTTCCATCCATATTTGCTTCACTCTATTTGATGCTTCCTCGCTTGTGCAGGCACTGCTGTCGCCCCCTTTTACAGTTTTCCCCAGAATGCGTTTCGCCGTTTTCCAATTGGGCCCCCAGCGTGGGTTTAAAATTTTCCGTCAAAAAACTCCAAATTACTTTCACTAGATGCTCTTCATCTCCAATCACCCTTTGTACCTTAGGGGCTCCCGTATCCCTGAACGTGATACAGTCGGGTTTCTAGCTTCTCCTTATTGGCGTGGGGGATTTCAGGGGGAACCTGTCCCTAGATTTTCCTAGGGGGGACTGTATCCCCCAAATTTCCCTTCCCTAAACGTCCGTCTGTAGACGGAAGCATTATATGTTTGGCCCCCCACCGGGATCCCTGCATTTCTGACGTGTCAGTAGAAATTCCCTGGTCTGCCACTTCACATCAAGGTTTTTCCCAATTGTTAGCTGCTGCGCAAACCTCTTGTAATTGCCCTGGGTAAGTCCTACCACCAAGGCTGTAAGTCTTGCGATGCCACCTGATTTGACTGTGACTTTCCACCACATCATAAGATTTGGGGGGGCCCTATTATAGCCCCTCCCAACTCATACAATTTTTTGGGGGCCTTCAATTTTAATTTACCCCACAACTTCTTTGGTTGATCAGGCTCTGACCACCAGGAGGCCTGGTCACAGCCCGGGGCCGGGGGGGGCGTTGACCCCCGGGAACTTCTCCAGGAAACTCCGGGTTATAAAGGATATTGTGCCCCTGGGTAAAAGAAAAAATGGGTTGTTTTGGGGATTTGTGCCCCTCACAACCTTTTGCCAGACGTGGGGTGGGGCGAGCCCCCTGGTGATTCTCACTCGGTTAGAGACTCACTCCCACTAATCACGTGGCTACCATTTCAGGCACAGACTCACTTTTTCTTCCCTGAGAGTTTCCCTACTAGCCTGGGGTTCCCTTAAATTTTGGGACTAGTGAGTATGGGCTTACCTTTGAAACAACTCGACACTCCTGAGCTGGGTGCCACGTCCTCTGCAAAGTTTTCCCCCCAAACACTTGAAAGCAGAGTCTAAACTCCCTTTAATCTGTTCCCTACTGTTCATGTTATATACTCGGGCAAACTCGTGCTAGCATGTTCGCCTTCGCAGAACACGCAAATTTGGCATGAGTGCCTTGAGGCCGCTGAGGGTTTTTTCCTTAGACACTTCTTTACCTAGTACACCCCCAACGTTATCGTCGAGCTTTAGACTGATCTCTCGAGATCTTTGAGTGTGTCTGGGTTTTTTTGGCTGGTGGACTCTTCTCTCACACCTAAAATCAAATGAGAAAGAATCTCCCAACCCCTAAACAATTTGTTTTATCGTGAACCTTCGCCCCGTTTTTTAAGTGTAACTCATGCACTGTCGTGCTAGCCATTTCCTCTGAATCCCCTGGCTAAGGACCCATTCCACTTACCCCAATCATGTAAATTTTTAAGACTATTCGTCAAACTCATAACTTCGTTTTGGAACTTCTCTGGGGTTGACGGTCATGGCGACAACCCTCTAACCCAAAAACAATCGATAAAGAAATTCCCTTTTATCTCCTCAGTGTTGCCAAAAGTGTCCTTTAATTGGTTTTTGGCAGTTGGAAATTAGTGTCAGAAAACGGAAAGTGCCGGGGACCGGAAATACTGAAATTTTTGAGGCATTGACAAATCTTTCCCTTCACTATCGGGGGCCTTTAATTTGATCCCAGAAAGCAAGTACTCATTGGGGTTCCGTAAATGTCGGTAAATTCAATGGGCAACCTGGGAAATATTGACAGGTGTGGGGCGTTTGGGGACCTGCGGTGTTGACACCCCCCTTGGAATATAGCCTTTATTGTACTTAATTATCTTTGTACATATTATCTCCTGATACAATCTACATCACCCTTAGTAAATTCGCCAGACCCTGCTGAAGACTACCCGGGGATTCTTACCCTCAATAGCCTGTAGCTCATATGTAAAATGTTTGTTCATAGGTTTCCCCATTTTTCCCCCCAAACTCTTCAACCCCTCTTGAAAATCTTTGCAGTCTACATTACTGCGTTGGCAGTAGCCTTGCACCTGTTACCACGTTTTTTTCAGATCCTGGAGTTACCTGGGTTTAGGGGGAGGGTTTCCCGGGGGGTCAACCCCCCCGCGGCCTGGTCTGGCCAGGCCTCCTGGGGATCAGAGCCGTAAACCAGACTGTTGCGGGCTGCACGAAAACCCAAACGTAGAGCCCACCCCTCTGAATCGGGAAAACGATTTAGGTGCTTGTCCAGTTTCCAGCTTGAAGACTGCCAGGGGTTGTTGGAATCCCCCCATGGGCTGGGAGGCAGTTGAACAGTTGGGCCCCTGACACTTATTGTTGGGGCTTTAAGTCTAGTGACACCCCCCTTTTCATGGGGGGGTGATGCTGTCGCCAAATCTTTTTCTTTCGCAGTGAGTGATTTCCCTGTGCAAAATCGGACATCCCCCCTAGGTTTTTCCCCGGTGATATAATCATGTATCTCTCCCCCCGCATTCCCGGGAAAAACAGGTTTAGGAAACCCAAGTCTCCCAGAATTGAGGTTTTACTCCCTTAGCGCGCCGTGAAAGTTCTCTGTACATTTTTAGGTCCCAATTTCACTGCCTTTAAAGGTGCCGTTTGTGTGAGCAATATTCCCCCTAGAAGAACAAGTGCCCCCTGCCCTTTGTATGCCGCCATGATCGTTTTAAATTTTTTTTTAAAACTGAACCCGACCTCCCGAATCCATCGCCCTTGTCGAAGTTTAAGAGGAGTGTGACATAATTGTACTTTACCCCGCCACCCCACAGCACGTCACGGTGTTAGGTAGAAGAAGAGTCTCAAGGGTTCTCAAAAACTTAATTAACAATTCCCTTTGTTATTTTTCTCTGTGAATAAAAAATGTACACTGCTAGCTTCAAATCCCAATCAAAATGTGTATCGATGTGAAAACTTAAACCCAGCACTTTCCCGTACAATCCACAAATAAAATTTAAGGACTTAAAAGCTCAGGTACAATTTTACAATCCCACATTAATATGAATCAAAGACAAGAAAAATCCAAATAAAAAAAGGCGTATACAAATTTTAAAAAACTTGGTTAACACAATAAATTCAACAAATTTAACTGTGAAACAGCAAATAAAAAGTGGAAACAGCTTGACCTGCTTCCATTAGGTGGTGGTTGGATAAAGGGTTTAACCTAACCTAACTAGTGGCAGCTTAATTTTTAACCCAGCTTTAGAAAACCCCGTAAATAATAATATGTTAAATTGTCCTAGTCTAAATGTTGTAAATATTGCACAAGCCCCGCCTAACTGTGGCTACCCTTTCAAATCCCCCTGTAAGTAATTAACACACAAATCTCCTACCTGGTACTTGTAATCACTTTAAAATTTTAATTTACAGTTTGTAGCCCACCTGGGCCCCCTGTAAAATTTCTGCAAAAAACAATTCTGTAAGTCAGCTTGGCCCAGCCTCTGTTAACTCTGGGCCTATGTGTGTAAATTAAACCCAACTCTGTTAAACTGGTTTCCTAACTTGGCCTAGCTATGTGTTAACCCGCATTCCACATCACGGTTTTCGAAGGACCACGTTTTTTGAAAATTTGTGTGGACTGCCTCCAAAATGAGCCCCCCTACCCTGGCAAATGTTACACTGAGCACTGAGGAGGTACCCCAGCCTCACAATGGTTTAGGACGGTTTTCACAAATGATTGGGAAATTTCAAGAAACTCGCCTGCATGCACAATAAGGACTAATTTTTTGGTGTTTGGAGCATATATCCTGATCTCAACTTCCCTAAGCTTAGCCTTAGCCCCCTTTTGGGCTTCCCCCCAGAAACCCCGTGAACCGGGAGCCTTAATTCCTGCAATATTCAATCATTATTAGTGACCGCCCCGACCTCAGAAATTCCATATCCCAAAAGGGGGGGGTACCCCTAGTACAACTATGCAGAACGGACACTACTTCTACATAAACGGAGACATGGTATTATGGATGCACTCCCAGCTGCAAAAAACAGGCCCAAAGATCAACTCGCTCACAAATCCCCAGACATGGCCAAAATCTAAAGATTTAAAATGGGGTTTTGCTTACTTTGGGCCCCGCGGGGGAGGTCATCCGGGGCATCGAGGTGCCTCTATGATTTCCCCAGGTCTGATCACGGGCCCTCTTGTCCATTGGTGTCTGCTTAAGAAGAATGAGTGGGCTCCTTTCCCGACCCTCGTCTCTTCGTTCAAAAAAGGGCTGCAGTTCTCCCCAGCTAACTTATCTAGTGTTTGCCCCATTATCAGCCATTAACCATTTAGAGTTAGGTTACTTATTATTATCTACAGTTTCCTTGTAACCCCAATATTAGTGTACAACAGTAAAACTACCCACCCTTCCCTGAAGGGTAAACTTAAATTTAAAAAAATGCCTACCATCAATCCCTCGGGGAGGAAAGTGTTTTTTTGGGAGGGTTTAAGGGCCACCCCCGCTCAGCCCTTCCATTTTTGGCCTGCGGATCGTCCCGTGGAATTTAGGGCCAAATAAATTTCCAAACGCCCGTATGGTTTCCTAAGCACACAACCTGCCATCCCACTATGGCTACACCTCGGGATAGGGAGTGCAACCCCACAGACTAGCTGGCCACCTGCCAAATTCCTTTCAGCACTTCTGGGCACCACACAAACCCACCCCAAACATAGGTACCTCTCCCGAATTTCCAACCTAAATGTTAAAAAAAAAAAAGATGGGTTTCCTTCGATGTCACAGCCCCCTTTTACCAAAGTTCCTCTGCGCACAATCAACATTCTGAGACAGAGGCTCATGAAAACCCCGACCCCCCTTTACCCCTTTTTTAGATTTCATCATTTAGGGATCTTTTTGTTAATTTCAAATTCAAGTTCAGGACAACCCGTTACAAACAGTTTCTTTGGGATGGCAATGGGCAGTGCTCAGTGCTGTGCTTGCCAAACCCCAACATGGAAAAAATAGAGACAGAGAAATTCAGCAGCCTCATTTCCAACAAACCCTCACCTGGCTAAAATACTTGATGATATAGGTTTTTTATCCAGACGTCCGTATAGGCCCCTTCTCAACAAGATCAATGCAGCCGAACCCCTCAATAAAGTTTAAAATTGAACTCAAAAAAATGGCAAATTTCCTTTCCTCGACGTTTTTCCTTGGGGGATCTCCCGACAGTGACAAACTTCTCTTCAAAGTGTATAGAAAACCTACCAACAAGGACGATCTTATACACTTTTATTCACACCAAGACAACCACACTAAAAGAGGAGTCCTCACTGGCTTCTTCTTGAGAGCTCTTCGCATCTCTACCCCTTGTTTTCTTGAAGAAGAATGTACTTACATAACACAAGCCTTTACACATCTTCAGTTCCCATCTTCCTTCATCCAAGATTGCAGACTCAAGGCACAAGCTATCCTCAACAAACCGCCCATGGAACAACCACCTAAGCAGTTCATAGTGCTTTCATGCGGTGATGTTGCCACGAATACTCGCCGGGCACTTGCTATGAATAACATTAATGTTAGGTAAGACACATATGCAACAGTTAGGTATCTTTATTATGAAACGTTTCGCCTACACAGTAGGCTTCTTCAGTCAAGTACAGAAAAGTTGATAGAAGCAGAAGATACTTGAAGACGATGTAATCAGTCCATCACCCTTAAAGTTTTGAGGTGGTCAGTCCCTCAGTCTGGAGAAGAGCATTGTTCCATAGTATGAAACAATAGTATGAAACATATTGTTTCATACTATGGAACAATGCTCTTCTCCAGACTGAGGGACTGACCACCTCAAAACTTTAAGGGTGATGGACTGATTACATCGTCTTCAAGTATCTTCTGCTTCTATCAACTTTTCTGTACTTGACTGAAGAAGCCTACTGTGTAGGCGAAACGTTTCATAATAAAGATACCTAACTGTTGCATATGTGTCTTACCTAACAACCTGTCGGTATTTTATACCATTTTAATGTTCAATAACATTAATGTTTCCACCATAAACACATCTATCAAAGACCTCACTACGAAACGCAGCCCCGCACCTCTAACTTCTACAGCAGGCATCTACACTATCCCCTGTGGATTCTGTCCCAAGAAATATGTAGGCGAGACAGGCAGAGATCTTGCAGTCCGCCTGAATGAGCATCAAAATGCCTCTAACAGAGACGATGTAAGGTACGCCTGTGTGCTCCACAGAGACTCCACGGGGCATTTGATGAACTGGAATGAGGTACAACTCATTCTCTCTGAACCAGACCTCAGACGCCGACAGTGCCTAGAAGCCTCACTAATCACCGTCACCGACGCTACAGAACGTAATACTGGAAACTACAAAATTTCAAAAACATTGGCATACATGATACTTAAGTACCACCAACCCAACAACACAGGAGTCACATGATTTCATCGTCTACCCATCCTCATCCCAACATGACATTCTTCAGGTCACCGTGCGTCACTCACACCTCACTCTCCGCCTATATATATAATGTCTTTCTATCTCTGTATGTTAGAAGTGATCAAGGTCCCAGGACCAAAACGCTTTCTAATAAATATGTCATAATGTTTGCTTATGTGTCTTTCTAAACCATAGATAAGGTCTTGGGGATATCTCTCCAAGAGAGAACCCACAGTAATGGATTCAAATTAGACAAGTTTAGATTTAGAAAGGATATAGGAAAGTATTGGTTTGGAAATAGGGTAGTTGATGAGTGGAACAGTCTACCTAGTTGGGTTAATGAGGCTAAAACCTTGGGGTTCCGTGCCGCATCTGCTCTACCAGTCGCACCGAGGGACCTCTTGGGTGCGGAGGGGGATATGTGATCCCTTTCATTCCTCCAATGAGCTTTTTTTGGAAAAAAAAAAACCTAACCACGGAGCCCCATGCACTAGTCAATGAAATTGCAAATATCGAACTTAAGCTGAAGGAATCTTATAGGAGACAAGAATCACAGGAAGAACTAAAAGCCATAAAGGAAACTGAAAAAAAAATACTTCTTCTCTTATGCCAAATCTAAGGGGAAAACAAAATCCAGTATTGGGCCCCTGCATAGGCGGGATGGGACATACACAGATGATAGCCTCTTATCAACTGGGTTACCCTTACTGAGGTACTTATTCCTCTTACCTTGATGTGAGGAACCACTATTACTGATTCCTTTCACTTGATATGTGCCTATGTAACCCTTAATTATGATTATTGCCACTGGGATTGTTTTTCAATTTTGAGACTTGCCAGATACCTCAGAGTCATTATGTGTCATATCCTTACAACTGTTTGGCTGACTGGTCTGCAATTGAACAATTAATTCTTGCCGACCTAGTCTGATTTCCTCCAGACCGTACTCTGGAGGTTTTGGCAAACACATCTTTTGCTTAATAGGTTGATCAACTGCCTGGTTTAAACCCTTTAATTTATTCAAAGCCTTACTTTTACAGGACAGTTTTTCTTCCGATTCGTAATGTTGATTAATTAAAACATTCATTTCCTTTCCATCTGCACAATTCTCCAGCAGATCTCTTTCACAGTCTTTAAACCACAATTTGTACCACTCAAATCTACATTTTAATGCATCTAAATATAACTTTAATTCATTAGAGTTCACGGTTTCTTGATTCATTAAATCCAAGCACTTGAATGCCTTCGTCACATGGCCTTTAATAGCCTGTAATGATCCTTTCATTACTCTAAAATCCACGGACTTATCAGCCACATTAACTCCATCAGATCCAGTCATGGTTAGAGAATTATTAATCACTGATTATACAACTTAAGTAGGCGCCTTATAAAAGTAATTCTTGCACTTTACTCTTGTATAAATTCTAGCCACACATGTGCTAGCAGTTAATTGGGCTAATTATCATCCACCACACGATCGATTAAATTTGTGTACCCTATACCCACTTCCTTCAATCAGTCACTTAATTATTAAGTAATTAATTCAATTAATTTTTCACTGATTACCTCCAGTTCGAAGGACCAAGGGCAGATATGGAAAATTTTATAAGGGGTTACCTGTATGTACCTCAACATTACATGCATACGAGTAATCTCATTGGGAGACAACAACCATATTGTTTACCGTAGTCACCCCGTGTAGACATGTGAGAAAACTTAACCACCCCTGGTCACTGCAGGTGGTCCCTTCGACCTCACAATCTTATCCATATCTATCTGAGACCACCATAAATTGAATAGCACCCACAAGTATGGCACTACTAATTTTTTTGGTGGACGTATAGTTTAAAATTTATTTAACTAAATTAAAGGGGGGGGGGGTAGGTTACAATGGTATATAATAAAGGGAAAAAAACATTTTGTTTTATAATCCCACCACTTACCAGATATCCTCTGGTGGTCACTTGATGTAGTGGATCTCCCAAAACCTACCCAAATTACAACTACCTAATGGCCAGTTCAGCTGCATAACTAAAGGGGTTACTTAAATGTGGGTGATTGTGCCCTTATTTCCTCCATTCACCATCTCTTTCAATGTCCTGCTACCCCGACAGTTTTTACCCCAGCAGGAAAAGGTATCCGTTGGTTTGCCCTGGTTTAGAAGTCTGACTCCATAAAAACTTCACTATCCTCAGGACAGGAACCACGAGGTCTAAGTGTTCACTCGGAGCAAGGCGACTTTTTTTCCTTATGCACTTCACGCATTTCAATTTACAAGATATTTAAAGTTATAATTATTTTTAAAATTTTAGGTCACTCCCCTTAAGACTGAGACCCTTTAGGATGATTAAATCACGGGGATTTTAACCCCGGACCACTCCATGGCGGTGCACCATCACCACTGTCCCCCACCCCTTATTTACTAAATTTTTCCACTTATTCAGGGTCCCCTAAATCACGTTCCCTCCCTTACCAGGGACAGTTACACACTTCCTATTATGAAGTGAGGCCCATATTAATCCCTTTGGCAGCCCTGAAGCCAAATTTCCTGGTTTCCCCGTTTTCACAGCCTCTTAAAGTCCATTCCAAACACCCCCTCCCGATGCCCCTCTCGCCCCTTCCCCCGCCATCACGCAGGCGCAACTTCCCCGTTGGGTTTTATTTCTTTTCAAAAACTTTTTCGACCCCTATCGACATTAAAACTATTAGGCACTAGGCTTTGGGAAAATTAAAAATATTTTTACAAGTTTTCACCTACAAATCCTTTTCCTCAAAACCATAAGTGCCGGATAATTTTGGGTGCAATCCCGTGCATTCTCAGGCGTAATCGCCCCCCAAAAGCTCTTTTTCCCAAAGGTATTCACCAGCCTCCACTGCTAATGCCATGACGTCATGGTTAGCTTGCGACTGCAGTAGGGGGTGGAGGCAGTCCACACTCCCTGGCAGCTAGGTCGCAAAATTGGAGAGCATTAATCGAAAATTAAATAGATGGGGCTGAGAATCCCCCTGCGGTGTACCAGGGACATTTTTCGATCACTTCTAAAGCCTTTGGGGAAGGCAGAGGATACCGAAGATATCCTATTACCAGCAAGGGAAACCACCCCCAAAATTCATTTTGATTAGTTATTTGTATTAAAAGTTTTTGTTTTCAATATCAAATGCAGATTTTAGATCAAGAAAAGTGGTAAAACTAGTAGAGGTGTGTGCAGTGAGAAAGGTGGAAATACAATTCTGCACACTTTTACCTTTCATAAACCCAACGAGGTAGGGGTAAAGTTGGTGTCTGATTCTGTAGTACAGTCTGTTAAGTATCATTCTTTCAAAAGATTTACAAAGACAACTAGTTAGGGAGATCAGTCTAAATGTATCAGGCTGTTGGGGCTTAGGGATAGGCACAATGAGACTATTGGTCCTGGAAATAGGAAGAAAGCCCTCAGTGTAACCCTAGAACGCAGGCGGGAGAGATACATGATTATTTACACTTGGAAATTCCTAGAGGAATTAGTACCATTGGATCACTACGACAATGTCCTAAATGCACTAGAAGACAAAAAGAATGCAGATGTAATATATACAGACTTTGCAAAAGTACTATTAGTACTATTGGATCACTACGACAAGGTCCTAAATGCACTAGAAGACAAAAAGAATGCAGATGTAATATATACAGACTTTGCAAAAGCCTTCGACAAGTGTGACCATGGCATAATAGCGCACAAAATGCGTGCTAAAGGAATAACAGGAAAAGTCGGTCGATGGATCTATAATTTTCTCACTAACAGAACACAGAGAGTAGTCGTCAACAGAGTAAAGTCCGAGGTAAACTACGGTGAAAAGCTCTGTTCCACAAGGCACGTACTCGTCCCATCTTGTTCCTCATCCTCATATCCGACATAGACAAGGAATGTCAGCCACAGCACGTGTCTTCCTTTGCAGATGACACCCGAATCTGCATGACAGTGTCTTCCATTGCAGACACTGCAAGGCTCCAGGCGGACATCAACCAAATCTTTCAGTGGGCTGCAGAAAAACAATGAAGTTCAACGATGGAAATTTCAATTACTCAGATATGGTAAACATGAGGAAATTAAATCTTCATCAGAGTACAAAACAAATTCTGGCCACAAAATAGAGCGAAACACCAACGTCAAAAACCTGGGAGTGATCATGTCGGAGGATCTCACCTTCAAGGACCATAACATTGTATCAATCGCATCTGCTAGAAAAATGACAGGATGGTTAATGAGAACCTTCAAAACTAGGGAGGCCAAGCCCATGATGTCACTCTTCAGGTCACTTGTTCTATCTAGGCTGGAATATTGCTGCACACTAACAGCACCTTTCAAGGCAGGTGAAATTGCCGACCTAGAAAATGTACAGAGGACTTTCACGGCGCGCATAACGGAGATAAAACACCTCAATTACTGGGAGCGCTTGAGGATCCTAAACCTGTATTCCCTGGAACGCAGGAGGGAGAGATACATGATTATATACACCTGGAAAATCCTAGAGGGACTAGTACCGAACTTGCACACGAAAATCACTCACTACGAAAGCAAAAGACTTGGCAGACGATGCACCATCCCCCAATGAAAAGCAGGGGTGTCACTAGCACGTTAAGAGACCATACAATAAGTGTCAGGGGCCCAAGACTGTTCAACTGCCACCCAGCACACATACCTGGAGTTTACCTGGAGAGAGTTCCGGGGGTCAACGCCCCCGCGGCCCGGTCTGTGACCAGGCCTCCTGGTGGATCAGAGCCTGATCAACCAGGCTGTTGCTGCTGGCTGCACGCAAACCAACGTACGAGCCACAGCCCGGCTGATCAGGAACTGACTTTAGGTGCTTGTCCAGTGCCAGCTTGAAGACTGCCAGGGGTCTGTTGGTAATCCCCCTTATGTGTGCTGGGAGGCAGATGAACAGTCTCGGGCCCCTGACACTTATTGTATGGTCTCTTAACGTGCTAGTGACACCCCTGCTTTTCATTGGGGGGATGGTGCATCGTCTGCCAAGTCTTTTGCTTTCGTAGTGAGTGACTTTCGTGTGCAAGTTCGGTACTAGTCCCTCTAGGATTTTCCAGGTGTATATAATCATGTATCTCTCCTCCTGCATTCCAGGGAATACAGGTTTAGGAACCTCAAGCGCTCCCAGTAATTGAGGTGTTTTATCTCCGTTATGCGCGCCGTGAAAGTTCTCTGTACATTTTCTAGGTCGGCAATTTCACCTGCCTGAAAGGATGCTGTTAGTGTGCAGCAATATTCCAGCCTAGATAGAACAAGTGACCTGAAGAGTGTCATCATGGGCTTGGCCTCCCTAGTTTTGAAGGTTCTCATTATCCATCCTGTCATTTTTCTAGCAGATGCAATTGATACAATGTTATGGTCCTTGAAGGTGAGATCCTCCGACATGATCACTCCAGGTCTTTGACGTTGGTGTTTTCGCTCTATTTTGTGGCCAGAATTTGTTTTGTACTCTGATGAAGATTTAATATCCTCATGTTTACCATATCTGAGTAATTGAAATTTCTCATCGTTGAACTTCATATTGTTTTCTGCAGCCCACTGAAAGATTTGGTTGATGTCCGCCTGGAGCCTTTTCAGTGTCTGCATGGAAGACACTGTCATGCAGATTCGGGTGTCATCTGCAAAGGAAGACACGGTGCTGTGGCTGACATCCTTGTCTATGTCAGATATGAGGATGAGGAACAAGATGGGAGCGAGTACTGTGCCTTGTGGAACAGAGCTTTTCACTGTAGCTGCCTCGGACTTTACTCTGTTGACGACTACTCTCTGTGTTCTGTTAGTGAGGAAATTATAGATCCATCGACCGACTTTTCCTGTTATTCCTTTAGCACGCATTTTGTGCGCTATTACGCCATGGTCACACTTGTCGAGGGCTTTTGCAAAGTCTGTATATATTACATCTGCATTCTTTTTGTCTTCTAGTGCATTTAGGACCTTGTCGTAGTGATCCAATAGTTGAGACAGACAGGAGCGACCTGTTCTAAACCCATGTTGCCCTGGGTTGTGTAACTGATGGGTTTCTAGATGGGTGGTGATCTTGCTTCTTAGGACCCTTTCAAAGATTTTTATGATATGGGATGTTAGTGCTATTGGTCTGTAGTTCTTTGCTGTTGCTTTACTGCCCCCTTTGTGGAGTGGGGCTATGTCTGTTGTTTTTAGTAACTGTGGGACGACCCCCGTGTCCATAAGGGGGATTACCAACAGACCCCTGGCAGTCTTCAACCTGGCACTGGACAAGCACCTAAAGTCAGTTCCTGATCAGCCGGGCTGTGGCTCGTACGTTGGTTTGCGTGCAGCCAGCAGCAACAGCCTGGTTGATCAGGCTCTGATCCACCAGGAGGCCTGGTCACAGACCGGGCCGCGGGGGCGTTGACCCCCGGAACTCTCTCCAGGTAAACTCCAGGTAAACCAAACTTGTACACAAAAATCACTCCCTATGAAAGGAAAAGACTCGGCAGACGGTGCAATATCCCCCAATGAAAAGCAGGGGTGCCCCTAGCACGATAAGAGACAATACAGTAAGTGTCAGGGGCCCCAGACTGCTCAACTGCCTCCCAGCATACATAAGGGGGATTACCAATAGACCCCTGGCTATCTTCAAGCAGGCTCCAGACAGGCACTTAAAGTCAGTACCTGACCAGCCGGGCTGTGATTCCTACGTCCAACAGTAACAGCCTTGTAGATGAATGGTTCAGAGAACCGACATGTTGATAAATTAGACACATGTGCAACTCTTGGGTATCTTTATTGAGGAAGCGTTTCGCCACACAGTGGCTTCATCAGTCCATACATAGGAGAAACTTGAAGAACAGGAGGAGAATGAGGTAATCAGTCCCTCAACCTTGAGTCGATGTGTTCAGTCCATCAATCTTGAGTAGAATACGGCATATGAGCGGAGAAGCAGCTTATAAACCATATGGCAGGAGAGGTGCAGCAGTCATAGGTAGTGTCACATTTGTTCAATGTGGAAGTAGGTCGTGCCCAAGAATTAGGCAAGCGAAGAATTCCTAAGTAATAAGATCCCAAGAAGTTGCAGTGTCTGACAGGTTTGTAGATGAATGGTTCAGAGAACCGACATGTTGATAAATTAGACACATGTGCAACTCTTGGGTATCTTTATTGAGGAAACGTTTCGCCACACAGTGGCTTCATCAGTCCATACATAGGAGAAACTTGAAGAACAGGAGGAGAATGAGGTAATCAGTCCCTCAACCTTGAGTCGCTTGCCTAATTCTTGGGCACGACCTACTTCCACATTGAACAAATGTGACACTACCTATGACTGCTGCACCTCTCCTGCCATATGGTTTATAAGCTGCTTCTCCGCTCATATGCCGTATTCTACTCAAGATTGATGGACTGAACACATCGACTCAAGGTTGAGGGACTGATTACCTCATTCTCCTCCTGTTCTTCAAGTTTCTCCTATGTATGGACTGATGAAGCCACTGTGTTTACCTGGAGTTTACCTGGAGAGAGTTTCGGGGGTCAACGCCCCCGCGGCCCGGTCTGTGACCAGGCCTCCTGGTGGATCAGCGCCTGATCAACCAGGCTGTTGCTGCTGGCTGCACGCAAACCAACGTACGAGCCACAGCCCGGCTGATCAGGAACTGACTTTAGGTGCTTGTCCAGTGCCAGCTTGAAGACTGCCAGGGGTCTGTTGGTAATCCCCCTTATGTGTGCTGGGAGGCAGTTGAACAGTCTCGGGCCCCTGACACTTATTGTATGGTCTCTTAATGTGCTAGTGACACCCCTGCTTTTCATTGGGGGGATGGTGCATCGTCTGCCAAGTCTTTTGCTTTAGTAGTGAGTGATTTTCGGTGCAAGTTCGGTACTAGTCCCTCTAGGATTTTCCAGGTGTATATAATCATGTATCTCTCCCTCCTGCGTTCCAGGGAATACAGGTTTAGAAACCTCAAGCGCTCCAGTAATTGAGGTGTTTTATCTCCGTTATGCGCGCCGTGAAAGTTCTCTGTACATTTTCTAGGTCGGCAATTTCACCTGCCTTGAAAGGTGCTGTTAGAGTGCAGCAATATTCCAGCCTAGATAGAACAAGTGACCTGAAGAGTGTCATCATGGGCTTGGCCTCCCTAGTTTTGAAGGTTCTCATATATCCATCCTGTCATTTTTCTAGCAGATGCGATTGATACAATGTTATGGTCCTTGAAGGTGAGATCCTCCGACATAATCACTCCCAGTCTTTGACGTTGGTGTTTCGCTCTATTTCGTGGCCAGAATTTGTTTTGTACTCTGATGAAGATTTAATTTCCTCATGTTTACCATATCTGAGTAATTGAAATTTCTCATCGTTGAACTTCATATTGTTTTCTGCAGCCCACTGAAAGATTTGGTTGATGTCCGCCTGGAGCCTTGCAGTGTCTGCAATGGAAGACACTGTCATGCAGATTCGGGTGTCATCTGCAAAGGAAGACACGGTGCTGTGGCTGACATCCTTGTCTATGTCGGATATGAGGATGAGGAACAAGATGGGAGCTAGTACTGTGCCTTGTGGAACAGAGCTTTTCACCGTAGCTGCCTCGGACTTTACTCTGTTGACGACTACTCTCTGTGTTCTGTTAGTGAGGAAATTATAGATCCATCGACCGACTTTTCCTGTTATTGCTTTAGCTTGCATTTTGTGCGCTATTACGCCATGGTCACACTTGTCGAAGGCTTTTGCAAAGTCTGTATATATTACATCTGCATTCTTTTGTCTTCTAGTGCATTTAGGACCTTGTCGTAGTGATCCAGTAGCTGAGACAGACAGGAGCGACCTGTTCTAAACCCATGTTGCCCTGGGTTGTGTAACTGATGGGTTTCTAGATGGGTGGTGATCTTGCTTCTTAGGACCCTTTCAAAGATTTTTATGATATGGGATGTTAGTGCTATTGGTCTGTAGTTCTTTGCTGTTGCTTTACTGCCCCCTTTGTGGAGTGGGCTATGTCTGTTGTTTTTTAGTAACTGAGGGACGACCCCGTGTCCATGCTCCCTCTCCATAGGATGGAAAAGGCTCGTGATAGGGGCTTCTTGCAGTTCTTGATGAACACAGAGTTCCATGAGTCTGGCCCGGGGGCAGAGTGCATGGGCATGTCATTTATCGCCTGTTCGAAGTCATTTGGCGTCAGGATAACATCGGATAGGCTTGTTTTAAATCAAATTTTGTGGCTCTCTCATAAAAAATTCATTTTGATCTTCGACTCTCAGTCTGGTTAGCGGCTTGCTAAAACTGAGTCATATTGGGACTTGAGTAGCTCATCATTTCCTTGCTGTCATCTGTGTAGGACCCATCTTGTTTAAGTAGGGGCCCAATACTGGGCGTTGTTCTCGATTTTGATTTGGCATAGGAGAAGAAATACTTTGGGTTTCTTTCGATTTCATTTATAGCTTTTAGTTCTTCCCGCGATTCCTGACTCCTAAAGGATTCTTTTAGCTTAAGTTCGATGCTTGCTATTTCTCTGACCAGTGTCCCCCTGCGCATTTCAGATATATTGACCTCTTTTAGCCGCTCTGTTATTCTTTTCCGTCGCCTGTAAAGGGAGCGCCTGTCTCTTTCTATTTTACATCTACTCCTCCTTTTTCTTAGAGGAATAAGTCTTGTGCATACATCGAGTGCCACCGAGTTAATCTGTTCTAGGCATAAGTTTGGGTCTGTGTTGCTTAGTATATCTTCCCAGCTTATATCGGTTTAGGACTTGGTTTACTTGGTCCCACTTTATGTTTTGTGTATTGAAGTTGAATTTGGTGAATGCTCCTCGTGACTAGTCTCATTTTTGTCGGTCTGGGGCTCCTCGCATACATGTCTGAACCTCAAATTTTGTTGTGATCTGAGTATATTGTTTTTGATATGGTGACATTTCTTATCAGATCATCATTGTTAGTGAATATGAGGTCTAGTGTATTCTCCAGTCTAGTAGGCTCTATTATTTGCTGGTTTAAATTGAATTTTGTGCAGAGATTTAAAAGCTCGTGTGAGTGTGAGTTTTCATCAGAGCTGCCTCCTGGTGTTATTACTGCAACAATATTATTTGCTATATTCCTCCATTTTAGGTGCCTTAAGTTGAAATCCCCCAGGAGCAAGATGTTGGCGAAACGTTTCCTCAATAGAGATACCCATGAGTTGCACATGTGTCTAATTTATCAGTAACAGCCTGGTTGATCAGGCCCTGATCCACCATGAGGCCTGGTCACAGATCGGGCCGTGGGGATGTTGACCCCTAAAACCCTCTCCAGATATACGCCAGGTCTCCAGATATCAAACCTAACTTGCAACTGTCCTTGGACCCCTGCTCTTCCTCATTTACATCAATGATCTTCCAAACGTGTCCCATCACCTGAAACCCATTCTCTTTGCTGACGACACGGCTTATGTCATCTCTCACCCTAATCTTGCCACCCTCAACTCCATTGTTAACGAGGAACTGCTCAAAATATCAACTTGGACGGCAGCCAATAAACTTACACTTAACACTGACTAAACCTACTATATTATGTTTGGTAGCAGAGCAGGTGCTGCGCAACTTAACATTAAGATCGACAACACTCTAATTGCCAGACATAAAGAGGGCAAATTCCTAGGCCTATACCTCGACAACAACCTGAATTTCAGCACCCATATCCAACACATATCAAAAAAAGTATCCAAAACAGCTGGGATCCTCTTCAAGACAAGATACTACATGCCGCAAAATGCCCTTCTCACACTATACCATTCACTCCTTTATCCATACCTCACCTATGCTATTTGTGCTTGGGGATCAACTGCAGCAATACACCTAAAGCCAATAATAACTCAACAAAAAGCCACAGTAAGAATAATCACTAAATCCCATCCCAGGCAACACCTCCTCTCCCCCACTATTCATAGATCTAAACTTACTCTCTGTTCAGAACATCCACACTTACTACTGTGCAATCTATATATACAGGACCTTAAATTCCAATATTAACCTTGACCTAAAGTGCTTTCTTGATAGTTGTGACAGGATCCACTGATACAACACCAGACACAACCATCTCTACGACATTCCCCGTGTCCGACTAAACCTTTACAAAAATTCAATGTATGTCAAAGGCCCTAAAATCTGGAACACCCTACCTGAAAACTAGAACTGCAGACACCTTCATCACCTTCAAAACTACCGATAGAAAACATCTTATCTCCCTGATACACCCCGTCAACTAACTACATAAAAACCACCTGGTGGTTCACACTTACACTCGCTCACCCATTTGATTATAAACACAGAAATACGAATCTTAATCTTAAAATAATGATTCCTAACTAGTTATAAGTTTGCCTGTGATACTCCAATATAGAAACTATGTGTTGTGCCAAAACAAAAGCATTCACATTGCTAAACTCGTAAACTACTGTTTAGTCACTTAGTATTTAGTCAACTTACTCCTTAATTTGTAATAATTTAGGGTTAAGAATTAATCTAAGTTTGCCCGAAATGCCTAGCCATGCTAGGTGTCCCAGTGGCCCCCTCTGTAATTAGTATTTTACTACATGTAAACCACACAATAACCAAAATCTGTAAACTCAGCATTGTAATCCTTATAGAGAATAAACTTAGATTTGATTTGATTTGAACTCTTTCTAGATACTTGCAACTGAACTCAGAGGCATAATACCTGACACAAAAATATCCATGATATTCCACACAGCCGCCTTAATTGTGCATAAAAGGATCCAATATCTGGAATTCTCTACTTGAAAGTTCCAGACCTGTATACCTTGTGCATGTACTTGAAGAAATAAAGATATTATTATTGAAATAAAGAGAAACATGAAGGAGCGGCTTGAGGTGTTGACCTGCCACCACCACAGCCACATTTCAAGTCTCCCATCCATATTTCTGTACATTCACCTTACCATATCCTATAATCACTAATTCTAGCATCCCTACCTGTACATTCAAAAGTAAAAACAAAACACGATCCGCCCAAATATAGGAAATTATTACTGTGAGTGTGTGAGCAGGAGTAAGTACGGCTCACACATGGTGCTCCTCTCACATCATCACAACATCAACCTTCACCTCAACATCAACAATATTTACCAATAAAATAAGAGGTTAGTTCATCATTTATGATTAACAACCTTATTTGTTAGTGTTTAGTCAGTTATATGTGTGACACAAACTACAAAATATATTGTCTAGATGATTTTTTTAAGTAAAATAAGTTAGTGTTTGACTTAATTGGGGATTTTTAACCCTGGGGGAGTGTTAACCACCCAGGATAACCTGGGGGAGTGTTAACCACCCAGGATAACCTGGGGGAGTGTTAGCCACCCAGGATAACCTGGGGGAGTGTTAACCACCCAGGATAACCTGGGGGAGTGTTAGCCACCCAGGATAACCTGGGGAGTGTTAGCCACCCAGGATAACCTGGGGGAGTGTTAACCACCCAGGATAACCTGGGGGAGTGTTAGCCACCCAGGATAACCTGGGGGAGTGTTAACCACCCAGGATAACCTGGGGGAGTGTTAGCCACCCAGGATAACCTGGGGGACTGTTAGCCACCCAGGATAACCTGGGGGAGTGTTAGCCACCCAGGATAACCTGGGGGAGTGTTAACCACCCAGGATAACCTGGGGGAGTGTTAACCACCCAGGATAACCTGTGGGGAGTGTTAACCACCCAGGATAACCTGGGGGAGTGTTAGCCACCCAGGATAACCTGGGGGAGTGTTAGCCACCCCTGGGTAACCTGGGGGAGTGTTAGCCACCCAGGATAACCTGGAGGAGTGTTAACCACCCAGGATAACCTGGGGGAGTGTTAACCACCCAGGATAACCTGGGGGAGTGTTAGCCACCCAGGATAACCTGGGGGAGTGTTAACCACCCAGGATAACCTGGGGGAGTGTTAACCACCCAGGATAACCTGGGGGAGTGTTAACCACCCAGGATAACCTGGGGGAGTGTTAACCACCCAGGATAACCTGGGGGTGTTAACCACCCAGGATAACCTGGGGGAGTGTTAGCCACCCAGGATAACCTGGGGGAGTACTAACTGAGAAACAGAGGAAATGTAATTTTAGTGCCAGGAATGTCTGCATTGTTTATTTTGGACCCCATTTTGAAATTAGAATATCTTGAACTATATGAAATTGACCAAATTATCAATTTCCTATCACTTTATTGGGCAGTTTAAATAGTTGATTGGGCAATTTCTTGTGCTCAATAGATAAGATGGAACATATTCTAGTGAAGCGGCTAAGAATTTGGTCCGATGGAACAATGTAACTGGCCAAAAATAGGACTCAACTTTGGCAAAAATCGCCAATGCATAAATATCGCTGACACAGCAAAATTTGTGAGAGTGTAATTTTGTCTTTTTTTTTTATGAAATTTCTTACTTTTTGTTTTATTACCTTCTAAAATGATTTTCTACCAATTCATAAGATTTTTTTTTTTTTTTTTTTTAAATTCTTGGACCCTGTGGGTTATTTTCAGATTGGGGGTCTGGACCCTCAAAAGGTTAAAAACTTCTACTTTGTAGTGTATTTTTCTTATGATGTTTATGATTGTATTCACATTTCTTGGTCTCATTTGATAGAATGGAAATTATTACAGAAATATACATGATACTGATTAGTTTTAGGACTGAAAATAGCTTGAAATTGGGCACAAAGCACATCACAGATCCAGTGCATATCAACTGGTGGGTCTATATGCCTACACAAATGAGCTGATGTAATACAATTATTACAATATTGCATAACAGCAAATCTTTTATTTTTTGTGTGAATAAAAATTCATTGTGTGAATAAAAAATCAAAATGGAATTCATTTGTAAAGCCTGGAAACATAACTAATAAACAGAGGAAATGTTATTTTAATGCCAGGAATGCCTGCATTGTTTATTCTCGACCTTATTTTTAAATTTTTTGAAATTAGCCAAATTACCAATTTCTGATCACTTTATTGGGTAGTTGAAATAGTTGATTGGGTGGTTTCTTGTGCTCAATCGATAAAATAGAAGGTATGCTAGTGAAAAAGCTTAGAATTTGGTCAACTGGAAAAATGTAATTGGCTAAAAATAGAAGTCAAAGTGGGCAAAATCGACGATGCGTAAATATCACTGGCGCAGCAAAATTTGTGAAAGTGCTATTTTGCCAATTTTCCATCAAATGTCATACTTTTTGTTTTATTACCTTCAGAAAAAGATTCTTTACCATTTCATAAGAAAAAAAAAGAATTTTTTTTTTTAAATTCTTGGACCCTGTGGACAAGTTTTAGATCAGGAGTCTGAACCCTGAATGGGTTAAGGTAAATAATGTGTTTACTTTCATTTTACTTTCATTTAACTTTTTTAGGCTTAGTTGTATTGCACACTTAATATACAATATTGTAAACATGTTGTAAGGCTTATACATCCAGTTGAAAGTGAAAAAATGCTATCTTTCACTTTTCAGTGATTTTTCACTTTACATCAGTAGCCTGGAACCCAACCTGCTGTATAAGCAGAGCCTGGCTGTATATTAAATGGAAAGTTTATTAAGGTTAAAGGAGTGGTTGATTGTCTATACAGTAGATGGTTAGTACATTTCTGAATATAATTTTGATATAGTTAATATTTTTGTTTACCATGTTACTTCAATTTATACTTTTCCTTCTTTTGCAGCACACACGAGGAGCCACATCAGTGTTCTGTGTCTAAACAAATTTAAATCTGCTTCAGTAATTCATTTGAGAAATTATCTAGGAAATAAATTTTTATCAGGGTTCAGTTTCCAGAACACTTTTCATAAAAACATTGGCAAATAAAACATTTGGAACTAAACATTGAAATAAAAGAACATCAATATTTGGTGTGTCAAAGACTTTGGAGTAAAAAATTGGCCAAAACATGAGTGATAATTCTGTTGAGAAACCATATCAGTGTTCAGTGTGTTTCAAAGACTGTACTAAAAAATCACATTTAATAAGACACATGAGAGTTCATACTAGAGAAAAGCCATATAGGTGTGAAATATGCAATGCAGACTTTGCACAAAAGGAACATCTGGCAAATCACATGAGAAGGCATACAGGGGAGAAACCATATCAGTGTTCATTGTGTTTAAGAGCCTTTTCTCGAAATAAAAGTCTGATTATTCACATGCAATGTCATACAAAAACGAAAGCCTTTAACAAATGTACGGATACTCTTAGAAATTTTAAACGTGAGTCGCACCAAGTGACGTGTGTGAAATCTCACACTGGGGAGACGCAAAATGAAGGATATGAGTGTCCCAGTTGTCCGAAAGTCTTAAAAACCGAATTAAATCTTGCCAAACACATGGAAAAACATGCAGGAGAGAAAACATACACTTGTGAAGTGTGTCACAAACTCTTTCATCGAAAGCCTCACCTAGAACAGCATATGAGAGTTCATACAGGAGAGAAACCATTTCATTGTACAGAATGTTTAAAAGACTTTACTCAAAGAGCTCATCTTGAGCTTCACATGAGACTTCATAACAAAGAGAAACCATATCAGTGTACAGAGTGTCTTAAATGCTTCACTCAAAAATCTCATTTAGTACTTCATTTCAGACTTCATACTGGAGAGAAACCATATCAGTGTTCAGTATGTCTGAAGGAGTTTTCAGATAAATCATCTCAAAAAAAACATATGAGAGTTCATACAAAAGAGAAGCCATATCATTGCTTAGAATGTCCACAAAGCTTTTCACAAAAGAGAACTCTTGTTCATCATATGACTCAGCACACAGGAAAGAAACCATACAACTGTTCAGAGTGTGGAAAAAACTTTGGTGTAAAATTAAGTTTAGTGTCTCACATGAAAAGAAGTCATATATGAAAGAAACATAAGAGAAAGAAACGTTTAACTCAAGTATATCACATTAGAAATCATACTGAAAGAAAATTATCATATTAGAGGTGTAGAAAAGACTTTCAGAATAAATTATTTCAAATATATGAGAATACATGTAAGTAATGTATCAACTAATATCTTAACCAGAAACATGGAAGAATCTCAAGATAAAAATGAATGTGACTAAATCACAGCAACAAACATGAGACTAGTCGTAGTTCATGTCACTGATTCATCTTAGTTTCTGTAAAACAGCAAAATTCTTAAGGCTTTCACTGTCCTGACCCTGATATTACCCCTTTCGCTGTCCATCACGTAGAACTACGTTTTTGAGGTCAGGGTCCTGATGTAGTTCTACATCATGAGCTCCGATATGCTGTGTATGGTATATTTTGGCCTTGATATGAGAGAATGGACCTGTGCAGTGTGTGCACCACAAAAAAGAAATCCTGCCCCCCACAGAGTGCAAGATTTTTTCAAGTTGGGACGTAGCTTGAGATTAAGTTCAAATTAGTGGAGATATTCAATTTCTGCCAATATTCCAGAGGATGGGTGAAGCATCCCTACAACCTTCAGCCTCTTTTAGGTTGTTTTCTTAATTTGGACACTGTAAATCATGACCAATCTTTCCTGGTTATATTTTATCCTAGAAATAAAGTAAAAACTCAGATTGGAAGGCAAGTGTAATATAGGAGAGGCATGGGGTTGTGACACAAAGGAAATATTTTAGTGCCAGGAATATCCACATTGTTTATTGTGGACTATTCTTAAATTACAGTAGACCCTTATATTACACGGATTTATTTGGCACATTATGGTTATTACACTATTGAAAAATTGCTGCATAATTTTATGCAACACTTCATAAAATTAACCTAACATGGTTCGGTTTGTGGGAGGGGAAAACATTTGGAGTGGTGCCTATAGGATATTTCCCTAGCTCTGGCCACCGCTTTGCTGTGGGGGTAAGAGCACTGTCTCACCCACACCATTCCCTGCCACCCCTGTCACAGTCTTCTGTTCATGTGCATCTAGAAGTTAGCTGTGTTTATGAATTGCCATATCTTGTATCTGCCAAGCAGTCATTGCACCCAGTAGGCACATGGGTTGCTGAAAGTGGCAAGAAAAGGGTTAAGCATTTAAGTCTTGGAATTACAAAGAAAATTGAGATATTAGACAAGCTTAAGAATGGCTCACGTGTGGTGGATATAGCGAGAGTCTTAATGAATCGCCAGTTTGTACAATTAATAAGAATGAGGTAAATATACGAGTTTGTGTGATGAATAACTGACTGACTTCCTGACTGATTTGACTGACTTACTGACTGACTTACTGACTTAAAGTTGGACTTTTTCACTGAAGAGGACCCTAACAAATCTAGAAGCAGTGCTCTGAAACGGTGTCTAGAGCAGCTGATTCCTCACCGTCAGCTGTATAATGTACTGCAGGGTAAAATAGCCCAGAATTCCATTACAGAATTTATGCACACTCCAGTACAACCATTGACTTCAACATCAGAACCTCCACCATCCACCTCAGCCCAGTAGGACCACAACATAACTCTCCACTCTCTTCACAATCATCACAAACACCAGCACCCACAATTTAAGGTAAGAAATACTATTATTTCTGTTGCATTTGTAGTCTTAACCCTTTCAGGGTCCGTCCCGTAGATCTACGGCTTTACGTTCAGGGTCCAAACCGTAGATCTACGCCATGAGCTCAGCTCACTCTGATAAACTGTGATGGTACATTTGGGCCTAGATATGAAGAATACTTCTATGTGGTATGTGTGCACACATAAAACAGATCCTGCCAGCACACTGTGTTATAATGAGAAGAAAAAAAATGAAATTCATGATTTTTCGATTAAAACAGCAACTTTGCAGTGTTTTTTCGTATGTTTATTTATAGTTTGTAATTTGCGATTTCTTGTCTCATTTGATAGAATGGAAGACATATTACAGAAATAGAGATGATTTTGATTGGTTTTAGCATTGGAAATGGCTTGAAACTGAGCTCAAAGTAGCGGAAATGTTTAAATTTTTGCCGATATTCAAGAGTAAACAAACGACCTCACACGTCTAATACACGTCAGCTGGTGGGTCTAATATACATTCACAAATATGGTGATGATATTTATACAATTATTACAGTATTGCATAACAGTAAATCTCTATTTTTTGGTGTGAATAAAAATTCATTATGTGAATAAAAAGTCAAAATGGAATTTATTTGTAAAGCCTCAAAACATAACTAATGAACAGAGGAAATGTTAGTTTAGTGCCAGGAATGCCTACATTGTTCATTCTGGACCCTATTTTGAAATTGGAATATTTTGAACTTTGTGTTAAATTGGCCAAATTAACAATTTCCGATCACTTTATTTTGTAGTTGAAACAGTTGACTTGGCGATTTCTTGTGCTCAATCGATAGAATAGAAGTAATACTAGTGAAATAGCTAAGAATTTGGTTGATTGGAATAATGTAATTGGCCTAAAATGGGAGTCAAAGTCGGCAAAATCGCCGATTCGTAAATATCGCTGACACATCAAAATTCGCGAGAGCATAATTTCGTCTATTTTCCACCAAATTTCGTACTTTTTGTTTCATTACCTTCACAAAAAGATTCTCTATGATTTCATAAGAAAAAATAAAAATTTTTTTTTTTTTTAAATTCTTGGACACTGGTGCGTGACTCCAGATTTGGGCCTTGGACTCTGAAAGGGTTAAGCAGTAAAAACAACATAATACATTGCAACAATGAGCAACAATGACATATTCACTTTTATAATTGTAAGATCTGGAGGTCTAAAAAAAAGGTGTTTGGCTTTTTTGGGGTTCCTAGGAATGTAACCCTATTTTTCCAATAAGTTCTTCAGTTTAACACAGATTTATCTAACGGCATTTTTCAGGAATGTAACTACTGTGTAATATAAGGGTCTACTGTAGTATTTTTTTAATTTTGTGTAAAACTGGCCAAAATGCCAAATTCTGGTCACTTTATAGGGTGGTTGCAATAGTTAAATGGGCAGTTTCTTGTGCTCAAGTGATATAATGGGCTGCATTCTAGCAAAATAGCTAAGAATTTGATCAAGCGAAACAATGGAATTGGCTTAAAATAGGACTAATTGGGCAAAATTACCAGTGCATAAATTCCATCAAGATTGTTAACTTTGCACCTGTGTAATTCCGTAAGTTTAAGATCAAATTTCATACTATTGGTTTCATTGCCTTCAAGAAAAGATTCTCCACCATTTCAAAAGAAAAAATATTTAGTTTTTAAAAGTGGACACAGCATTATTGAGTTTTGGAGGTTTGTACAGTGAAAGGGTTAACATTTCAGTGTCCACTATTTAAAAAAATTATTTTTATAAAATGGTAGAGAATCCTGTTCTGAAGATGACACCAAGAGTACAAAACTTGATGGAAAACTTGTGGAATTATGTACACATGTCCAATGTTAGTGGACTCAGCACAATTTACTCACTCTGAATTGAGAGGCATTCTGATTTGCCCTAGGCCCAAGCTCATGGAACTCCATGTTCATCAAGAACTGCAAGAAGCCCCTGTCATGTGCCTTCAGCATTCTATGGAGAGGGAGCATGGACACAGGGGTCATCCCACACTCACTAAAAACAACAGACATAACCCCACTCTACAAAGGGGGCAGTAAAGCAATTGCAAAGAACTACAGACTGATAGCATTAACATCCAATATCATAAAAATCTTTGAAAGGGTTCTAAGAAGCAAGATCGCCAACCACCTAGACACTCATCAATTATACAACGGGTTTAGAGCAGTTCACTCCTGCCTTTCTCAGCTACTGGATCATTATGACCAGGTCCTGGATGCTGTTAAGGATAAAATACAGATGTAGTATACAAAGACTACAAAAGCCTTTGACAAGTGTGACCATGGTGTAATAGCGCACAAAATGCGTGATAAAGGAATATCATGAAAATAGAACACAAAGAGTAATAGTAAACAGAGTAAAGTCCGAGGCAGCTACGGTGAAAAGCTTTGTTCCACAAGGCACAGTATTTGCTCCCATCCTATTCCTCATCCTCATATCTGACATAGAGATGTAAGCCATAGCTCCGTGTCTTAATTTGCGGATGACACCTGAATTGCCTTGACAGTGACCTCCATTGAAGACACCACAAGACTCCAAGCGGACATCAACCCAATCTTCAAATGGGCCACTCAAAACAATATAAAGTTCAATGAAGAGAAATTTCAACTACTCAGATATGGAAAACTTGAGGAAATTAAAACTATATCAGGATATACAACAAATTCTGACCATACAATAGAAGAAAAAAGTAATGTGAAGGACCTAAGAGTGATAATGTCAGAGGATCTCACCTTCAAAGACCACAACAATGTATCTACCACATCTGCTAGGAAAATGATAGGATGGATAATGAGAACTTTCAAAATTAGGGACGCAAAGCCCATGATGATTCTCTTCAAGTCGCTTGTTCTCTCTAGGCTGGAATACTGCTGGACACTAACTGCCCCCTTCAAGGCAGGCAAAATTGCTGACCTGGAGAGTGTATAAAGAACTTTCTCAGCACACTTAAGTACGATAAGGCACCTAAATTAATGGGAAGAGTTGAAGGCCCTTGATTTGTATTCCCTGGAATGCAAGTGAGAGAGATGCATGATAATATACACTTGGAAAATCCTAGAGGGATTAGTACCAAACTTGCACACAAAAATCACTCCCTATGAAAGCAAAAGACTTGGCAGGAAATGCAACATTTCCTCCAATGAAAAGCAGGGGTGCCATGAGTACACTGAGAGACAACACAATAAGTATCCAGGGCCCAAGACTGTTCAACTGCCTCCCAGCATACATAAGGAGAATTACCAATAGACCCCTGGCTGTCTTCAAGAAGGCACTGGACAGGCACCTAAAGTCAGTACCTGACCAGCCAGTCTGGTTTGTACATCAGTTTGTGTATGGCCAGCAGTAACAGCCTGGTTGATCAGACCCTGATCTACCATGAGGCCTGGCTCAAACCAAGCTGCAGGAGTGTTAGCCCTCAAAACCCTCTCCAAGTACATACTCCAGGTAAGCATAGAAAAGGTCAATCAAGTTCCTTGGATCAAGAGCCCCTCTTGAATAATGTAAAATAATTCTATATTATTTTGAGACTAAAGAGAGGCAAAATGGCACCCATACACACAATAAAATTTACCAACATTTTTGCAAGTAGAATACAGTGGTACCCTGAGTTTCGTACTGCTCCCAACTTAAACTGTTATATAAGTGTATTATTGTAAGTGGTTTTGTAAGTGTATTGAGGATCTGAAATGGACTAATCTAATTTGCATTATTCCTTATGGGAACAAATTCGTTCGCTAACGGCACTCGAACAGCCTTCTGGAACGCATTATGTACGAAACTCGGGGTACCACTGTACGAATTGAAATTTTAATGCTTATCGGAGAAGGCTGTTTTTATACATCTCACTGAAACAAAGTGTGGGGAATGGCCTTTGTAACATTGCCCAAAAGGGCAACCACACATGTAAATAATCCCATGAATCTTGCCACACACTAGCACTGAAAATTTAAAGCTCATTGAGTAAGGCCTACTAGAGTTATAAATGAAATTTTTGGACAAAAAAGAAAAATGCTGCCATGTTACGAAAATAAAGCCAGTCGTTACAGGCATTTTTTGTCATGTTCTGTGTTGTGAGTTTCTGTGTAAAGAATGCAGTCTTTAAAAGAAAGAACAGCATGTTTGTGTGTGTGAAACTGTTTCAAGCTCTGTAAAATGGTTAGTGAAAGTCGCAAAATGTTTCAGCAAGTATTTGGCGACAAAGTAATGGATCGGGCACAGCATTTTGAATGAGTTAAGGATGATGAACGCTCTGTGCGTCCATCAATGTCAAAAACAGACGCCAACAGTGAAAAGCGAAAATGAAGATCCAGAACATTGCCAATACTGTAGAAATTTCTTATGAGTTGTTTCAAAGAATTCTGACTGGAAATTTGAAAATGAAACGAGTAACTGAAATTTGTAACCCACCTCCTGAGTCAAAACCAGAAAGACCATCATTTTCTGGCCAAAAACAACATGACAGCCATTCCCCACCCTTCCTACTCTCCAGATCTAACCTACTCTGACTTACTCTTCCCAAAAATAAAAATGGCATTCAAGGTGTGGAATTGTAATGATGATATTCGAGCAGAATTGCAGGCCACACTAGATGCTGTTAAAAGAAAGTTCTTGAAATATTTAAAGAAGTTGCAAATTATTATTATAATCAAGAGGGGAGCACTAAATCTGTAGGATTATGTAGTGCCTGTGGGGAGGATGTGGAAGGTATTCAGGCTTAATTCAAGGAACCAGAGCACCGATTCAACTTCCTAGATCAAGAGCCCCTCACCAGCGTCAAGGAACCTTCCTTGAGGGGAAGAAGTTGCAAAACCAGTGGGACTGGTGTATAGCCTCCCAAAGAGAGTACACAGAAACAAACAACTTCAATTAGGTGATTTGGTATGACTATATTTTTTTTTATGTCTAGGAGTTTTGTGATTGCACCTCATATACATTAAACATACACACAGTATGAATTCATATGATTGAAACCTAACCATGGAAAAATATTTATAATTCTTCCCTAAGAAAATCGTATATAGTTCAGTTGGAAATGCATGTAATTTGTTGGTGATTAATTGGTTCCAAAATGCCAGCAACATAAGTGGGAAATATCATTACTCAAAACATTGTAAGTTGGGATTGAATTACACTGTATTCCAAGTGTTTTGTGTTGAATGTTTGTTGTATAATACTTTTTTTTTATCTACCTTACCTATAACTTAATAATTTAAAAAAAAGACAACTGTTTTCTCTGTTTATCATAATTTTAAAACAAGTTTATTAATATATTTATACAACACTTTAATGATACTTAGCTTTGCTGACAATTAGAGCATAATTTTGTTTCTCAAAATACTTCTCATCAATAGACTTAGCTTTTATATACACTTCCTCGCTTTTGTTCACATTTGATTTTTTATTTCAGGCATAGTAGTATTGTTATGTATTTCTACTCTGGTATTGTATTATTTATGGTAAAGTGTTCTATGTTTTGTATTTCATTAGAAAAATATAGAAAGAGAAGTGCATAAATGTTGTACAAAACAGTTCCCCAATTTGTAAGCTTCTTGGTTATAGTTACCCTTACTGGTTTAGAGCTGCTTATAAATATAATAAAAAATACTATAGTTTCTGGTGTTTCCTTTTCTGCATACAGTATCAGCACTGTATAACCCCATGGATTCTTTTATTACAAAAAAAAAAAAGAGGTTAATCAGTATTATGTACAGCACAGTACTGACAAATTAGTGTTAATAAAATGCACTGAGAAAAAATTAGATATCAATAAAGACTTTCAATGATCAGTGTTACAGTGTGATGTCCTAAGGTTAGAAATAGCTGTCTCTCTCTTTTTAGATAATCTTAGCAAGAAGAACCGCTGACAGTCTTAACACTTCTTGGTAATTTTTCTGCTAGTGTGATTATAATAATAATTATGTTCTGCTATTGGAAAAGACATGAAAGCAATGAATTCTTTATTTTGACGTATCACCGAACATTCAGTTTGTCATGTGCATAGTTAAGAGAGACTAAAGCTTATATATAAGTCACAGGAAGCAACCTCACATGCTAAGGAATAGTGTTTGGATGTGAGTCGGCTACTCGAGGGCAGATGGAGCACTGCAGGAAGCCTAGTGATCCATGCTGTTTAATACACCACATGCGGTCGAAGTGGATACAGTAAACATCACCTTGTTTTGTTGGTTAGTTTAATAATCAATGATTCTAAACTTCTAAGCTTCTCTTGTTCCTGGTACTGCAGATCAGTGTTTTTCTTATGAAGTATGAATGCAAGTTGTGATGCTGTATACAGGCATTATGCCGTGTGTTCTGAGATCATACCTGTGTTCCGGTATGTACACCTGGTCACAACCATCATACACAATATTGCAACTGCCTTCACCTTTAGGTTTGATGTATGGCATCAAGGTCCTTGTATGTTTTTGTTCAGACTATGACAATGTCAATTCTGGATTTTTGAAAACTGGGTAATGCAGCTTCTCTGATGGTATGAGTGGGTAACACGTATCTCTGTGTTATTTTCTCAGCTTCTGGCATTATTATGTATCTTCATATGTGGTTCAACAGGAACACTGTGCATAGGGAGGAAGCCTGAGGCTTGTGAAGGCATTCATGTAGTTAAGTTCCTCTTCCAGGAACTCTTCATGGCAGATTATCAATGCCCTACGAAGGTCTCAAGCAATACACCTTTCTTGGTTTGAGATCTACGGTGGGGGAAAAACGGGTAAGATTGTGGGTCCTCATGGCTTGGTAGGGTCTTCACTGTCCACACTAATTGTCTGGGGATTGATTCTGGCATTGGTGAAATGTTGAGCATGTTTCCTTAAACCTGCTACCCTCTTCACCTAGACAACTATTGTGGGTTGCATCCTGAGAACAAAATTAACCTAAGTTGCCCAAAATGCTCTGCATAACCACAGGCTTTCTATATAGTATGCCAAAGATGTCAGCTTGGCCTGTAATAGTTGTCTCATGTATTGAAGGATTTTGACATTGAGGAAAGGAGTATCATGTGCCTTCTCTTCCAGAGTAAATTGTATGAATTGTTCTCTTTGGTTATGGTATTCCAGATTAAGTTAAACCATCTGGGCATGATGAGCAAATGTCAATTATTATGCACCTCAATCAGTTGATATTTTGTGATATGCATGTCAGGAAATCTATCTATCTAGAAGTTCCATGCATAGGTTTGGCAGGAGAGCCTTTTAGGTTATCCCATTGCTAATCCAAACTTCTGCTTGTATGGTCCTTCCTGTTGGAAAATACATTAAAGCTGATACATTCTTTTATTAAATCAATAATATCAAGGTTGGGTAATGAGAGGTTCCGGTTTGAAGTCTTATAGGAAGGACATGACTTTATCTATGGGTACTTTGTAAGTAGGGAAAACATGCCCAGTCTGCTATCTTTTTGTTTTTGAAAATGATGTGTTCGAGTCTTGAGATAGAGTCCTTGAAGTGTTGCAGGTAAGACTGACATGTGGTTCAGATCAGTTGTGTGACATATAGCCAAAACTCCTGCTATTCCTTATAGTTTTCAAAAGGAATTCCAGGTTTGTTATTTTTGGAAGATGTGTGCTTAACACAGGTTGGTAGGTAGGAGTAGACAGAGATGTTGACTTGCACAGACCTAGATAGGATCTTCCTTACCCTTCATGAGAAAGACCAAGTTTCCTCGACCACAAGTTGCGAGATCATTTATGCGTTTGTGTCGACAGTAATCATCTGTCTTACTGTTATGTCATTTTTTCATCTACTGTTGGTATCTTGCTCTTGTCTCTAGTATTTGCCCTGTTTATCAGAGAGCATGCCAACTTTATCTTAGATGTCTTTCTCCAATGCCCTGGTATGTTGGCTTGTATATGTCAACTATTAGCCACCATCCTTTAGCAGATGTTCTTCCTTCAATATCTCTGTCATTTTTTTGCACTTGGTGCTCTACCTACTGACCATAAATTGCAGTTACTCCATAGAAAACAATGAGAAAGAGTTCTTAGGAAAGCTTATTTTTTAATTATGTATCTTCAATTGCAACATTATTTTCATGCAATAATAGCTTAAGACTACTGGGTAGTGATTGAAGTATGGTGTAGCTGACAAAAGGCAGAGAATACAAGGACTTCACAATAGACATTGTCCTATTAAAACTAGGATCACAGCGAAGAGATTGTGTTGAATAATGTTAGGGCGAGGTGGGTGAGGGTGGAAGATGTTGTCTCAGGTGTGGGTCTGAGATGTGTGTATTGTTGTGGGTGATGTGTTTGAATTTGTTGGTGGGAGTTGTGCCTCTGATTTTTATGATAAAGTTCCAGAAAGCTTTGGTGTTTTTGATACGCTGTTTGTCAGCTTGAAGTATGAGCTGTGACCAGTGATTTTGTGGTCTTGTACTAGACTGTGTAGAATGTTGTTTCTAAGGTAAGTGAGATCTAATCGGACTTGATTAAATCTGTGTGTTGTAGAGGAAGCGGTTGTGGTAGCAGATAATTAGTCTTCTTGTCCTGAGTGAGGGTTTGAAGGAATAACGAGTGGTGTGAGTTTTCTTTGGTATTGCGGTGTTGGCTGCTTGTGTAATGGTGTCCTGGATGAGATCAAGTTGAGTATCGATGTCAGAGAGGTTTGGTGTTGTAGTCATAGGTGAGGTTAGTATTGTCCATGTGCTGTTTGAAAGCATCCCAGTCAGCATTCTTGTAGGAGAAGGAAGGTATGGCTGGGATGAGGATAGGGTTGGAGGAGATGTGTAAGATGACTGGGATGTGATCAGAGCCTGTAATTGGGCTAGGTGAGATGTAGTGTTGAAATAGAGAGCTGGCTTGGTTTGCCTTGGCCCGTGTGGTTGTAGAAAGTGTTAAAGTCTGGGTTGAGATGAATTAGGTGTTTATGGTTTGTGAAGTTGAGTAATTGGTGACTAAGTTGGTTGTTACTGGTGTGACGAAAGGCGGTGTGTTTGGCATTCATGTTAGCTAGTAGGTATGTTGGCATGTTGGTGTAGTTGAAGACTTAGGAAAGGTTGTGTATGTTGAGAATAGTGCTTGGGCGAGTATAGGTGGTGAAAAAGATAAAGGGGCCAAGGTGGGTGTGTATTCTGACTGCAAGACAGTGTTGGTGAATAAAAGGGATTGGGAGAAATTCGTGTTTTGTGTTGGGTTTGACAAGGACGGCAACCCCATCATGGGGATCATAGGGGGACTGTAGTGCAGTATAACCATAATTGCAGATATGTTGAGGGGCTTTGAGGCAAGTACTGTTTAGCAAAACAATATCTGGCCTCTGCTTCAAGGAGCTCAGCCAGTAGGTGTCTAATTGTAAAGTAAGAACGTACGTTGAACTGAATCACTTTAAACATGATTTAATGGTTTTGTCATAGCAAAGTTAATGTCGGGGGAGGAGTTTGGCTTAAAGCCTGTGATAGTGGTGCCATCAGTGGATGTGTGTTTGTAGGTGTTATGGACCCATTTCCTTGAGGGGGAGGAAGAGATGGATCTGTTTTATAATCTTTGGTCTGTCTGTCAGAGGTTGGGGCAGGTTTAGGTTTGAGTGGATTTTGTCTGGAGGAGGTGAAGTTGGACCTGGATGAAGTTTTGGTTGTGGTGGAGTGGGCGAAGGTAGATGCAGAGGAAGTGGAAGCTTTGGTAGGAGATGAGGAAGTGGAAGCTATGGTAATGGATGAGGAAGTGGGTAAGGAGGTGGGGGGAGGGGTGGTCGTAGCAGCAACAGTGGGGTGTTGGTGGGAGGGGTAGTAGTAGTGAAGAGGGGTAGGGGAGGAGTCGAGCTGATGGGTGTAGGAAGTGGGAGGGTGGGAGAGAGGGAGGAGGGAGAGGTTGTAGGGGGCTTAGAAGAGAAGCAGGAAGGAGGGATAATTAAAGAGGGAAGATTATTAGCAGACAAGATTAGGTTAAGGACATGTGAGTAGTCTGATTGGTAAGCTTGAGAGATTACCATCACAGAGTGGGCAGCAGTGGCGAGTTGACAGTTAGTTTTGTAGTCTAGTGTGGGTGTTGGTGTAGAAGGAGAGGTGTTTGTTGTCTGTGTGTTGGTGTTTGATGTGTGTAGAGTAGAAGAGGTAGACCAAGTGCCTGGAGTAACCCAGGCATTGGGGGTAGGGGAGGGAGTTATGGAAGGGGGGGGGGAGGTGCAGGGAAGGGTTTGGGGAGGGATGGAGGTTGGCTTGCTCTGAGGGAGGAGAGAATGTCTTGACTATTGACTAGAAGGGCAGGAATTTGCAACTGCAGTGTGTGACCCACCACATTTAAGGGGGAGGTTGCAAGTATTCCAGAAGTGGCCAGTTGCTGAACATCTGGAGCAGATTTGTGTGGATGTGCATGAGATTTTGTCATGGCCGAATTTGTAGCATTTCAGACATTGTGTGATGGGGTGAAAGTTCAGATTGAAGAGAGTGTTTGGAGGAATGCGGATGGTCTTGGCAAAGATTCCTTGATTGAAGAGTGTAGAGGCGTCAGAAGGAGTTGAACAGTGTATTTTGAGGATGGTAGAGTTTTCAGGTCTAAATATCATCAACAGAGACTTTGTCCTTAGTACTAATGTCTTTGATTAAGTCTTCTTTGTCTGTGTCATAGGCAGTCAGGAGAGAATAGTGTACGTGTTTTGCGATCACTGTGCATTTGGCGCGGTGCTCAAGAGTCCAAATAATAGTGAAGCCTGCGCTGAGAAGCTTTTGTCTGGTCTCGGTTGAGGTGTATGTTTCGTAAGAATGTCTGTCAAGAAGGAGTTTGAAGCCTGAGTTGGTCTTAAAGACTTTCAGCTGAGGTGCGCCAGTGATCTGGTACAATAAATTTCCAGGACAGATAGTGGCATGATCAGAATTAAGGTATTTGAGGTTAAGTGAGAAATAATTGGGTTTGGAAGAGGTAGAGGCAAGGTAGGGTTTAGAGGCAGGAGTAGACAGAGTAGAGGCAGGTGTTGGCGGTAGAGGAGGAGTGGTAAGGGGGAAGGAAGTGGAAGGCATTGTAAATCAGATGTGGCGGCCAAATCTGTGAGAATACTCGGCTAGGCAAGTACGTGTGAAGTAGACACACGTACTTGCCTGGCTATAACTTTAAAGTTTTCTTGTGGAGTCCGTCGCTGGAGGCACAGGACACTGAGGAGGTGAGCTGTAGCTTGATGGAGCACTGTATGCCCTGAAACGGCGAGGAGAGGCAACACTGGCTGTATGACATGCAGACCACACGTACAGACTGAGGCGTGGAGACTTCAGACAGCAACGGGAGTGCAGAAGAAGGCTGCCTACCCAAGGGCAGGAAGCCACCGATGCACCAATCCTGATGGTCTAGACGAAGGTTCAGTAACCCCCACTGGATGAAGAGAGGCGACACTGGCTGTGGGCGGTGAGGAGAGCCAACACTAGCTGTATGGTGTGTAGACTACACGTACAGTCTGAGGCGTGGAGACTTCAGACAGCAACAGGAGTGCAGAGGGAGTCTTCCTGCCCTTGGGTAGGCAGCCACCGACACACCAATCCTGATGGTGAAGACGAAGGCCCAGTAACCACCACTCTGCGGAAAGTCACTCTCAACACGGGGTAATAAGAGAGACGAGATAGCTGGTCAATGAAAGTGTGTGTGTGATTGATTAAGAACGTACGTTGAACTGAGTATATATAGGCAGGAGGTGGTAATAGTAGTAGTGGAGGTAGAAGGTAGTAGTGGGGAAGGTAGTATGGTGGAGGTGGAGTCGGTCAAATACAAAGAAAGAGGAGCACTGCAAGGGAGCTGGTGCCCACAGAGGGTAGGAGCAAAAACACAGAAGAGGGAAAATAAGGAACAAATACCCTAGGCAGAAGAAAGACAACCCAAAGGAGAAAGAGGAAAGGGGAAGAGGGAGAAGAAGAAAAAGGAATCAGGTTAAGTCACAGGTGTTCGGAAGTTTGGAGCATTTTACAATGTAGTGGGAAAGGAAGGCATCTACAGAGACGAAGCCAGGACTAAGATTCATACAAGGAAAGTTGTGTATAAGGGAGGATTCAACCAGACGGTGACTGTAGGGTAGACAGTTTTAGCGGAAGACCAGTCAACAGGATGACTCTGATCTCTGATGTGACAGAAAAAAGCATTGTTGGTGTCGGCAAGCCTTATACTACTTTTTTGTGCTCCTTAAGTCTGTCAGAAAGAGTTTGGCCAGTTTCTCCAAAGTACTGAAGAGGACAGGAGGAACAAGAAATAGACTGGACACTAGGAGCATCTATGCAGCGCTGTATAGTCCTTGTGGCTTAGCGCTTCTTTTTGATTAGAATAATATAGGAGCATCATAAGGGAGAGAGGTATGAACTAGATTTGCGAAGAGTATAGTCTGGGGAAAGGAAGGGTTTGATGTCCAGGGAGAGAGAGGGTGCAGAGATTAGAAAGACCGAATTTAGGGAAGGCAGAGGACAGGAGAGTTCCCAGGGGTAAGAGTTTGGGGGGAAAGAAATTTCCCGTTTGACGTGAGAAGCAGATCATAAAAAGGAAAGGGTCCAAATGGGAAAAATGAATTATGAAGAGTGGAAATTTCTCATTAAAGGGAACTAGGATCAAAAATGGGAGAGCACAGAAAAGGGGGAACAAAAACACTTTTCTTGACAGGGGAAGCATGAAAAGAAAAGTAGTGAAGGGACAGTCACGTACACGGGTTTGTTTACAGGGAAAAAAGAAAACCCCCTGTATCTGAGCGGGACTGAACATCAAGGAAAAGGAAGCAAGGAATTGTTTCCCATTCCCTTTAAACTTAATGGGGGGGGCAAGATTATTAAGAGCTCAAGAAAAGGTGGAAGAGACAAGTCTGAGGCCACAGAGCAAAGATGTCCTACATGGGGGAAAAAGAGTGAAGGGCGCACACATTAGTGGAAGAACTAATCGAATATTCCATGAAAAATTGCAGAAAGGACAGGGACGGAGTTCCAAGAGGGATGCAAAAAAAGGGGGTCACAATTCGAACAAAGACTCAATGAGTCAAAGGGGTGGGAAGAATTTTTCAGCCACTGGTTGTTAGAAGGGGTAGTCGGGCAGGAAATGTAGGGGGAGGCAAAACCCATACATTTTTTTTAAGACGAGGTAGTTATTTAAGTTTAATCTTTTTTAGCCCCCTACCCCGTGTGGGCGGAAGTCAAAAGATTAAAAGGTACACAATGGGCCCCGGGACGGCCCCAAAAAATTTTTTATGGTGAACTGTTAAAAAGGGAAATAACCCGGGGTAGATCGATCACAATCAGGCAAGTTACAAAGGTAAAATCAGTCCTTCTATACATGGTTACGTCAGAAAAAATTACAAAGTAATGACCACTGAAAACATCCACACCTGGCCAATTGTAAGGTTATAAACAAAAATTTTAAAAGGGGCAACACATACACGAGGGCGCCGCACAGACAAAGCACACGAGGACAAAAATAGCTACACACAACCCCAAACCCACACAACCCCCCACACACACCCCCACACACATAAAAATAACAATTCAATCTTTCCTCCGGGAACAAATCCTCAGGAAAAACAAGGGAGGGGAAAGGGGGGGAGGAGTTCCTGCCATTAAAAAAAAGTGGGGGGTTTGAGAAAAAAGGGAAAGGAATGGATGGGATGGGGGGAAAGGGGCACTTTGTAGGAACAATCCGTTGAGGGGACATAAGGGATAAATTTCAGTAGTCAAACCCCCACAGAACTGCGGAGGCCAAGAGAAAATACATGAGAGACAGAGCATGTCGACACACTAGCCCAGGTGGCCAGGAGAGCACACATGGGGGACAAAGTTACTTTATGGGGATTTCAATCACAAGGGTTTTGGGAAAAACCCGGGGCCCAGGGGGTCCCCAAACATGGGAGCCAAGTAAGGATGTGGTACTGGGGAAATCATGCATCAAATGTTAGAGACACTACCAGAGAGAGAAGAGGAGAAACCCGCAAGGTTGGGGCCTTTGATTTACCCTGATATTTGGACATTTGGGGTATCAAAATATGAAAGGGCCCCCGGGGGTAGTGATCAGTGTCTGTGCTTCGACTAAAGTTTAGCTCCAAGGGGAGAGTACGGAAAGGCTGGGAAAAACCAAACACAAAAGGGGGAACTACCCGGATGGGGAACTTCCCCTTTAAGGGATTCAGTGGGAGAGGGAACTGACAGGGAAAAACCCGTTCAAGAAATGATGGATTGTAGCAACAAAATGCAAAGGGGGCAAGGAAGGTTTTGTTCCCAAGGAAACAGAAATAATGGGAAGAACAGAACGAGTCCTTGGTTCACACCAAAGGTGTAGGGGGGCCCAAAACTAGGTGTACTAGTGAATGGAGAAGGTACAGAAGACAGAGAATCAGGAAAATAAAGAAATCAGCCGAAGAGCCAGAAACGAATATGCACAGATAAGAAGGGAGGCTCAGAGACAATATAAAAATGACATGGCATCAAAGTAAAGACTGACCCGAAGCTGTTGTACAGCCACATCAGGAGGAAAACAACAGCCAAGGACCATGTAATCAGACTGAGGAAGGGTGATGGGGAATTCACAAGAAACGACCGAGAGGTATGTCAGGAGTTCAACACAAGATTTAAAGAGGTAATTTACAGTGGAAACCATAGGACTCCAGAAATCAGAACGGGGGCACACCACAAGTGCTAGATGAGTACATATAACCAAGGAGAGGTGAAGAAGCTGCTATGCGAACTTGACACCTCAAAGGCGGTGGGACCAGCAACATCTCTCCATGGGTCCTTAAAGAGGGAGCAGAGATATTGTGTGAGCCATTAACAAAGATCTTCAACACATCATTTGAAACTGGGCAACTCCCTGAGGTATGGAAAATGGCAAATGTAGTCCCAATTTTTAAAAAGGGAGACAGACATGAGGCACTAAACTACAGACCTGTATCACTAACGTGTATAGTATGCAAGGTCATGGAGATCATCAGGAGAGTGGTGGGGCACCTGGAAAGAAACAAGTGTATAATTGACAACCAGCACGGTTTAAGGGAAGGAAAATCCTGTGTCACAAACCTACTAGAGTTTTATGACAAGGTGACAGAAGTAGACAAGAGAGAGAGGGGTGGATCGACTGCATATTTTTCGACTGCAAGAACGCCTTCGACACAGTTCCTCACAAGAGGTTACTGCAAAAGCTAGAGAACCAGGCACACATAACAGGAAAGGCACTGCAATGGATCAGAGAATATCTGACAGGGAGGCAACAACGAGTCATGGTACGCGACGAGGTGTCAGAGTGGGCGCCTGTGACAAGCAGGGTTCCACAGGGGTCAGTCCTAGGACCTGTGCTGTTCTTGGTATACGTGAACGACATAATGGAAGGGATAGACTCAGAAGTGTCCTTGTTTGCAGATGATGTGAAGTTAATGAGAAGAATCAAATCGGACGAGGATCAGGCAGGACTACAAAGAGACCTGGACAGGCTACAAGCCTGGTCCAGCAACTGGCTCCTTGAATTTAACTCTGCCAAATGCAAAGTCATGAAGATTGGGGAAGGGCAAAGAAAGACCGCACACACAATATAGTTTAGATGGCCAAAGACTGCAAACCTCACTCAAGGAAAAAGATCTGGGGTGAGTATAACACCGAACATATCTCCTGAGGCGCACATCAATCAGATAACTGCTGCAGCATATGGGCGCCTGGCAAACCTACGGATAGCGTTCCGATACCTCAGTAAGGATTCGTTTAAGACTCTGTATACCATCTACGTCAGGCCCATACTGGAGTATGCAGCACCAGTTTGGAATCCACACCTAGTCAAGCACGTCAAGAAATTAGAGAAAGTGCAAAGGTTTGCAACAAGACTAGTCCCAGAGCTACGGGGATTGTCCTATGAAGAAAGGTTGAGGGAAATCGGCCTGACGACACTGGAGGCCAGGAGGGTCAGGGGAGACATGATAACGACATATAAAATACTGTGCGGAATAGACGAGGTGGACAAAGACAGGATGTTCCAGAGATGGGACACAGACACAAGAGGTCACAATTGGAAGTTGAAGACTCAGATGAATCAAAGGGATGTTAGGAAGTATTTCTTCAGTCATAGAGTAGTCAGGCCATGGAATAGCCTAGAAGGTGATGTGGTAGAGGCAGGAACCATACATAGTTTTAAGGCGAGGTATGATAGAGCCCATGGGGCAGGGAGAGAGAGGACCTAGTAGCAATCAGCGAAGAGGCGGGGCCAGGAGCTGTGACTCGACCCCTGCAACCACAAATAGGTGAGTACAAATAGGTGAGTACACACACACACACACATGTATGAAAGGCCCCTGGGAGCTAGTGATCATGTGGTTCTGTGCTTCGACTACATAGTTGAGCTCCAAGTGGAGAGAGTAGCAGGAATAGGCTGGGAAAAACCAAACTACAAAAGGGGGAACTACTCAGGCATGAGGAACTTCCTTCAAGACATTCAGTGGGAGAGGGAACTGACAGAAAAACCAGTACAAGAAATGATGGAATATATGGCAACAAAATGCAAGGAGGCAGAGGAGAGGTTTGTTCCCAAGGGAAACAAATAATGGGAAGAACAGAACGAGTCCTTGGTTCACCCAAAGGTGTAGGGAGGCAAAAACTAGGTGTACTAGAGAATGGAAAAGGTACAGAAGACAGAGAACTCAGGAAAATAAAGAAATTAGCCGAAGAGCCAGAAACGAATATGCACAGATAAGAAGGGAGGCTCAGAGACAATATGAAAATGACATAGCATCAAAAGTAAAGACTGACCCGAAGCTGTTGTACAGCCACATCAGGAGGAAAACAACAGTCAAGGACCAGGTAATCAGACTGAGGAAGGGTGATGGGGAATTCACAAGAAACGACCGAGAGGTTTGTCAGGAGCTCAACACAAGATTTAAAGAGGTATTTACAGTGGAAACCAGTAGGACTCCAGGAAATCAGAACAGGGGGGAAGGGGCACACCAGCAAGTGCTGGATGAGGTACATATAACCAAGGAGGAGGTGAAGAAGCTGCTATGCAAACTTGACACCTCAAAGGCGGTGGGACCAGACAACATCTCTCCATGGGTCCTTAAAGAGGGAGCAGAGATATTGTGTGAGCCATTAACAAAGATCTTCAACACATCATTTGAAACTGGGCAACTCCCTGAGGTATGGAAAATGGCAAATGTAGTCCCAATTTTTAAAAAGGGAGACAGACATGAGGCACTAAACTACAGACCTGTATCACTAACGTGTATAGTATGCAAGGTCATGGAGAAGATCATCAGGAGGAGAGTGGTGGAGCACCTGGAAAGAAAACAAGTGTATAATTGACAACCAGCACAGTTTCAGGGAAGGAAAATCCTGTGTCACAAACCTACTAGAGTTTTATGACAAGGTGACAGAAGTGAGACAAGAGAGAGAGGGGTGGATCGACTGCATATTTTTGTACTGCAAGAAGGCCTTCGACACAGTTCCTCACAAGAGGTTACTGCAAAGCTAGAGGAATCAGAGCACACATAACAGGAAAGGCACTGCAATGGATCAGAGAATACCTGACGGAGGCAACAACGAGTCATGGTACGCGACGAGGTGTCAGAGTGGGCTCCTGTGACAAGTGAGGTTCCACAGGGGTCAGTCCTAGGACCTGTGCTGTTCTTGGTACATGTGAACGACATAACGGAAGGGATAGACTCAGAAGTGTCCTTGTTTGCAGATGATGCGAAGTTTAATGAGAAGAATCAAAATCGGATGAGATCAGGCAGAATACAAAGAGACCTAGACAGGCTACAAGCCTGGTCTAGCAACTGGCTCCTTGAATTTAACCCTGCCAAATGCAAAGTCATGAAGATTGGGGAAGGACAAAGAAGACCGCAGACACAATATAGTTTAGATGGCCAAAGACTGCAAACCTCACTCAAGAAAAAAGATCTGGGGGTGAGTATAACACTGAGCATATCTCCTGAGGCACACATCAGTCAGATAACTGCTGCAGCATACGGGCGCCTGGCAAACCTACAAATAGCGTTCCGATACCTCAGTAAGGATTCGTTTAAGACTCTGTATACCATTTACATCAGGCCCATACTGGAGTATGCAGCACCAGTTTGGAATCCACACCTAGTCAAGCACGTCAAGAAATTAGAGAAAGTGCAAAGGTTTGCAACAAGACTAGTCCCAGAGGTACGGGGATTGTCCTATGAAGAAAGGTTGAGGGAAATCGGCCTGACGACACTGGAGGACAGGAGGGTCAGGGGAGACATGATAACGACATACAAAATACTGCGCGGAATAGACAAGGTGGACAAAGACGGTATGTTCCAGAGAAGGGACACAGACACAAGAGGTCACAATTGGAAGTTGAAGACTCAGATGAATCAAAGGGATGTTAGGAAGTATTTCTTCAGTCATAGAGTAGTCAGGCCGTGGAATAGCCTAGAAAGTGACATAGTGGAGGTGGGAACCATACATAGTTTTAAGGCGAGGTATGATAGAGCTCATGGGGCAGGGAGAGAGAGGACCTAGTAGCAATCAGCGAAGAGGCTGGGCCAGGAGCTGTGACTCGACCTCTGCAACCACAAATAGGTGAGTACAAATAGGTGAGTACACACACACACACACACAGAAGGTTTGCAACAAGACCAGTCCCAGAGCTAAGAGGTATGTCCTACGAGGAGAGGTTAAGGGAAATCAACCTGACGACACTGGAGGACAGGAGAGATAGGGGGGACGTGTTAACGACTTACAAAATACTGAGAGGAATTGACAAGGTGGACAAAGACAGGATGTTCCAGAGACTGGACACAGCAACACGGGAACACAGTTGGAAGCTGAAGACACAGATGAATCACAGGGATTGTGGAAAATACTGTATATATTTTCCAGAAATTCAGTATTTATATGTAAATAGATGGGCCATACTGTATTTAATAATATTTATGTCATAGAAAACAGAAAGCCTGCGTCTGCACAGACGGGACTCGCCATCTTGGTTTTGAATTGGATGCAACGTTAATATAATGGGAAGAATTTTTCGTGCTCTAGAGGTTAAAATTGGATTGACACCTCTCAAATAGGAGGCGAAATTGTTGGATGTGCATTCTTGCATAACTTGAGATATCAGACGACTGGACAAGACAGCTCCAGGAACCTCAGATAAGTTCTCTAGATTTGTGTATAATTCTGGCCAGTGTTTTCATAAATTTAGTGAGGTTTTTCTGAGTATGATACAACTTAATATCCAGTGAAATTGGTGAGTGATATTAAGATATATTTCCTTCTGTTATGTATATGTGAATATATATATAATCATTTTTTAATATACAGTCCACAAATTTATATATTTACCAGTATTCCTGGTGTATGTATATTTCATTTAATTAATAGGCCCAGAGCAACTTGTGGTTATGACAGTGGTAGGTATCGAAGGGGGACATTTTTTGCGACCTAGGTGTCCTAAATTCCTACTTGTCTATGTAACATTGATAAATAATTATCTTTATCATTTACTGTTATGTACATAATTAGTTTCATTAAAATAAATGCAATTTTCCAAATTTAATTTGCCTGTTGGTTCTTCTTGAACCGGAGGTAATAAGTGAAGTCACTAATTGGTTAATTACTTAATAATTATATGTGAAATGATAGAAGGAGGTGGATGTTAAGTTCACAAATTTATTTAATGTGTAGTGGATTATAATTATTACAATATTAATTTTGATAAGTCAAGTCTGGCTAAGTTTATATTAATTTGTATAACATTAATTTGATAAGACAATTCTGGACAAGATTTATATCAGTGTATGTGTAATTGATAAGCCAGGTGTTGTTAATTATATTAATGTGTATAATATTAATTTTACTTAATGTGTAGTGGATTATAATTATTACAATATTAATTTGATAAGACAATTCTGGCTAAGATTTATATCTATGTGTAATTGATAAGGCAAGTGTTGCTAATTATATTAACGTGTATAATATTAATTTTGCTATGCCAAATTCTGGCAAGGATTTATATTAATTTGTATAATAATTTTGATAAGCCAAGGCAGGCTAAAGGTTTGTATTAATGTACTTTTAAAATTTATATATAAATTTCTTACATGTGTAATTGCTAAGCTCAAGTGTAGCTAACATTATTAATGTGTATTTAAAATTTATATTACAATTGCTAAGCTCAAGTGCTAGAATTTATTTAAAAGTAAGTTGTACTATTTACCTTCATAAAGTGCATAATTTAGTACATAATCAGTGTTATTAAGATGAATTTAATACATTGCATCATGGCTGAAAATTAGGAAATTAATATAGAAGACAAACATATGGAATATAGAGTAAAGAAAGCATCACTACAGGCTAAAAATGGTCATGTAACCAAGGCATATAATAAGTGCTTGGAATTAATGAATCAAGAAACTGTGAATACTGATGATTTAAAATTGTATTTAGATGCTTTGGGGAATAGATATGATTCATACAAATTATATTACAACAAATATGAAGGAGATTTATTAGTAAACTGTGTAGATGAGACTGAAATAGATCTCATGTTTAATATGGAGTTTCCTAAAAGAAAAGTTTGGGGGGTTTCAACCCCCGCGGCCGGTTGTGACCAGCCCCTGGTGGCCCGGGCCCCGATCAACCAGGTTGGTGTGCTGGTGCCCCCAAACCAAGTACGGGGCCACGCCCGGTGATCAGGAACGATTTTAGGTGCTTGTCCATTTGGCCGGGTTGGAACGGCCTGGGGTTGTTGGTTTTTCCCCCGGGTTTTTTTTGGGGGTGGAGTTAAAACCCAGCCCGGGGCCCCTGACATTTTTGATGGTCTCTTAAGTGTTTTAGGGGAACCCATGTTTTCATTGGGGGGGGGTTTGATCTTTTCCCCAAGTTTTTTTGTTTCGTTGGGTGAGTTTTTCGTTGGGGAAATGTTCGGTATAACCCTGGGAAAATTTTCCAGGGATAAAAATCATGAAATTCTCTCCCTCCGGCGTTCCGGGGGAAAAAGGGAGAAATAAAGGTGTTTTGGGGTGTTTTTCGTTTTGCGCGGGGAGAAAGTTTTGTACATTTTTGGTGGGCCCAATTTTCCCCTTGCCTTGAAAGGTGCTGTTGATTTCACCCAATATTCCAGCCAAAGATGAACAAGTGACCTGAAGAGTGTCATCATGGGTTTGGGCCCCCCTATTTTTGGGAAGGTTCCATTATCCATCCTGATTTTTCTACCCCGATGCGTTTGATACAATGTTAGGGTTTCCTTGAAGGTGAGATCCCCCGCAAAATTTCACCCCCAGGTCTTTGACTTTGGGGGTTTTTCGTTCTTTTTTCGTGGCCGGGAATTTGTTTTGTACTCGGGAAAAATTTTAAATTTTTTTTTAAAATTTTTTTTTTTTTTTTTTCCATATCTGGTAATTAAAATTTCCTCGGTTGAATTTAAATATTGTTTTTGAAAGCCCACTGAAATTTTTGGGTTGATGCCCGCCTGGAGCTTGCAGTGTCTGAAAAGGGAAAGACACTGTCATCAGATTCGGGTTGCCCATCTAAAAAAGGGAAAGGGCCCGGGTTGCTGTGGTGACTCCTTTTTCTATGTGGGAATGAGGATGAGGAAAAAGATGGGGCAAGACTGGGGCTTGGGGAAACAGAGTTTTTCCCCGTAGCTCCCTGGGACTTTACTCTTTTGACGCCCTACCTCGGGGGTTTTGTTAGGGGGAAAATTAAGACCCAGGGGCCCGATTTTTCGGTTATTCCTTTAGCCGTTTTTTTGGGTTGCGCTTTTACGCCGGGGTTAAAATTGTCGAAGGGTTTTGAAAAAAGTTTTTTTTTTCATCGCTTTCTTTTTGTCTTCTAGTGCATTTAGGACCTTGTCGTATTTTTTTCAGTGTTGGGGACGAACAGGGGGCGCCCTGTTCTAAACCCATGTTCCCCTGGGTTGTGTAACTGAGGGGTTTTTAGAGGGGTGGTGATCTTGCTTTTTTTGGGGCTTTCAAAGTTTTTTTTTGTTATTGGATTTAGTGCTTTTGGGCCTGTAGTTCTTTGCGGGGAACCCCTTTACTGCCCCCTTTTTTGGAAAGGGGGCTTTTTGTCTGTTTTTTTTATTTAAACTGGAGGGACGCCCCCGGTCCAGGGTCCCCCTCCCCCTTTTGGGGGGGAAAAAAAAAGGGGCTCGTGTAGGGGGCTTTTAGTTCTTGAGGAAACCCAGAGTTCCCAAGATTTGGGGGCCCGGGAAAACCCAGAAGGGGATGGGATGTCATTTACCCCTGTTCGAAGTCATTTGGGGGTCGGATAATCGGTTTGGCTTGTTTTAATAAAATTTTTTTGGGGCTCTCTCAAAAAATTCATTTTGATTTCCCGATTTCCCCAGTCTGGTTAGCGGCTTGCTAAAAACTGAGTTTTTTGGGATTGAGTAGTCACTCTTTTCCCTTGTTGTCTTCTGTGTAGGCCCCATCTTTTTTAAAGTAGGGGCCCAATACTGGCGTTGTTTCGATTTTTTTTTTGGAAAGGAGAAAAAAATATTTTGGGGTTTTTCCTTTCGTTTCATTTATGGTTTTATTTTCCTTCCCGCGCCCGACCCCAAAAAGGAAATTCTTTTAGCTTAATTTTCGATGCTTGCATTTCTCTGACCAGTGTTTATGCGCATTTCAGATATTTTGACCTTTTTTAAGCCGTTTGTTATTTTTTTCCCGCCCGGCCTGAAAAGGGAGCGCCTTCTCTTTCTTTTTTAACATTACTCCTCCTTTTTCTTAGAGGAATAAGCCTTTTTTTACCTGGGTTTCCCTGGAGGGGTTTTCCGGGGGTTTAACCCCCCGGGGCCCCGGTCTGAGCCGGGCCCTTTCCTGGTGGATCGGACCCTGATAAACCCAGGTTTTGCTGCGGGCGGGCACCAAAACCCAACCCCCCCCCCCCCCCAACCCGAGCCACACCCCGGCTTTCCAAAAACTGACTTTAGGGTTGTCCAGTGCCAGTTTAAAGACGCCAGGGGTCTGTTGGAAACCCCCCTTATGTGGCGGGGGGCAGTTGAACAGTCTGGGGCCCCCTGCCCTTAATTGTATGGTCTCTTAAGTGTAGGGGCCCCCCCTGTTTTTCCATTGGGGGGAGGGTTGCATCTTTTGGGCCAAGTCTTTTGCTTTTTTAATGAGGTTTTCGTGTGCAAGTTCGGTCCTAGCCCCTCTAGGATTTTAAGGTGTATTATTCATGTATTTTTCCCTCCGCTTTCCCGGGGAAATTAGGGTTTGGGAAACCTAAAGCGCCCCCGAAATTTGAGGTGTTTTTATCTCGTTAGGGCCCCTTTAAAAGTTCTTGTACTTTTTCTAGGTGGGAAATTTTCCCCGGCCTTGAAAGGTGCTTTTTAGTTTTGCGCAATATTCACCTAGATAAAACAAGTGCCTGAAGAGGGGTCATCTTGGGGGGCCCTCCCTAGTTTTAAAGGGGTTCTTTATCCATCCTGCCCTTTTTTAGCAGATGGATTGTACAATGTTAGGGTTTCCTTTGAAGGTAGACCTCCGACATGATCACTCCCAGGTCTTTCCCCGTTGGTTTTTTCGCTTATTTTGTGGCCGAATTTGTTTTGTACTCTTTGAAGTTTTAAATTTTCCCTCATGTTTACCAATCTGAGTAATTAAAAATTTTCAGGTTGAACTTATATTTTTTTCTGCACCCCATTTAAAAGGGATTTGGTTTTTGTCTCCCTGGAGCTTTGCGTTTTTCTGCAATGAAGACAGTAATGCGGGATTGGGGTGTCATTGAAAAGGAAGCACGGTGCTGTGGTGCACCCTTGTCTATGGGGGATAAAGGTGGGGGAACAAGATGGGGGGAGGGGTATGTCCCTTGTGGAACAGGTTTTTCACCGTAGCGCCTCGGACTTTCTCGGGTTGACGACTACCTCTGTGTTTGTTAGTGGGGGAAAAATTTATAGACCCAATCGCCCCGATTTTTTCCCTGTTATTTTTTTAGCGGCATTTTGTGGGCTATTACGCCAGGTCACATTTTGGTCAAAGGTTTTTTGCAAAGTCTTTTTTTAATTACTTTCTGATTTTTTTTTGGTCTTTAGTGTACATGGGAGTGCCACCGGGGGTTTTAATTCTTTTTTTTCTAGGCTTTAAGTTGGGGTCTGTTTTGTTGGGATATTTTCCCCAGTTTATATCGGTTGGGATTTGGGTTTTTAGGGGTCCCACTTTATGTTTTTGTTATTGAATTTGAATTTGGTGAATGTTTCCCTTGACGGTCTCTTTTGTCGGCTGGGGTCCACGTAATGTTAAACCTCAATTATGTTGTGATTGATGTCAGGGGGAACGTTTTCCAATGAACAAAAAAAATTAAGGGGAAAAAAAAAATTTAAAAAAAAGAAAAAAATTGGGAAAAAATTGCGAATAATGATTTGAAAATTTTTTATTTAAAAATTTAAAATTAAAAAAAAAAAGGGCCCTTTTCGTTCTTTGATTTGGGCAGGGGGTAGGTAGGGCCCCTGGAAAAGTTCCTCTGATGTTTTTTAATGTAGGTTATCCTGGGCAGATGGTAACCCGATGTTCTGGAATTTTCTCCCAAATTGGATGGAGCAAAGGGAAAAATGGGTTAAGGCCGGGGGAGTAGTAGAATAATGTTATTTAAATATTATTAACACGTCTTGTCCTTTATCTGGGTCTATCCTGGAAACCCCGCCCCGGAAAAAGAGTGGTAAAAAAGAGAAAAAAAACTGGGGAAACCCCTAGTTATGATAATTAACATTTAAAAATTGAAAAGAAGATAAATGCCAAAATCATTTTTGGTAAACCGCAAACAAAAAAAAAGAAAACAACAGTGATACTCCCGGTATATCACCCCACCCGATTAGGAGAAGGTTTAGGTTTAAATGACCTCCAAACCCCAACCCCCAAAACCCGGTAAATTTAATATTTCCAAAGGGGTAGAAACAACAAAACGGGAACCCCGGAACAGTTTCGCCCCCCGCCCGCCAGAGGAAAAGGGGGGGGGGGGGGCCGGACGTAACTATTGGGTTTCCCGGTTGCCCCAACAAACCCTTAAACCCCCTTACACCCATTTTCCCTCCAATTTCCCCCCTTTCCCAAAAATTATGGACGGATCAATAAGTAACGAAAAGGGAAAAGAACAAAAAAAACCCCCGGCTCAGCCCCAAACTGAAAAATGGTTTTTTAGGCCCCGAAAAATAAAAGACTTTAAAAATTTAGGGCTGAATTGCCAGGCCCCCCTTTAGGTCTGCTTAAAATTTTACCCCTTTAAAATTTTTTCCAAATTTTAAACGTGGGGTTGTGTTTTGTTTCAAGCACAAAGGGTTTACCGTATAGGTTTTTATTTAAATTACTTTTACCCCCTACTAAAGCTTAAAATTCTTTTCCACAGTGGAAAATCTTTTTCTTTTGGGGGAGAAACTTCTTACTGGCGAAAAAAGGGAAGGGGGAAAAGGTTTTTCTCCCCATAATATTGAAAGTAGTACGCCCGAGTCCCGAAAGGGGGGGCATCGTTCGGAGACAATTTTTTTATTAAAATCTGGTTAAAAATTTGGACAGGGGGGGGTTTTTAAAAAAATCCCCTTAATTTCTTGAAAATTTTGGGGGGGCTTCCCGCCCCCTGGGTACCTTAACCCAATTTGCTGTAGAACCCGAATTAAAAAAAATCAAAAGAAAGGAAGCCCCAAGGGTATACAGCGCGCGGGTAGGGAAAGGAAAAACAAAGGGGAAATTTGGTTTAGGGAAAGGGGGGGGGGGGATGTCAGCCGGGTTTCAGAAAAAAAGCGGGGAGGGGGGTAGTACGGGGGGGTTTGAGGGTTTGCAAGAGATTAAAATAGAAAAAGGGGTGAAAAATATCAGAATTTTTTGAAATAAGTCGGTTGTCAAAAAATCAATGGAGAGGCCCGGGTGAAAAATGGGTCCCCCGGGGAGAAGGGAAAGGGAAAAAGAGAGCAGGGGGCGAAGAAAGACGGGCAGAGGTAAATTCTTTCGTGCTCGTTTATAAAAAGGGGGAGTCAAAAAAGAATGTGGCTGACTGATAATGGGCTTGGGGGAAATTTTCAAGAGGAGCAAGAAGCTCTCCCTGAGAAAATCCCTGAGAAGAGAGTTTTGGCCAATGCGGGAAAACGGGAGAGAGTTGTCTCCCAACCCGACGGTGATAAGAAGACGGCAGTAAACCCATATCGGTTTAAAAAGACTGAAGGGGTTGCCCCGGGATGTTTGACCAACGTTGTTGCCAACAGGGTGAAGGTGGGAAATATTACAGCCAAAAAAAGTCCCCTACAAGGAAAACCCCTATAAGAAAATTGGGGGTCTGGGCCCCCGCTGAACGCCCCAGCAGTTTTGGGTATCAAATTCCCTGTAAGCAACATGGCCCCAAAAACCCCCCCAAAAAAAAAAAACAATTTTTTAAACTTTAAATCCCAGAAATTAAAACCAATATTTCCAAATTTTTTATAATTAAACACAAAAATCTAACAACCAAAAAAATATCCCCCCCCCATAAATCCCCCCAAATCTTAAACCCCAAATTCAACATTAAAAATCCCAACCAAAATATTTTAAAACCCAATTTCCAAAACCCTCTCTTTTCCCTACCTCCAAAAAATTAACCTCTTTCCACAAAAAAATAATTAAAATTTAAAAACAACAAATCCCCCTTCCATTCCTTTCCTAAAAAAACCTCCCTTTCTTTTTCCCAATTAAAAAAAACCCCCATTTAATTTTTTTAAAAAAACCCCTAACAAAAAACCATTAACCCAACCCAAAAAAAAATTTTAAAAATTTTCCCCTTTTTTAAAAACCAAATCTTCCCTCTCCCCTTTTTTTAACCTTTCCCTTTTCTTTCCCCCAAACAAAAACACCAACCCCAAAAAAACCTTTTAATTCTAAAATTTTCCCCAAATCCCTTATTTAATTTTTTTCACCTTCAATTTTTTAAAAATAATTTAAATTTTTTCCCCTTTCCCCCCCCCCTTCAATTTTAAAAATTTCACCCTTTTAAAATTTCTTCATAATTTATTTCCAAAATTAAACCCCCCCACCAAAAACCCCATTTTTTTAATGTATCCCTTTTAATTACTACCCTTCAAAAATTCCAAAACCCTCTTAAATTTTTTTTTAATCTTTAAAATTTAAACCCTTTTCCCCCCCCTTCACCCCTCTTCTTTTCCAAAACCATCAAAAGGAATTTCAATTTTCCCATTTACCCCTTTTATTCTAACCCTCTTAATACAAAAAAATTTTTAAAAAAACCCTTTCCCAAACCCCCCCATAAATGGGGGGGGCCCATTTCCCCCAAAACCCAAATCCTTCAAATTTAAAAATTCCCCTTAAATTTAAATTCCTCCAACCTAAATCCCCCCAAAATATTTTACCTTCCCCCCCAAACCCCTCCCCTTTTCCCCAAAAAAATAATAAAATTTTTCCCCCAAATTTTAAATTCCCGCGCCCCAAAGGGGTATTTTCGTCCCCAGAAACCCCTTTCCCTTAAACCCCCCGTGGGGGCCCCTAAATACCACACAAAAACCCTTTTCTAAAGGGTTTCCCTTACTTTGCAACTGCCTTCTCCCAGGGGGTTAGATGCCCCCCCCCCCCCCCCCGGCCCCCCCAAAATTTTCCCCTTTCCCCTAGTCCGGGTTTTGGAAAAGGGAGAAAAATGCGGTTTTACCGGTTTTGGAAAACTCCCCTTCCAAAAATTTAACCTAAAATTCAATACTTTTAAAAACTTACCCAAAAAATTTTTTTTTTTAAAAGGGCCCCCAGCCTGCCGATGAATCGACCCAAGCCTTTAGGAGTGTTTGGGCCCCTTCAAAAAAATTTTCCCCCTTTTAAGGGGTAAAAGGCACATTTATTCCCCGTTTCTTCTTTCCCTTTTTTAAAAAAGAAGAAAAAAAGGGGCCCCAAGGGGGTGCCTTAAACCCTTTTCTGGCCACTTAGGAAAGAAAAAATGAGGGGCATTTAAAAAAAATGGGTTTCCCCCCGAGGGAAATTTTTCCCCGGGGACCAAAATGATTGCCAATTTTCCTTTTGGCCAACAAAAAACCTTTTTGTGGGGTTTTTCTATATCAACACCCGGGAAACCCCCCAGAACAAGGGGGCCGGGGTCAGGAGAATTTACCACTCAGTTTTTAATTTTTTAAGGGCTGCCCCTCTGAGGAAAACGAGGGGTTGGGGGGACAAATTGCCGCAAATTTCGTTTAGCGTCACGGTAAACATGGGAGCGATCGCACGTTCTGTTTTTTTCAAGGAGTCGCTCTGTGGTTCTATTGTCGGTACCCGCCCCATGCAGGCGTTTTAAAAAGACCGCCGACCAGCGGAGACCACCCAAAGGCCCCGCATTTCTGAGAAGGGTGCCCCAAGTTTGGGGGATAGAATGGAAGCTGCCCGGGGGAAAAAGGGGACGGAAGAAAAGGGGGGAAAAGCTCTCGATGGGAAAGGGCGAAGAAGGAAACCCCTTTAAAAACCGGGAGGTGTGGGTAAAGGTTCCCAAATTTTCCCCTTAAAAATTTTCCCCCCGCGTGGGGTGCGAAGAGGGGGCGAATTTTGAAGGGGAAGGTTGGGAAGGGTGGGAAATGATATGTCTTTAAGCCGGGGGAAAAGACCAAAAAAGTTAAATTTCAGTGGAAAGGAAAAAGCAAATGAGAGATCGAAAGCAAAAATGAGAGAGTTTTGAGGGGCCGGGGGATTTAAAATGGGTGTGAGTAAACCCGTGTTTAAACATGGAGGGGGGTGGGGGAAAAAAGCCCTAAAAATGTTTTCCCCGGGAATCACAGTGAGCCCCCCCCAGAGGAAATTGGGGGGCTATTAAAAACACCCAAATAAAAAGAAAACGGTGGCGGGTTTAAAGACCCAAAAAAGGAAGGGAAAATCCCGGAAAAAAAATAATGCCCCCCCCCGCGAAGGAGAAAAAGTTTTAAAGGAACGGAAACGTTTACAACCCTTTGGGGGGTGGATTTCGGGCGGGTGTGTAATGGGAGGATGTATGGAAAAAATAGTTTATGGTACGGATATCAGTGGGAGAGAAAAAGGGCACTTTCTTTTTTAAAAGGTTTCCCCTCAGGGGAAAAAGGGTCTGAAGAAAACATAAAATTATAGCCTGAGTGTGAGAAAAAACGGGAGAGTGTAAATTTTTGGGTTCCCGTAAACAAACACCAAAAAGGGGGCCCAAAAGGGGGGAGGGAACATTTTAAGCTCACCCCGATTACCCCCGAGGCCCCGGGATATTCCCCCTGAAAAAAAAGGCCCTGATTGGCCCAAAGATAAAGATACTTGAAAATTTCCCCAGGTAAGGGTTCCCAGGACCCAGAGGGGTTGAAAAGCCACTGCGGAGGCCCGGGGAAAAAAATTTTAAGAGCGAAGGAAACGGTGCGCTGGAAGAAAGGGTTGCGCAGATGGAGCAGAGGAGAAGGGGAAAAAGGCGGAAAAGGGGGATCGTGTCATTGATGGTTTTTGGGCTCGGGAATATATTCAGAGATTGTTTTAAGTGTTTCCCGGAAAATTTAGAGATGTCGTTATGGGAGACAATTTGGGGAAAGGTAGGGGGAGGATGAGTAAAGATTTTAAAATTATTGGACTGTACCAAGGTAGGGGGGGGCGAAAAAAGGGGGGAGGGAATGGAGAAGCGTGGGGGGGGACAAAGAGACAGGAACCCCGGGAAAGGGGGGCAGAAGAGGAAAAAACTTGGGAGGGAACAGGGGAGGAAGGTACATTGAGGGGAGGGTGAACCCCTGCACTTGTAAGAGCCCGTTTAGGGGGAAAAATAAGGGGGCAAAAGGGCAGGGGAGTAAAATGAGGTTTAAAAAAGGGGAGGAGGTGTTACCGGGGCCTTTTTTTTTTTTACTTTTGAGAAGTAGAGGGGGGGGATTGGGAAAAGGTGTGTACGGGTCTGTCGATACTGAGGCTTGTAAAAGAGAAATCGAAAAAAAAGCGAGATTTTGGGGAGGCGTTGAAATAGGGGACGTCTGAAACCCAGGGCGCAAAAGGATTAGGAATTTAAGGGGGTGAATTTTTGGGGAGGTAACCCAGAGGTGGGGGTAGAAAAATGGGGTACCCGAAGTGGGGGGACGTTTTGAAACCCGGGAAAAAAGGGAAAAAAAAGTGGGAGTTTCCCTTGGAGGCGGAAAAAGAGAAAAACCCCCCTGGGGATAAGGGAGACCTTTTTGTTCTTTCAGGAAAAAATTTCCCCCCTCGTTTAAATTTGACCTGACCCGGCGAGAGTACGGGAAAGGGGGAGGCCTCATGGGCAGTTAAGGCAAGAGGGAAAATCGAATTTAAGACGTATTTGAATTGGGCATCGGCACAAAAGGAAATGGGCATTTTTTTGGGGATAGATCTGCAATAATTTCTGGATGGCCCAAAACGCCAGCAATTTCTTTCACTGTTGTGGTGTAGGGGCACCTTTTGACTTTAACCGATGTCCTGCTATATAAAAATGGGGGATGGGAGTTCTCGGGTCAAAAGTTAAACGAGCCACATTTTAAAGGGTTTTCGTTTCGCCCAAGGGCAGGAAGAATTAAAATGTCCCACCCTTTAGGGTTGGAGATTTGGAGTTCCCCTGTTCTAGAATGTCGGGGCCCATGTCTGGGGAAAATTTTTTTGGGAAATATGGTTTTGGGCAGAATAACGGTACCACTACAAGAATTTAGGGAATTTATGTTTTTTAAGGGTGGGAAAAGGAAAAGTTCTATATGGGGGAAAAACGAGAGAGGGTACGAGCCTGGGTTTGCATTTTGTATGGTAATGATGGGTTTTCCGCTTTTAAAGAGCATGAAAAAAAAATTTTTTTCTTTTTTTTTTTTTTCCGGCGTAAAAGGGAGGGTCCTTGCCAATACTATGGTCGAAAGATAGGCCGTAGAGGATGTTGGGTTTGTAAAATGAAGAATTTAGTCCCTTTTTCCCGTTGAAAATGAGCGTGGAAAGGTAGGAAGGAGGGGCGATCGTTTTGAGAAAAAACGAGAAGGTGAAGGGGGAGAAATGTCATCAGAGGTAATTGTCGTTTACGTTTTAGGCAAGGGCCCGAGTTGGGGCCCCACGGGGGCGGGGCGGCGTTTTTAAAATTGCCCCACCGTTAAAGGGGGGAGGCCGGAAAACATAGTCAGGAGAGAGCGGGGGGAAAGGGCTGTAAAAACGAAGGGGTCAGTCGAGGCCCCAGTACCTTTAAACGGGTGAGGAAACAGCACCCGGGAAAAGGTACAGAGGCATGAGGAAAGTCGAAGAGTGGTCCAAAGACGGGCGGGGTCAGAACGGGGTGCGGGATCAAGGGAAGGGGGCCCCGGGGGGACCAGGTTCATGGACTAGGGCTGCCGGGTTTGGTTACTTCTTTCTTTTTGTTTTTTTAAGGGAAAAAAAAAAAAGAAAAAAAAAAAAAAAAGAAAAAAAGAAAAAAAAAAAAGGGGGGACCGGGGGGGGGAAAGTTTCCTAGGAGGAATGAAAGGGCCAGAAATCTCCCTCCGCCCCAAGAGGACTCGACACCGCTAGTAGCGCAGATGCAGCAGGAAACCCCGTGCCATACCTACCCTTCTGCCAGAAAAACCAGCAATTGGGATAGCAACCTCACATCTGCCGAGCTACCTCGGTGGACAAAGAGGGCGGCCGGAACGCCAAAAAGCATACCTCCTTCACCCACCCCCCCCGGAAATCCGAAAGGTGGTTTCCAGAGTACACCCGTCCCCCAAAAGCCCCCAAAGCTCTCCGGGATACTGGAAGGGATCGGGACTCCCTGGCAATCCAGATTCCATGGAAAACTACGCCCCGCCAAGAAACCTAAGGGAATGGGAGGACCCTGGTGCCCTTTTCCCCCCTGGGAACAGCGCGTTTTGGGGGAAAAATCCCAAAGGACAAAAAGGGAAGGGCAAAGGGGGAGTGGGGAGGAGGGGGGGAAAAAAGGGAAAAAAAGGGGAGGAGGGGATAGGGGGGGGAGTTGGGGGGGGTAATTAGGTTTCGGTCTGAGGAAGAACCCCGATGGGTCTAATTCCTCAGACCAAGAGCCTTTTCACCACGCCAAGGAGCCCCCCTTGAAGGGGGAACTAAAGTTAGTCTTTGATTTGGTACGAAATTTCTATAGAAGTTTACGATCCCAAAGGAAACTTCTAATAATTTTTAGTGCAGGGGAAAGTCTTTCTAAAACGGGTTTGGTCTTATTAGGAAGTGGTGAGAAGTTATCAGAGAAATGAACCCAAGGTATTGTACCTTTGATAGCCAAGAAAAAAAACTTTTGTGGTTTAAAATGTAAGGCCCTGAGTTTTTTAGTCTTTTCAAAAACAAGCGCTAGTGTTTTAGATGGGGGCTTTCCTTGACACTTGTCTTTATAATTTACAAAATAAATGAACATTTTTTAGATCGAGAGAACTATTCTATAAACTAATGTGGCCACCGGTAACCAAGCCGAAAGCATTGGCGGTATTGCATTTGCCTCTATGAGTAGGGAAAGCAGTGATGGTTTGAGTCGGGGTTTTTAATGGCACTTGTTGGGAGCTTGCGAGATGTCTAATTTGAGAGAATTTTCGCATGGAATTTTTTCAAGTCTGATCAAATTTCTGGGATGGGTCTGCATCCCCTTTAGTTATAGTATTCAAAAACGAAAATCTTGTGCCAGTCGGTAAGAATTATCGGGTTTTTCTTAACATAACAACTGGTGAACAGAAAATGATTTCGAAAGGTTTTTATGATGTTTATTAAATAGTTTGTCAACCCCATTATCAAAAAATTTTTCCAAATGAACGGGAACGGGTAGATTTTTGCCTTACTGGTTCAGATCCGACAATTCAATTGTTACAAAAGTGGTGGTAAGTCCGGTACCCCTGGGAATCGTCAGAAAAAGAATTTACTAAGGACTTACTTGGACTTTTGTTTTTTTGACAAGTCGTTGTTAAAGTTGACATTGCTTCTTTTGGTGAGGGGTCATGCGTTAAGATTCCGTAGTTCCCTTCGACTGTAAAAGACCCCACATCTATAATAAAACTCTACATTGTACGAATCACCATTGTATCCAAGCCGA
>NC_069487.1:21420667-21444911 GCF_026875155.1 Cherax quadricarinatus | reverse complement strand
CAAAGCGGAGACTGTAGATCCTACAGGCATTGATGGGCTCGACCCCACCGTCGGGAACTCTCTCTCCACCTCCTCGCTCCAAGACGAACTATGGCCCTTTACAGGCGTCCCGCTGGCAGGCCCCGCCTTCGGGTCAGGCCCTCGCTCCATCCTTCTGTCTGCAACCTGTCGTTGCTGCTGCCTCTCACACTGTGCTGCCATATGGTCATAAGCACCACATAGCCTGCAGGTCTTGCGCTGCCCTGCATAATACACCATCACTTGCATCTGAAAGTCGTCCAGGATGACAAACGACGGGATGGGATGCCTCAGCGTCATCTTTAGGTTGAACATACCCTCCGGCCAGCCGGCGTATGCCCCATCCACCCAGGTACCTGCCGTTGCCAGATGCACAGTACCATAACTTTCAAAAACGTTCCGTATATCTGCCTCGTCAGCTTCGAAAGGCACGTTGCGTACCTTCACCCAAGTGTAGTGTCGCGACACGTCAATTAAACAAACTCGTATTGCCGAGTTTACGTCCACACAGCCATCTTGATACTGCTCCACCAGGCGCTCATACTCTGCCGTCGATCGTAGCTTAACGAATATTCGGTAAGCCCCATTGAGCGATACTCCATACAAATCTTGATCAGCAATGCCGTATGTGTCGCGAATAATCAAAGGTAGAAGCACCTGTGCGGACTGAGGCGTAACTACACCCCGCACTAAATCAAAGCACACAGTGTTGACGCACCTTCTGATAGTCTGCGCCATCTTGTGAAAATCAATCTGCGCAGGAAGGCCTCTCAACCAGGAGCGTGTGCGCAGCACAACCTCACGGCAATAAAGCGATGAGGTCAATCACATTGTGCTAATTGACACTGAACAACATCGAACATTGTGGCCTCTGGGCAAAGTATTGACATTGTACCCAGATGCACAAGGTGTTGTCAGGAATGTCAAAGTGTTGTGTCGTGGCCAGGAAAGCTTACGTACAATTAATAAATTGATTCCCTTGGAGTTAGGTGTTCAATCAAATGTAAATGAAAATCTGAGGGAAAGTGACACAAGTGATATGGAAGATAACGCTGACCAAGTGATGCCAGAAAATGAAATCGTAGTAAGACCTACTAGGAGAACAGCCACTCAAGCCAGAACTGGCTGGAATCATCTCCTAAAGGAAGGAGTAATTTGAGTTGTTTAGCAAAAAACTCCGCCCGGCCATAGTGTGGAAAATACTGTATATATTTTCCAGAAATTCAGTATTTATATGTAAATAGATGGCCATACTGTATTTAATAATATTTATGTCATAGAAAACGGAAAACCTGCGTCTGCGCAGACAGGACTCGCCATCTTGGTTTTGAATTGGATACAACGTTAATATAATGGGAAGAATTTTTCGTGCTTTAGAGGTTAAAATTGGATTGACACCTCTCAAATAGGAGGCAAAATTGTTGGATGTGCATTCCTGCATAACTTGAGATATCAGACGACTGGACAAGACAGCTATAGGAACCTCAGATAAGCTCTCTAGATTTGTGTATAATTCTGGCCAGTGTTTTCATAAATTTAGTTAGTGAGGTTTTTCTGAGTATGATACAACTTAATATCCAGTCAAATTGGTGAGTGATATTAAGATATATTTTCCTTCTGTTATGTATATGTGAATTTATATATAATCAATTTTTAATATACAGTCCACAAATTTATATATTTACCAGTATTCCTGGTGTATGTATATTTCATTTAATTAATAGATCCAGAGCAACTTGTGGTTATGACAGTGGTAGGTATCGAAGGGGGACATTTTTTGCAACCTAGGTGTCCCAAATTCCTACTTGTCTATGTAACATTGATAAATAATAGTTATCTTTGTTATCAATTACTGTTATGTACATAATTAGTTACATTCAGATAAATGCAATTTTCCACAGGGATGTTAGGAAGCATTTCTTCAGCCACAGAGTAGTCATGAAGTGGAATAGTTTAGGACGCGATGTAGTGGAGGCAGGATCCATACATAGCTTTAAGCAGAGGTATGATAAAGCTCATGGTTCAGGGAGCGTGACCTAGTGATAAACAAGGGTGGAGGTCGACCGTTCGTCATTGTAGGAGTGCCAGCAGTCACTGGCTCTTCAACACGCAAGTTATACTTTTGTATCAATCAAATCACATATTACTCGGGTAGATAATTTCCAGTAGATCCTTCATGTGTTAGCTCAAATCACCGACCAGTATGGTTTAAATAAGTGACCCACTGATCAGATCAGATAGACTGGTCCGAACCCTTGACTGGTCCGAACCCTTGACTGGTCCGAACCCTTGTTGGTCCGAACCCTTGAATGGTCCGAACCCTTGACGGGTTCCGAACCCTGACGGGTTTTCAAACGGTTTCGTTGTGCACTACCTAGACGGTTATTTATTAATAGAAATATTCAAGAGGTTGCTAGTAGAAATTGCAGTTAAATCACCATTTCAAATCATTATATGAAGCTGTGTTGTAGTCTGCGAGATGGGTCAGTCAAACAAACGGGCTTTACCAACATAAATTGTCATTTGTGTGGAAATTGGTGTCACGCCCCTTGTGCAGATATCAAGAACTAGCTACATGCAGTATTAAAACAGGAAAGGTTTTTGGGTATGCCCAAAATGAGATAAAATTATGTGGACTAATCAAAAGGGTATTAAAGATGGTTCAACATCAAAGCGGCCTTTCATAGAAAAACCTGGAAGGCTCTTTATACAACTGATGGGACATAAAAGTCTGGGGCTGATGGTACTGCCCTTGATACTGGCCATGTAGTCAGAAACTGTAAGGCTGGAGATGATTGTCCTGGGTAGTCTGTTAAATGGGGGGCTGATAGTGCTGTCCTGGGAGACATAATGGTGAAGCTGGAGGTGCTGTCCTGGGAGGACAGTATTGGTGAACTGGGAGGTGCTGTCCTGGGAGACAGTAATTGTGAAAGCTGGAGATGCTGTCTGGGAGACAGTATTGGGAAGCTGGAGATGCTTCCTGGGAGACAGTAATTGTGAAGTAGAGATTTTGTCAGGCAGTCGGGAACTATACGCCAGGAAAGGATAACATTAAATGGACCTTATAGGGGGACAGGAGCCATAGTAGGGGGAAACAAGTGTAGTCTAAGATAAGATTAAAAACCAATATTGCATACATAGAAATACTGCTGGAAATAGCAATCAAGAGGAATCCACTAGCCAATAGTGAGGATAATTACCAAAAATCAATGGTGGGAGCCATTGTTGGTGCTAGGGGAGGATGAAGTAAGACAGGGAAAACATGCACCAACAGGGGAAATACAGTCACAGGAAACCCAAGGCAAACGGAAACCAGCCTGTGACATATATGCTCTCGGTATTGCTGGCATTGGGAAATATGGAAAAACAGATGGGGACGTGCATCTAAGACCACCCTAGAAAATGCCAACATGGCCCACATATGACACAGGAAAATGCAAAACTCCCTTCCTGTAAGCTTTTTCACCCTGAACTGTGTACCTCCTCAGTACAGGAAAGACTGTGCTATAACTTAAATTGCCAGGCATACCATCTAAAGGGGACAAAAAGATACAAAACATCCAGGCCATGGGAAAACCTGGGTAGCCACAGCCACTCAAGAGGGAGAGGTTTTTTAGTGCCAGGAAGGAAAAAAAAACTGGCAGGAAATGGCAGAAATCGTACACCAAATCCAGTCCATTCCTGGAGTGGAACCACAGTCGATGGCCTCCACTCCAACCACAGATACAGATACTAATGCCAGAAAAAAAAATCCCCCCCCAGTACCAACAATACCACCAGTCCGATAACATTCTTCTTTGCAAATATACAGGGTCTAAAGCCAGCAACAACAAAATACCTTTCATCCGTGGACTGCTTGCAGAGGCAAAGGCAATGTTCGCGGCTTTCACTGAGACCCACATAAAGGATCACTTGGACAACGAAATAGGATCCCAGGTTACAACCTATACAGATGTGACAGAGTGAACAGGCAAAAGGGGGGGGGGGTTGGCCTGTACATTGCAGAGTCACTTGTTTGCACAGAACTGCTAAATGCCTCAAATGATGTAGTGGAAGTTTTAGCAGTAAAGGTCGAGAACCAAAACCTAGTCATTGGATAGTCTACAAGCCTCCGGATGCAACATCCCAGCAATTCCAGGAACAGCTGTTTAAAAATTGACCACTGTCTGGAAAACCTTCCAGCTCCTGCACCCAACATCTTGCTCCTGGGGGATTTCAACTTAAGGCACCTAAAATGGAGGAATATAGCAAATAATATTGTTGCAGTAATAACACCAGGAGGAGCTCTGATGAAAACTCACACTCACGCGAGCTTTTAAATCTCTGCACAAAATTCAATTTAAACCAGCAAATAATAGAGCCTACTAGACTGGAGAATACACTAGACCTCATCTTCACTAACAATGATGATCTGATAAGAAGTGTCACCATATCAAAAACAATATACTCAGATCACTACATAATTGAGGTTCAGTCATGTATGCGCGGAGCCCCAGACCGACAAAATGAGATTAGTCACGAGGGGAGCATTCACCAAATTCAACTTCAATAACAAAAACATAAAGTGGGACCAAGTAAACCAAGTCCTAAACCGATATAAGCTGGAAGATATACTAAGCAACACAGACCCCAACTTATGCCTAGAACAGATTAACTCGGTGGCACTCGATGTATGCACAAGGCTTATTCCTCTAAGAAAAAGGAGTAGATGTAAAACAGAAAGAGAAGGCGCTCCCTTTACAGGAGACGGAAAAGAATAACAGAGCGGTCATAAAAGAGGTCAATATATCTGAAATGCGTAGGGAGACACTGGTCAGAGAAATAGCAAGCATCGAACTTAAGACTAAAAGAATCCTTTAGGAGTCAAGAATCGCGGGAAGAACTAAAAGCCATAAATGGAAATCGAAAGAAACCCAAAGTATTTCTTCACCTATGCCAAATCAAAATCGAGAACAACGTCCAGTATTGGGCCCCTACTTAAACAAGATGGGTCCTACACAGATGACAGCAAGGAAATGAGTGAGCTACTACAAGTCCCAATATGACTCAGTTTTTAGCAAGCCGCTAACCAGACTGAGAGTCGAAGATCAAAATGCATTTTTTTATAGAGAGAGCCACAAAATTTGATTAACACATGCCTATCTCGATGTTTATCCTGACGCCAAATGACTTCGAACAGGCGATAAATGACATGCCCATGCACTCTGCCCAGGGCCAGACTCATGGAACTCTGTGTTCATCAAGAACTGCAAGAAGCCCCTATCACGAGCCTTTTCCATCCTATGGAGAGGGAGCATGGACACGGGGGTCGTCCCACAGTTACTAAAAACAACAGACATAGCCCCACTCACAAAGGGGCTGTAAAGCAACAACAAAGAACTACAGACCAATAGCACTAACATCCCATATCATAAAAATCTTTTGAAAGGGTCCTAAGAAGCAAGATCACCACCCATCTAGAAACCCATCAGTTACACAACCCAGGGCAACATGGGTTTAGAACAGGTCGCTCCTGTCTGTCTCAACTATTGGATCACTACGACAAGGTCCTAAATGCACTAGAAGACAAAAAGAATGCAGATGTAATATATACAGACTTTGCAAAAGCCTTCAACAAGTGTGACCATGGCGTAATAGCGCACAAAATGCGTGCTAAAGGAATAACAGGAAAAGTCGGTCGATGGATCTATAATTTCCTCACTAACAGAACACAGAGAGTAGTCGTCAACAGAGTAAAGTCCGAGGCAGACTACGGTGAAAAGCTCTGTTCCACAAGGCACAGTACTCGCTCCCATCTTGTTCCTCATCCTCATATCCGACTAGACAAGGATGTCAGCCACAGCACCGTGTCTTCCTTTGCAGATGACACCCGAAATCTGCATGACAGTGTCTTCCATTGCAGACACTGCAAAGCTCCAGGTGGACATCAACCAAATCTTTCAGTGGGCTGCAGAAAACAATATGAAGTTCAATGATGAGAAATTTCAATTACTCAGATATGGGTAAACATGAGGAAATTAAATCTTCATCAGAGTACAAAACAAATTCTGGCCACAAAATAGAGCGAAACACCAACGTCAAAGAACCTGGGAGTGATCATGTCGGAGGATCTCACCTTCAAGGACCATAACATTGTATCAATCGCATCTGCTAGAAAAATGACAGGATGGATAATGAGAACCTTCAAAACTAGGGAGGGCCAAGCCCATGATGGACACTCTTCAGGTCACTTGTTCTATCTATGCTGGAATATTGCTGCACACTAACAGCACCTTTCAAGGCAGGTGAAATTGCCGACCTAGAAAATGTACAGAGAAATTTCACGGCGTGCAAAAACGGAGATAAAACACCTCAATTATTGGGAGCGCTTGAGGTTCCTAAACCTGTATTCCCTGGAACGCAGGAGGGAGAGATACATGATTATATACACCTGGAAAATCCTAGAGGGACTAGTACCGAACTTGCACACGAAAATCACTCACTACGAAAGCAAAAGACTTGGCAGACGATGCTCCATCCCCCCAATGAAAAGCAGGGGTGTCACTAGCACGTTAAGGGACCATACAATAAGTGTCAGGGGCCCGAGACTGTTCAACTGCCTCCCAGCACACATAAGGGGGATTACCTACAGACCCCTGGCAGTCTTCAAGCTGGCACTGGACAAGCACCTAAAGTCAGTTCCGGATCAGCCGGGCTGTGGCTCGTACGTTGGTTTGCGTGCAGCCAGCAGCAACAGCCTGGTTGATCAGGCGCTGATCCACCAGGAGGCCTGGTCACAGACCGGGCCGCGAGGGCGTTGACCCCCGGAACTCTCTCCAGGTAAACTCCAGGCTAGTGGCGACCAGTGAAGAGGCGGGGGCCAGGAGCTTGGACTCGACCCCTGCAACCTCAACTAGGTGAGTACAACTAGGTGAATACACACCCACACTCTCACACACACACACACACACACACACACACACACACACACACACACACACACACACACACACACACACACACACACGTGGTAATGCATTATTTACAGCTAGCAAAGTCAGGGTATTTCTCCAGAATAGTCTGTAGACGAGGTATGATAAAGCTCATGGAGCAGGGAGGGAGAGGACCTAGTAGCACTCAGTGAAGAGACGGGGCCAGGAGCTGAGTCTCGACCCCTACAACCACAATTAGGTGAGTACAGGAGAAAGAGAGCCCATAGCGACACCGATGGTTTGAGAATAATATTTACCTTGGAAGGAAAAGGAATTTGAGTCCACACAAAGGCGGATAAAATAAAGAAAGACATCAGTAGGTATAGAGAAATGAAGAGACCCTTCACTGGCCTTCTCTCTAAGAAAATCAAGGACATCATCAAGAGGGACATTGGTGAAGAGGGACTCAACGTCAAGACTAAGCATCTCACAGGTCGGGAGAGAGAGAACCCGTTCAATGAAGTCTTGAGAGTGATGGAGGTGGGCAGGAGAAAAAGTACCAAGAAAGGGAGTAAGGGTTTTGGCCAGCCAAGAAGCAAGAGAATAAAAGAAAGATCCTCTGGAGGATATGATAGGACGTAGGGGAATATCAGGTTTATAAATTTTGGGAAGCCCATAGAAATAGGGCAGAGAGGGCTGATGGACACGGAAAACGTGTTTTGAACTAGGTCAAAGTCAGGAGGAAAGAGGTCGGAGAGAGCCAGCCGTACTGGAGGAGATTCGAACTCCGGACCTCAGTGTGAACTGAGTGCACTAGTGATCGAGCTACGGGACACTGATGACGCTACTTCGATTACTTCTCACTCTGCCCAGAAAAGGCCAGTACAACACTCACTTCCCTTACACACCACATTTCAAAGTACACAATGGACTAAGTTTTTTACTCTGCAACTGACATCTACTGACTATCTTTCAGATCACAGTATCATCAAAGCGCTTCTACACCAAGTTAGTCGAGATATTTCATTTCATGCTCTCAAGAACGGTGCATGCATCGTCACTGTACAGAATGCTAACCATGCTCATGATCTTTCTCTCCTTACCACCATAGACACTATTCCTGTAACAATTCAAAAATACCATTCTCTGAATTCTTGTAGTGATACCGTCATTCTACCTAACACCATTGCTCAGCATTATTTCCAGACATGTGGAAACGACATTTTGGAACAGCTTGAGCTCCAAGACCTCCCAATTCTCAAAGTAGATACACATGTCCTATCTGCCCATGGGCGGAGACGCTACCCCTGCAATGTAGCCTGCTTAACTTTTGACTGCCGTGAGCTTCCGTCGTCGGCTTATATCATGGGACACTGTGTACAAGTCCAAAAGTTGATCCTTGCACCACAACAATGTAGAAATTGCTGGCATTTTGTCCACCCAGCGAAATATTGCAGGTCCATGGCAAAATGCCCAGTCTTTGGTGCCAGCGACCATACCAATCCATCCTGTAGTCTTATTCTCGTCGTTGCTAGGTTTACTTAAACGAATGAGAAATCCATTGTCTCAAAGAGACAGAAGGCTTTCCTTATGCCATGGCAGTCTCAATTACGCCTCCAGGGATTACTTCCCCGTATATCTTATTCTCGAGTTATTAAGAGGCCCCCAACCTCTGGGGTCCCAATTCCCACAGTCTCCCCTGTGGTCACAACTTCCACAGTCACCTCTGTATCTAATTCTTTTGCAGTCCTCAACTCTTCATCTTCTCTCTCACAAGTTTCAGTGTCTACACGACTTCACACAACAACTCGTCCCCTTCGTCCCTCTATTTCTCGGAAGTCCAAAAAATTCCCAAAGTATAAATCTCCTTTAACTCTCCTTCACTTATCCTACTCAGACATTTTTCCTTTCCAGTCTCTCTACCTGTTTCTTTACCTCTTACTAGCTCTGTTACAAGTGTGGAGGTTCATCCTCCCCTTCGTACAGTTCCTTCCTCTCCTGTCCCCTCCCAGGTTTTTTTTCCTCTTTTGTCCCCTCCCAGGTTGCTTTCTCTTCTGTTCCCCTGCAAGCTTCTTCCCAAGTTGACTCTCACCTTTCGTCTCCCCCCTACTTTGATAACTAACATCGTCGCCTCGATCTTTACTCCCCCTCCCCTTTCTATCGCCAATATCGTCCTACATGCAACGTACTCGAAGCTATCTCCGAATATACTGAGGAGACTAAACCATTGATGGACAATGTTCCACCTCCCGTCGCTGCTCTACACTCTTTTACTCCATCTGCACAACTCTTCACAGCGTTCCAATCCTTCATTGCTTATTTATTTTCTGCTACCTCCACATGTGGATTTTCTTAATCCTTCTAATCCGTAGTTTAGTTTAATATCTTCATTATGCACTCATACCCATCCTGTGGGCGGTAGTCAAAAGATTACAGAGGTACATACTGGGTCCAGGGACTGGGCCCCAAAGTTTTGATAGCTGAGCAAGTTACAGAGGTAATGAACTCCAGGCGTAGATCTGGTCACAGTCATGACAAGTTACAAAGGTATTTACAGATTACGAAGGTACATAATGGGTCCTGGAACTGGGCCAAAGTTCTGATAACTGAACAAGGTACAGAGGTAATGAATCACGTGAGTAAATTTACTTACTTACGTTTATACATGGTTACAATCATGAACAAATTATAAAGGAATGAGAAATTCACACATCCGCACCCAGTCACAACTGAGGTACACACACCCGAGGAGGAGGTGAAGAAGCTGCTATGTGAACTTGATACCTCGAAGGCGGTGGGACCAGACAACATCTCTCCATGGGTCCTTAGAGAGGGAGCAGAGATGCTGTGTGTGCCATTAACAATAATGTTCAACACATCCACTGAAACTGGGCAACTACCTGAGGTATGGAAGATGGCAAATGTATTCCCAATTTTTTTAAACGGAGACAGACAAAAGGCATTAAACTACAGTCCTGTTTACCTGGAGAGAGTTTACCTGGAGAGAGTTTCGGGGGTCAACGCCCCCGCGGCCCGGTCTGTGACCAGGCCTCCTGGTGGATCAGCGCCTGATCAACCAGGCTGTTGCTGCTGGCTGCACGCAAACCAACGTACGAGCCACAGCCCGGCTGATCAGGAACTGACTTTAGGTGCTTGTCCAGTGCCAGCTTGAAGACTGCCAGGGGTCTGTTGGTAATCCCCCTTATGTGTGCTGGGAGGCAGTTGAACAGTCTCGGGCCCCTGACACTTATTGTATGGTCTCTTAACGTGCTAGTGACACCCCTGCTTTTCATTGGGGGGATGGTGCATCGTCTGCCAAGTCTTTTGCTTTCGTAGTGAGTGATTTTCGTGTGCAAGTTCGGTACTAGTCCCTCTAGGATTTTCCAGGTGTATATAATCATGTATCTCTCCCTCCTGCGTTCCAGGGAATACAGGTTTAGAAACCTCAAGTGCTCCCAGTAATTGAGGTGTTTTATCTCCGTTATGCGCGCCGTGAAAGTTCTCTGTACATTTTCTAGGTCGGCAATTTCACCTGCCTTGAAAGGTGCTGTTAGAGTGCAGCAATATTCCAGCCTAGATAGAACAAGTGACCTGAAGAGTGTCATCATGGGCTTGGCCTCCTTAGTTTTGAAGGTTCTCATTATCCATCCTGTCATTTTTCTAGCAGATGCGATTGATACAATGTTATGTTTATAGTATGCAAAGTCATGGAGAAGATCATCAGGAGGAGAGTGGTGGAGCACCTAGAAAGAAACAAGCGCATAATCGACAACCAGCACGGTGTCAGGGAAGGAAAATCCTGTGCCACAAACCTACTGGAGTTTTATGACAAGGTGACAGAAGTTAGACAAGAGAGAGAGAGGGGTGGATAGATTGCATTTTCTTGGACTGCAAGAAGGCCTTCGACACAGTTCCTCACAAAAGGTTAATGCAAAAGCTAGAGGAGCAGGCACACATAACAGGAAAGGCATTGCAATGGATCAGAGAATACCTGATAGGGAAGCAACAACGACTCATTGTACATGACGAGGTGTCAAAGTGGGCGCCTGTGATAAGTGGGGTTCCACAGGGGTCAGTCCTAGGACCTGTGCTGTTTCTGGTATATGTGAATGACATCACGGAAGGGATAGACTAAGAAGTGTCCCTGTTTGCACATGATGTGAAGTTAATGAGGAGAATCAAATCGGTCGAGGATCAGGCAGGACTACAAAGAGACCTGGACAGACTACAAGCCTGGTCCAGCAACTGGCTCCTTGAATTTAACCCTGCCAAATGCAAAGTCATGAAGATCGGGAAAGGGCAAAGAAGACTGCAGACTGAGTATAGTCTAGGTGGCCAAGGACTGCAAACCTCACTCAAGGAAAAAGATCTTGGGGTAATATAATACCGAGCACATCTGAGGCGCACATCAATCAGATAACTGCTGCAGCATACGGGCGTCTGGCAAACCTAAGGATAGCATTCCGATACCTCAGTAAGGAATCGTTCAAGACTCTGTATACCATATTCGTCAGACCCATACTGGAGTATGCAGCACCAGTTTGGAATCCACACCTTGTCACAAATGGAGAGATGTTGCGGCCTCTTACCACACTGGTGGTTGGGTAGTTGACCTGCTGGCCGGCGGTACCATGATGTCATCAGACCCAATGTTAGGACTGCTGAGCCGGCCTGAATGTCAGTATTTGCCAGACTCTCACGGAATACACCTGATGGTGAATGTCAGTATTCACCAGACTCTCACGGAATACACCTGCTGGTGAATGTCAGTATTCACCAGACTCTCACGGAATACACCAGCTGGTGAATGTCGGTATTCACCAGACTCTCACGGACTACACTTGATGATGACTGCCTCTGTCAGTATTCAGCGGACTCTACACCTGCTGGTGATTGTGTTCACCAGACTGCCTCACGGCATACATCTACTGACTGTTGTGTGTTTACCAGACTGCCTCGGAGCGGATACCTCGTGACTTAGGCTTCTGTGGACCTCAGGGACATGTGGGTCTCTGTATAGGACGGACGTGGAACACCAGTATGTGTAACCCGGTGAGCGTATGTTGTGACACAGACAGAAGTATGAGTCAGGGTATTGTAAATGGTGAGCGTTGTGTGTCAGGTAAGATAAGAGATAAGATTTCGTTCGGATTTTTAACCCCGGAGAGTTAGCCACCCAGGATAACCCAAGAAAGTCAGTGCGTCATCGAGGACTGTCTAACTTATTTCCATTGGGGTCCTTAATCTTGTCCCCCAGGATGCGACCCACACCAGTCGACTAACACCCAGGTACCTATTTGCTGCTAGGTGAACAGGACAACAGGTGTAAGGAAACGTGTCGAAATGTTTCCACCCACCGGGAATCGAACCCGGGCCCTCCGTGTGTGAAGCGGGAGCTTTAGCCACCAGGCCACCGGTGACACAGACAAGTACCGTAGAAAGCCAGGGTGTATGTTGTATCCTGTGAGTATTGTGTGTCATGTGACACAGACAAGTACTATGGAAAGCCAGGGTGTGTGTTGTACCCTGTGAACATTGTGTGTCAGGCGATACAGACAAAGTACTGTGGAAAAACAGGGTGTGTGTTGTACCCTGCGAGCACTGTCAGGCAACACAGACACGAAAGTATAGTTCAGGGTGTGGTAACCCAGTGAGTGTCAGGTGACACGACACACAAGTAAAGGGTCATGTAACTCGGAGTGTTGAAGTGTCAAATGCCGCAAAGGTGTGTATGACGCAGAGAAAAGGGTGTCATGTGACACAGAGGAGTGTCGTGTGACACAGAGACAAGGGTGTCAGGTGATTTAGATTTTGCCACCGAAGTGGCTAGTTTATTGTGCACCCCATATCCATCCTGTGGACGGTAGCGCGAGAGCATATGGATACACAAAAGGCCTAGGAACTAGGCCCCAAAGGGTTAACAGGAATACATATGGATTTATATCTACATATCTATAGTTCACTTATCTGTTACAAGCAAATTTAGGAAATTTGCTTAGTATATCTGGTATCTTATTTTCATTAATAAGATATCTTGACATGTCACATAGGTTATTATACTGTCTGTCTCTGTATTCCTCAATAAGTGGACAATTAAGCACATAGTGTTCAAGAGAGTGACCATATGCCTGATCACATAATTTACATTTAGTTTGATCATCATCTGTGTGTCTCCCAAACTGCCAGAAGTACTTGTAACCAAGCCTAAGCCTGGCCACTACAACATCAGTCAGTCTGTTCACATTGCAAGTTGCTCCATAAACATACTTATCTACGTTCATGTTATCATAGTGGGTTATAGATCTACTCAGGCTTCTAACTGCATTCCTATAACAATCATTTTAATTATTTACTTCTCTCCTAATATTATTCCTAATGCTAGACACAGTTATACCAAAGTTATATTCTACATTCTCCTTCTCGATACTCTTCTTGGCTAACATATCAACTTTATCATGAAGGAGTAATCCAATGTGTGATGGGATCCATAGCAATAGTACATTAATTCCTTTGTCCCTAATTTTTGAGTATCTATACCTGGCTTCCCCAATGACACAGTAGAGAAGGAGCATCAGTACACAGAGATGAGGGTGTCTTGTGACACAGAGAAGTAGGCGTCATGACATTGGGATTAGTAGTGCTGTAAGATACTCAAAGATGGCAGTAACATGTGACACTGAGGCATTAGGGTTATTATAAGATAAGATAAGATAAGATTTCGTTCGGATTTTTAACCCCGGAGGGTGAGCCACCCAGGATAACCCAAGAAAGTCAGTGCGTCATCGAGGACTATCTAACTTATTTCCATTGGGGTCCTTAATCTTGTCCCCCAGGATGCGACCCACACCAGTCGACTAACACCCAGGTACCTATTTGCTGCTAGGTGAACAGGACAACAGGTGTAAGGAAACGTGTCGAAATGTTTCCACCCGCCGGGAATCGAACCCGGGACCTCCGTGTGTGAAGCGGGAGCTTCAGCCACCAGGCCACTTTTTACTTTGTATATAAAATATGTAGCTATATCAAGATAAAGATTCCTTATGTTTTTATACAGAATATATTTATAGTAAAGAGTATAAGCTGCAGTGATATTTGTCATCCTGAACTCCTATATTACAACGCTATTAACAGGCTGACGTAAACATACACTCTACTTGTGTAGAAGTTATGGTGTTTATGTGCTAAATTAGTGTTTTGTAATATATGGGGGCATGTCTGGGAGGATGATCATCTGGGATGATGCTGTCAGGGATGATCATCTTACCGTGATGACTGTTCGGGATACATTTTAACGCAATTTTAGAATAATACTAATTATCTTTGTGTGTCTGTCATTTTTTCGTGAGGAGTTGTGGCCTACCACACTGGTGGTTGGGTAGTTGACCTGCCAGCCAGCGGTACCACGATATATGTCATCAGACCCAATGTGGGGGCTGCTGAGCTGGCCTGACTTTCAGTATTCGCCAGATTCCATCTGTAACAAGAAACTAAGCAGTTTGGACGTGACTTCCCTCTTTGCTAAGGTACCTACCACACAAGCTATCGAGGTTGTATGACGTAAAGTCAATCAGGACCTTAATCTTCCTCTACTTCCCGGGGATTTTGTTGACCTGATTGAGTTTTGGATTAATTTCAACTGGTTTTTCTTTCAATAACAGGCTCTACAAACAGATCTATGGTATAGGAATGGGGTCCCCCATCAGTGCCATCTTAGCCAACTTATACATGGAACACCTAGAGGCTGAACACTTCGCCAACATCATTCCCTCAAGTGTCACTTGGTTATGTTACGTGGACGACATCCTCATAATAACTCCCAAACGTTTTGATGTACGGAATCTTTAGGCAAGGGTCAACGCAGTTGAAACAGTGATCCAGTTTACACTAGAAGAGGAGTCCAATGACAAGCTACCTTTCCTAGACGTCCTCATTCACAAAGTAGATAACCTAAGATTTCAAGTTTACCAGAAACCTACAAATAAAAATGATCTCACACACTTCTATTTTAGTCAAGATACTAAAACCAAAAGAGGCATCATCATCAGATTCTTCCTGAGAGTGTTCTGAATTTGTAGTCCTGAGTTTCTTGACGAGGAATATACATTCACCAAACTTTCACTGATTTACATTTTCCCTCCTTTTCCATCAAAGACTACAAGAAAAGAGCTCTTCAGATCATTAATTCTCCACGCACCAACACCACTCCTAACAAAGTTATATTTCTTCCCAACAGCCAGGTTGCCTTTAACGTTTTTAAAGTACTTGCACAAGCTAATACTAGAGTCGCCATCGCTTCCAGCACTTCAGAAAAGGACCTAACCAGGACAAAATCCAAACACCATGAACCAGTCAACGCAGGGGTTTACACTATACCCTGTGGAGGCTGCGACAAGATTTAGGTAGGTGAAACAGCAAGAAACCTCGAAACCCGCCTCAGTGAACACATTTATGCATGTAGGAACCATAACTTGAACAACGCCTGCGTACAACACCAAAATTCCACCAATCATCTCTTGAAATTCAGGAACGGCCGATTAGTGATCAAAGAAACTAATTTCCGAAGACGCAAGTGCCTTGAATCATCACTAATCGCTGTTTCTAATACAATTAAACAAAACAAAGGCAGTTTCACCATCTCTGAAGTCTTAGCAAGAATCCTCCTAAAAACAGTAAACCCTGGCATCACATAATCTTTCCTGCTAATACTACACAAGCACATTACGGAGGATGAACATTGAAACAGGCCTTCTCCAATCCAGCCTCCAATAGAAATATTTGTCTAACCTATTTTTGTTACCCAAGTAATAGCTTTTATATCCTTTTACTCATGTACAAGTTAACTGTTCTACCATACTGTATTACTACTACTACTACAACTTATATCACTACTACTACTACTACTGCTTCTACCACCACTAGTATTGCACCTCACTCTGAGCCTATATATACCCTCTGTGTCCATGTACTGTTTGTAACGGCTTGACAAAGCTCCTGGAGAGCGAAACGTTGCCACAATAAAATGTCACATTAGTTGCACTTGTGTCCTTTTACTTTACACAATTTATACTTAATGAGTTGAGAGCATTTATGGATGACAGAGAATCGATTACAATTAAAGTGTCAACCTTAGATACATGGACGCACTTGAGGGTATGGAGTATGGCAAATAGCTCTGTTTGAAGGATAGAGGTCCAGTTATTGATGTGTGCTCCAATTTCTTTATGAGAACCATCACTCTGTACGACAACAGCAGCACTACCGGGTGCTCCAGTGGATTGGTGAACAGAACCACCAACGTAAATAATTTGTGAAAGATTCAGATTAGATTTTGCCACCGAAGTGGCTAGTTTATTGTGCACCCCAAATCCATCCTGTGGACAGGATTAACAGGGTTAACAGGAGTACATATGGATTTATATCTACATGTCTATAGTTCTTTTATCTGTTACAAGCAAATTTAGGAATTTGCTTAGTATATCTAGTATCTTATTTTCATTAATAAAATATCTTGACATGTCACATAGGTTATTATACTGTCTATCTCTGTATTTCTCAATAAGTGGACAATTAAGCACATAGTGTTCAAGACAGTGACCATATGCCTGATCACATAATTTGCATTTAGTATGATCATCATCTGTGTGTCTCCCAAACTGCCAGAAGTACTTGCAACCAAGCCTAAGCCTGGCCACTACATCAGTCAGTCTGTTCACATTGCAAGTTGCTCCATAAACATACTTATATATGTTCATGTTATCATAGTGGGTTATAGATCTACTCAGGTTTCAAACTGCATTCCTATAACAATCATTTTCATTATTTACTTCTCTCCTAATATTATTCCTAATGCTAGACACAGATATAACAAAGTTACATTCTACATTCTCCTTCTGGGTACTCTTCTTGGCTAACATATCAACTTTATCATGAAGGAGTAGTCCAATGTGTGACGGGATCCATAGCAATTGTACATTAATTCTTTTGTCCCTAATTTTTGAGTATCTATACCTGGCTTCTCCAATGAGCATGTTGTGGAGTCATTATATGAGTCAAGAGCCTTTAGTGATGACATAGAATCAGTAATGATGATAGAGTCAAGCTCAGTGTCATTGGTTAGCTTTAGCGCCATTAGGATTGCAAACAATTCAGTTTGCAATGTAGACGCCCAGTTGTTAATGAGTGTGTTGTGTGACTAAGTTTCCAATACAGCTTAAAGCATCCTGTTGGGCTTCACGGTGAAGCTTTGGTTGAGATTTAAGAAGTATTTTGGGGGAATGGAGGAATGGTAGTTTGGAATGGGGTAATATTCAATGGAGCGGAGAAGTGCCTCTGTTGCCTTACCGGACATAGATCATGTATCTGGCTCATGCGGAGGTCTGTTTCAGTTCTTTCGATCCATCTGGAAGGGTGTTCACCAGTGCTGAGGAAAGTTTGGAGGGCTTCTGTGCAGGGGTTTGAATGGGCTAACCTAAGCATATTGACCTAAGCACCGTGTCTTCCTTTGCAGATGACACCCGAATCTGCATGACAGTGTCTTCCATTGCAGACACTGCAAGGCTCCAGGCGGACATCAACCAAATCTTTCAGTGGGCTGCAGAAAACAATATGAAGTTCAACGATGAGAAATTTCAATTACTCAGATATGGTAAACATGAGGAAATTAAATCTTCATCAGAGTACAAAACAAATTCTGGCCACAAAATAGAGCGTAACACCAACGTCAAAGACCTGGGAGTGATCATGTCGGAGGATCTCACCTTCAAGGACCATAACATTGTATCAATCGCATCTGCTGGAAAAATGACAGGATGGATAATGAGAACCTTCAAAACTAGGGATGCCAAGCCCATGATGACACTCTTCAGGTCACTTGTTCTATCTAGGCTGGAATATTGCTGCACACTAACAGCACCTTTCAAGGCAGGTGAAATTGCTGACCTAGAAAATGTACAGAGAACCTTCACGGCGCGCATAACGGAGATAAAACACCTCAATTATTGGGAGCGCTTGAGGTCCCTGAACCTGTATTCCCTGGAACGCAGGCGGGAGAGATACATGATTATATACACCTGGAAAATCCTAGAGGGACTAGTACCGAACTTGCACACGAAAATCACTCACTACGAAAGCAAAAGACTTGGCAGACGATGCAACATCCCCCCAATGAAAAGCAGGGGTGTCACTAGCACGTTAAGAGACCATACAATTAGTGTCAGGGGCCCGAGACTGTTCAACTGCCTCCCAGCATACATAAGGGGGATTACCAACAGACCCCTGGCAGTCTTCAAGCTGGCACTAGACAAGCACCTAAAGTTGGTTCCTGATCAGCCGGGCTGTGGCTCGTACGTTGGTTTGCGTGCAGCCAGCAGTAACAGCCTGGTTGATCAGGCTCTGATCCACCAGGAGGCCTGGTCACAGACCGGGCCGCGGGGGCATTGACCCCCGGAACTCTCTCCAGGTAAACTCCAGGTAAACCCCAATGAGGATATTTCTTTCAGTAGCACGATCATTAATGCTTGTAATATTAAGTTCTTTCCGCATATTTAAAATTTTGGCAGTACGAGGGCATCCTAGGATGATCCTCATAGCTTCGTTCTGCAGTTTTTCCAGCCCTCCAAGCTTCCAGCCAGACACAAGAGCAAGTAGTGGCGCCGCATAATCAACCAATGATCTAATATAAGCAAGATGCATCATTTTTACAATTTTAACATTAGCACCATACCTGGGATGAAAACCTGCCACAACTTTAACTGCTCTCAGCCTTTCTTTGCATTGGAGACGAAGTCTCGTTACAACAGGTCCAAGCAGTGGAACCTCGAAGCCTAGATATGTGTATCTGGTTACATATTCTAGAAGAGACCCATCAAGCAACTGGATTTGATGAACTGTGCCTCTCTGTCAAGGAGGACGCCTGTTGAGTATCGTTGTTTTATCAGTAGAGATTATCAACCCCAGGTCCTGACACGAGGCTAGTACATGGTTAAGAATGTAATTTGGGTGTTGGAGAATCCGGTGGTGGGCACAACAATTAATATTTGCACCAATAACTCATTACAGTTATGACAGGGTGTAGACGTGTAAATTGCTCATTACTCAATAATTTGTTCATAATTGTAGCCATGTATAAACGTAAGTAAGTAAATTTACTTACATGATTCATTACCTTTGTACCTTGTTCAGCTATCAAAACTTTGGGGCCCAGTCCCTGGACCCATTATGTACCTCTGTAATCTTTTGACTACCACCCACAGGATGGGTATAACTGCCGCCCACAGGATGGGTATAACTTCCGCCCACAGGATGGGTATAACTACCGCCCACAGGATGCGTATAACTGCCGCCCACAGGATGGGTATGACTACCACCCTCAGGATGGGTATGACTACCGCCCACAGGATGGGTATGACTCCCACCCACAGGATGGGTATGACTACCACCCACAGGATGGGTATAGCTACCACTTCACAGGATGGGTATGACTACCACCCACAGGATGGGTATAACTACCACCCACAGGATGGGTATAACTACCACCCACAGGATGGGTATAACCACCCCCCACAGTATGGGTATAACCACTGCCCACAGGATGGGTATAACCACCGCCCACAGGATGGGTATAACCACCGCCCACAGGATGGGTATGGGGTACATAAACAATAAACTAAGTCCTTTGCATTCCCATAGGGGTCTTTACACCAGTGGATTACTAAACACAACAATCAGCATAAATAATTACACTATCTGATAATTACACTTACATATACCTATCCCTAAATAAACTTTATATAACTAAATCATAAATACCGCTGAAAATATCGGAAATATATACATACAAGCAGGAGTAAGTACGGCTCACACATGGTGCTCCTCTCACACCATCACAACATCAACCTTCACCTCAACATCAACAATATTTACCAATAAAATAAGAGGTTAGTTCATCATTTATGATTAACAACCTTATTTGTTAGTGTTCAGTCAGTTATATGTGTGACACAAACTACAAAATATATTGTCTAGATGATTTTTTTTCAGTAAAATAAGTTAGTGTTTGGGTTTATTGGTTTATTCCAGGTAACTTTCCCCTCAAGGAAGGTTCCTTGATGTTGGTGAGGGGCTCTTGATTTAGGGAATTGGATCTGTGCTCCAGTTCCCCAAATTAAGCCTGAATGCCTTCCACATCCCCCCCCCCAGGCGCTGTATAATCCTCCGGGTTTAGCGCTTCCCCCTTGATTATAATAATAATCCAGGTAACTTTATTTTGTCTTAGATACGTAAAGTTAGTTATTATGTATAATGTGAATTAGTTAGGATAAAGTAAGAAGGTTAGAGCAAGTGAGATAGCTGGAACACTACCGTACTCGGCTCACACATACAGGTCCGGGGGTCAATCCCCGGTACGGGTGGAAAATATTAGGATGTGTATCCTTAAGACACCTGGTGTCTATGTTCACCCTTCAGTAAAGTAGGTACCTGGGTGTTAGTGGACTGGTGTGGGTCGCATCCTGGGTGTTAGTGGACTGGTGTGGGTCACATCCTGGGTGCTAGTGGACTGGTGTGGGTCACATCCTGGGTGTTAGTGGGCTGGTGTGGGTCACATCCTGGGTGTTAGTGGACTGGTGTGGGTCACATCCTGGGTGTTAGTGGACTGGTGTGGGTCACATCCTGGGTGCTAGTGGACTGGTGTGGGTCACATCCTGGGTGCTAGTGGACTGGTGTGGGTCACATCCTGGGTGCTAGTGGACTGGTGTGGGTCACATCCTGGGTGCTAGTGGACTGGTGTGGGTCACATCCTGGGTGCTAGTGGACTGGTGTGGGTCACATCCTGGGTGCTAGTGGACTGGTGTGGGTCACATCCTGGGTGTTAGTGGGCTGGTGTGGGTCACATCCTGGGTGTTAGTGGACTGGTGTGGGTCACATCCTGGGTGCTAGTGGACTGGTGTGGGTCACATCCTGGGTGTTAGTGGACTGGTGTGGGTCACATCCTGGGTGCTAGTGGACTGGTGTGGGTCACATCCTGGGTGCTAGTGGACTGGTGTGGGTCACATCCTGGGTGCTAGTGGACTGGTGTGGGTCACATCCTGGGTGCTAGTGGACTGGTGTGGGTCACATCCTGGGTGCTAGTGGACTGGTGTGGGTCACATCCTGGGTGCTGGAGACCTGGAGTTTACCTGGAGAGAGTTCCGGGGGTCAACGCCCCCGCGGCCCGGTCTGTGACCAGGCCTCCTGGTGGATCAGAGCCTGATCAACCAGGCTGTTGCTGCTGGCTGCACGCAAACCAACGTATGAGCCACAGCCCGGCTGATCAGGAACTGACTTTAGGTGCTTGTCCAGTGCCAGCTTGAAGACTGCCAGGGGTCTGTTGGTAATCCCCCTTGTGTATGCTGGGAGGCAGTTGAACAGTCTCGGGCCCCTGACACTTATTGTATGGTCTCTTAACATGCTAGTGACGCCCCTGCTTTTCATTGGGGGGATGTTGCATCGTCTGCCAAGTCTTTTGCTTTCGTAGTGAGTGATTTTCGTGTGCAAGTTCGGTACTAGTCCCTCTAGGATTTTCCAGGTGTATATAATCATGTATCTCTCCCGCCTGCGTTCCAGGGAATACAGGTTTAGGAACCTCAAGCGCTCCCAGTAATTAAGGTGTTTTATCTCCATTATGCGCGCCGTGAAAGTTCTCTGTACATTTTCTAGGTCGGCAATTTCACCTGCCTTGAAAGGTGCTGTTAGTGTGCAGCAATATTCCAGCCTAGATAGAACAAGTGACCTGAAGAGTGTCATCATGGGCTTGGCCTCCCTAGTTTTGAAGGTTCTCATTATCCATCCTGTCATTTTTCTAGCAGATGCATTTGATACAATGTTATTGTCCTTGAAGGTGAGATCCTCCGACATGATCACTCCCAGGTCTAGTGGACTGGTGTGGGTCACATCCTGGGTGCTAGTGGACTGGTGTGGGTCGCATCCTGGGACAAAACTGACCTACATAACAAGTGTCATTGATGTCACCTATGGTCTATATACCTTGTACTTGTAGTAAATAAAGATATTATTATTGGTAGTGTACTGATAGTGAGGTGGGTCACCTGAGGACCCCAGGCTGGATCCTGCTCTAGGAGAGACGTATGGGCACGTCTAGAATGCCTGCTGTTACCCCAGTGAAAATAAATCACTGACTATTTTTGGGTTATCCTAGGAAATTTACACTATGTATCATAATTGTAGTGTATAACTGTGCCTAAATAAAAATTACTTGTTACCTTTGCAGTTAATAATGTCTGGGTGTTGATAACTGTAGCGAGTTGCATCCTGGGGTACGACCCAGTGAGGACTTATTGGTACTAAGCCATATTAAAGGGATTTATTGAGTTGTCCTGGGTTAATCCAAGTAAAATATTGTAGGATAGTTCACCCATAAATTTCCTTATAATTTAAGAAGATTTCTATATAGAAACCTGGATAAAAAACCTGCTTTCTAATGTAATTTGTCGTATTCACAGTGTATATATATATACACTGAGAGATGCGTTTCTTTCTGTATGTGTATATATATTTATGCTGAGAGGTTTGTGTAGGTGTATAGGCTGAGGTGTATATAAGAACGTAATTATGAAAGAGCAGTGCAGCAGGCCTACCTGCCCATACTAGGCAGGTCTAACTCACTGTCACATGTATACCAGTACAACCAATATTTCAAGTTACCCAATGTTCTCATGCAAATGATGTTACTTTGGAGTTTGTTCCACGGAATTTGTTTCTTACTGCTAGGTTTGGAACTACTAAACACCTCAAATGATGATGATAATGATGCACAAATAACCCACACATAAAAGAGAGAAGCTTACGATGACGTTTCGGTCTGACTTGGACCATTTACAAAGTCACACAGTGTGGCTTTGTAAATGGTCCAAATCGGACCGAAACGTCGTCGTAAGCTTCTCTCTTTTATGTGCGGGTTATTTGTGTATCGTTCCAGTCACGGTATTGTGCCTTTTTTTGTTATTGATGATGATAATGTTTTGGCAGTAAAGATCGAGAACCAAAACCTTGTCACTGTGGTTGTATACAAGCCTCCGGACGCAACTTCCCAACAATTTCAGGAACAGCTTTTGAAAATCGACCTCTCCAGCTCCTGCCCCAAACATCTTGCTCCTGTGGGATTTCAACCTAAGACACCTAAAATGGAGGAATGTAGCAAATAATGCTGTTGCAGAGAACCCCAGGAGGCAGTTCAGATGAAAATTCGCACACATGTCCTATTAAATCTCTTCACCAAATTCACCTTAGACCAGCAAATAATAGAGCCAACAAGATTGGAGAATACACTGGACTTCATCTTCACTGACAATGATGATCTGATACAAAATATTACCATATAAAAACAATTTATTCAAATCACAACATAATAGAGGTACACACATGTATGTAGATGAATGGTTCAGAGAACCGACATGTTGATAAATTAGACACATGTGCAACTCTTGGGTATCTTCATTGAGGAAACGTTTTGCCACACAGTGGTTTCATCAGTCCATACGTAGGAGAAACTTGAAGAACAGGAGGAGAATGAGGTAATCAGTCCCTCAACCTTGAGTCGATGTGTTCAGTCCATCAATCCTGTACCTCTTCAGTACAGGAAAGACTGTGCTATAACATAAATTGCCAGGCATACCATCTAAAGGGGACAAAAAGATACAAAACATCCAGGCCATGGGAAAACCTGGGTAGCCACAGCCACTCAAGAGGGAGAGGTTTTTTAGTGCCAGGAAGGAAAAAAAACTGGCAGGAAATGGCAGAAATCGTACACCAAATCCAGTCATTCCTGGAGTGGAACCACAGTCGATGGCCTCCACTCCAAACCAAAAGATACAGATTTCAATGCCGGAAAAAAATCCCCCCCCCCCCTCAGTACTAATAATACCACCAGTCCGATGCATTCCTCTTTGCAAATATACAGGGTCTAAAGCCAGCAACAAACAACAAAATCCTTTCATCGTGGACTGCTTGCAGAGGCAAAGGCAATGTTCGCGGCTTTCACTGGACCCCATAAAGGATCACTTGGACAACGAAATATGGATCCCAGGTTACAACCCATACAGATGTGGACAGAGTGAACAAGGCAAAAGGGGGAGGTTGCCTGTTACATTGCAGAGTCACTTGTTTGCACAGAACTGCTTAATTGCTCAAATGATGTAGTGGAAGGTTTTAGCAGTAAAGATCGAGAACCAAAACCTAGTCATTGTGGGGTCTACAAGCCTCCGGATGCAACCCTCCCCAGCAATTCCAGGAAAGCTGTTAAAAAATTTACCACTGTCTGG
>NC_069487.1:21405071-21420167 GCF_026875155.1 Cherax quadricarinatus | reverse complement strand
TGTTTGTCCAGTGCCAGCTTGAAGACTGCCAGGGGTTTATTGGTGATCCCCCTTATGTATGCTGGGAGTTGAACAGTCTCGGGCCCCTGACACTTATTGTTTTGTCTCTTAATGTGCTGGTGACACCCCTGCTTTTCATTGGGGGGATGTTGCGAGTGATTTTCGTGTGCAAGTTCTGTACTAGTCCCTCTAGGATTTTCCAGGTGTATATAATCATGTATCTCTCCCGCCTGCGTTCCAGAGAATACAGGTTCAGGAACTTCAAGTGCTCCCAGTAATTGAGGTGTTTTATCTCCGTTATGCGAGCAGTGAAGGTTCTCTGTAAATTTTCTAGGTCAGCAATTTCACCTGCCTTGAAAGGTGCTGTTAGTGTGCAGCAATATTCCAGACTAGCTAGAACAAGCGACCTGAAGAGTGTCATCATGGGCTTAGCATCCCTAGTTTTGAAGGTTCTTGTTGCGGCCCCCTGCCAAACTAGCGGTTAAATAGTTAACCTGCCGGCCGGCAGTACCACTGGGTACGTCATCAAACCCAATGTGGGGACTGCTGAGCCGGCCTTAGAACAGTAAGTTCCTGAGCACCTCAGGGTACGCACCTAAGCAGTAGGTACCTGACCACCTAAGGGTACAGTCTACTGGCTTTAGCAGATGTAATATATACAGACTTTGCAAAAGCCTTCGACAAGTGTGACCATGGCGTAATAGCGCACAAAATGCGTGCTAAAGGAATAACAGGAAAAGTCGGTCGATGGATCTATAATTTCCTCACTAACAGAATACAGAGAGTAGTCGTCAACAGAGTAAAGTCCGAGGCAGCTACGGTGAAAAGCTCTGTTCCACAAGGCACAGTACTCGCTCCCATCTTGTTCCTCATCCTCATATCCGACATAGACAAGGATGTCAGCCACAGCACCGTGTCTTCCTTTGCAGATGACACCCGAATCTGCATGACAGTGTCTTCCATTGCAGACACTGCAAAGCTCCAGGCGGACATCAACCAAATCTTTCAGTGGGCTGCAGAAAACAATATGAAGTTCAACGATGAGAAATTTCAATTACTCAGATTATGGTAAACATGAGGAAATTAAATCTTCATCAGAGTACAAAACAAATTCTGGCCACAAAATAGAGCGAAACACCAACGTCAAAGACCTGGGAGTGATCATGTCGGAGGATCTCACCTTCAAGGACCATAACATTGTATCAATCGCATCTGCTAGAAAAATGACAGGATGGATAATGAGAACCTTCAAAACTAGGGAGGCCAAGCCCATGATGACACTCTTCAGGTCACTTGTTCTATCTAGGCTGGAATATTGCTGCACACTAACAGCACCTTTCAAGGCAGGTGAAATTGCCGACCTAGAAAATGTACAGAGAACTTTCACGGCGCGCATAACGGAGATAAAACACCTCAATTATTGGGAGCGCTTGAGGTTCCTAAACCTGTATTCCCTGGAACGCAGGAGGGAGAGATACATGATTATATACACCTGGAAAATCCTAGAGGGACTAGTACCGAACTTGCACACGAGAATCACTCACTACGAAAGCAAAAGACTTGGCAGACGATGCACCATCCCCCCAATGAAAAGCAGGGGTGTCACTAGCACGTTAAGAGACCATACAATAAGTGTCAGGGGCCCGAGACTGTTCAACTGCCTCCCAGCACACATAAGGGGGATTACCAACAGACCCCTGGCAGTCTTCAAGCTGGCACTGGACAACCACCTAAAGTCAGTTCCGGATCAGCCGGGCTGTGGCTCGTACGTTGGTTTGCGTGCAGCCAGCAGCAACAGCCTGGTTGATCAGGCTCTGATCCACCAGGAGGCCTGGTCACAGACCGGGCCGCGGGGGCGTTGACCCCCGGAACTCTCTCCAGGTAAACTCCAGGTAAACAGTAAGTACCTGGGTGCCTCACGGTGCGCATCTAAGCAGTAGGTACCTGACCACCTAATCGTACACGTCTACTGGCTTTAGAAACAATGTACCTGATCGCCTCACGGTACGCACCGCAGTATTATGTACCTGAGCACCTCAGGGTACGCACCTAAGCAGTAGGTACCTGACCACCTAAGGGTACAGTCTACTGGCTTTAGCAACAGTAAGTACCTGGGTGCCTCACGGTGCGCATGTACCTGAGCGCCTCACGGTACGCACCGCAGTAGTATGTACCTGAACACCTCAGGATACGCACGTAAGCAGTAGGTACCTGACCACCTAATCGTACAAGTCTACTGGCTTCAGCAACATTATGTACCTGAGCGCCTCACTGTACGCACCTAAGCAGTAGGTACCTGGCCACCTAAGGGTACACGTCTACTGGCTTCAGCAACATTAAGTACCTGAACTTCTCAGGGTACACATCTACACAGTAGGTACCTGACCACCTAATCGTACCTATCTACTGGCGTTAGAAGAACCGCTCACCGCAGCTCACTGAGTCTGTTGGCCTCAGTTACTTGACGGCCGCATTCAGTGAGCTTGCAGCATGGTGTTCGGCTAGCGGTGTGTCAACCGGCTTTGGAGAGGATTTACTGGACTACCGGTGATGTCTGTGGACTCACCGTCTACACTGATCAACTGTGGGCTGGAGTCATCGGATGCTGTTTGGTGGGACATTACATGAAGAAAAGGTTGGAGTGTTACACTGAACTGGGCCAGGACACTTAGGGACGTATGATGGAGTGGAACACTTGAGATATGCACAGGACCGTAGTGGAACACTGAGATGAAAAGGGTGTCGTGGGACACTGAAGATGGCCTGGTTGTAGTGTACACTGAATAGTGTCATGTGACTGGCTCGACCGGATAAGTGTCGTGAGAAGCAGTTGATTGTAATTTATTATTATACAAATGTTATTTATAATTTATTATTTTAGCATAGAGATATATATATAGTGACACAGTAGTGTCAAGAAAGTTGTGCCCTGTGTAGGGTTACGAATTATTTATTATTTTAGTAAATTGCTAATTATAATTTATTATAGTAACATGTACATATTATTATATATCATAGTTCAAATACCTCTAGACCAAAGATAGTTGATTAAAGATTAATTTATTTTAATGTGTGTATTTATGTATCCCGAACTCTTTATTACAAAAGGAGTAAATCTTACCATTTATATTTAAAAATTACTTTTTTGTAATAGTTCTCATTATCCATCCTGTCATTTTTCTAGCAGCTGCGATTGATACAATGTTATGGTCTTTGAAGGTGAAATCCTCCGACATGATCATTCCCAGGTCTTTGACGTTGATTTTCGCTCTATTTTGTGGCCGGAATTTGTTTTGTACTCTGATGAAGTTTTAATTTCCTCGTGTTTACCATATCTGAGTAATTGAAATTTCTCATCGTTGAACTTCATATTGTTTTCTGCAGCCCTTTGAAAGATTTGGTTGACGCCTGCCTGGAGCCTTGCAGTGTCTGCAATGGAAGATACTGTCATGCAGATTCGGGTGTCATCTGCAAAGGAAGACATGGTGCTGTGGCTGACATCCTTGTCTATGTCAGATATGAGGATGAGAAACAAGATGGGAGCGAGTACAGTGCCTTGTGGAACAGAGCTTTTCACCGTAGGTGCCTTGGACTTTGCTCTGTTGACTACTACTCTTTGTGTTCTGTTTGTGAAGAAATTGTAGATCCATCTACCTACTTTTCCTGCTATTCCTTTAGCACGCATTTTGTGCGCAATTACGCCATGGTCACACTTGTTGAAGGCTTTTGCAAAGTCTGTATATATTACATCTCCATTCCTTTTGTCTTCTAGTGCATCTAGGACCTTGTCGTAGTGATCCAATATTGAGACAGACAGGAGAGACCTGCTCTAAACCTATGTTGCCCAGGGTTGTGTAATTGATGGGTTTTTAGATGGGTGGTGATCTTGCTTCCTATGACCCTTTCAAAGATTTTTATGATATGGATGTTTAGTGCTATCGGTCTGTAGTTCTTTGCTATTGCTTTACTGCCCCCTTTGTGGAGTGGGGCTATGTCTGTTGTTTTTAGTAACTGTGGGACGACCCCCGTGTCCATGCTCCCTCTCCATAGGATGGTAAAAGTTCATGATATGGGCTTCTTGCAGTTCTTGATGAACACAGAGTTCCATGAGTCTGGCCCTGGGCCAGAGTGCATGGGCATGTCATTTATTGCCTGTTCGAAGTCATTTGGCATCAGGATAACATCAGATAGGCTTGTGTTAACCAAATTCTGTGGCTCTCTCATAAAAAAATTCATTTTGATCTTCGACTCTCAGTCTGGTTAGTGGCTTGCTAAAACTGAGTCATATTGGGACTTGAGTAGCTCACTCATTTCTTTGCTGTCATCTGTGTAGGACCCATCATGTTTAAGTAGGGGCCCAATACTGGACGTTGTTCTTGACTTTGATTTGGCATAGGCAAAGAAATATTTTGGGTTTCTTTCTATTTCATTTATGGGTTTTAGTTCTTCCCGCGATCCCTGACTCCTATAAGATTCCTTTAGCTTAAGTTCGATGTTTGCTATTTCTCTGACTAGTGACTCCCTATTCATTTCAGATATATTGGCCTCTTTTAGCCACACTGTTATTCTTTTTCGTTGCCTGTGAAGGGAGCGTCTGTCTCTATTTTTCATCTCCTTTTTCTTAAAGGAATAAGCCTTGAGCATACATCGAGTGCCACAGAGTTAATCTGTTCTAGGCATAAGTTGGGGTCTGTGTTGCTTAGTCTATCTTCCCAGCTTATATCGGTTAGGACTTGGTTTACTTGGTCCCACTTTATGTTCTTGTTATTCAAGTTGAATTTGGTGAAGGCTCCCTCGTGACTAATCTCATTATGTCGGTCTGGGGCTCCACGCATACATGTCTGAACCTCGATTATGTTGTGATCTGAGTATATTGTTTTTGATATGGTGACATTTCGTATCAGATCATCATTGTTAGTGAAGATGAGGTCTAGTGTATTCTCCAGTCTAGTAGGCTCTATTATTTGTTGGTTTAAGTTGAATTTTGTGCAGAGATTTAAAAGTTCGTGTGTGTGTGTGAGTTTTCGTCAGAGCCTACATTCAGCCCTCATTTTATCGAAACTCGATTATGGTGACCAGATCTATTCAGCGGTCTCTCCTGCTACTCTCTCTAGCCTTTACCCCATCCATCACCAAGGATTACGTTTATGCCTTGGTGCTTTTCGCTTTTTTCCTGTTGAGAGCCTCTATGCAGAAGCGAATGTTCCATCCTTGTCTGATCGCCGTGATGCCCATTGCCTTCTCTACTATGTGCGCTCTCACGATCTCCACAATCCTTCCATTTATATAATGGTCACTGATATTAGTAGACATTCTTTATTTGTTCGCTGCCCCTGTTTGCTCTGTCCCTTCTCTCTTCGCCTACATTCGCTCTTGTCTTCCCTTCAGTTACCACCTTTATATGTTCATGTAGCATCTCACTTTTCCCTACCCCTTGAGAAGTTCCAGATGTTCGAATCTGTTCTTTCTCACTCCTTTGCTCAAAAGCCCAACTGCCTTCAGTGGCTTCCCGCTCTCTTTTTTCTTGACCACTTCCACTCTTATTCTCATGCCATCGCAGTGTACACAGATGGCTGTAAGTCTTCTGATGGCATTGGATTTGCAGTCGTGTTTCCGGATAGCGTCGTGCGAGGGCATTTACTGTCTTCAGCTAGCATTTTTACTGCTGAATTGTATTCCATTCTTGCAGCACTTATTCGTATTGCATCTATGCCTGTGTCATCATGTTTGGTTGTCTCAGACTCCCTTTGTGCTCTACAGGCTATATGGAAATTTGATACACTTCACCCCCTAGTTCTCCATATCCAACTTTGGCTATGCCGTATCTCTACCAAGCATAAAGATATTGTTTTTTGTTGGGTCCCTGGTCATATTGACGTACAGAGCAATGAACAGGCACACACTGCTGTGCGGTCAGCAGTACATGACCTACCAATTTCACATAGGGTTTTTCCCTTTTCCCGGATTTTTTTGGGCTGTAATAGCTACCCACCATCACACCCTTGGCAAAAAAACGTTGGTCAAATCTCCCCGGGTAACAAACTTCATTCTTTTAAAATTAAAGTATAGGTTAGGGCCCCAATTTTTGGGTCATCATTTCCCGGGATTGGGAGATTTAACCCCTCTCCCCCCCTTCGCATTGGCCACCCCTCGTCTTACTCTTTGGGTATCTATGGAGAGCCCCCTGTTCCTCTTTTGTGAGCAGTGTCAATTTCCCCAGTAACATTCCCAAACATTCTTTTAGACGGGCCCTCTTATCAACGAGCACGCAAATTGACCTCCCAACGTGTCCCCCGCTCTACTCTCTCTTTCCCCTTCCCTTTTTGGCTGATGGACCCTCGTTTTAATCCTGATTTTTCCCCATTGACTTTTTGCCCAAACGACTGATTTACCACAAATTTCTGATACCTTTCGCCACCCCCCTCAGCCCTTTTAGTCAGTCTTTGCTGCCCTTTACCCTTTCACCCATCCACGGGCCCCGCTTTTCCCCGCAAAATATTACTTTTCCATCTCCCTTTTTCCACCTATACCCTCGCTTCCTTCCTCCCCGGGCACCCGCTTTAGCCCTTGCGGTTTAGCGTTTCCCTTTTTTTTAAAAATAAAAATAATGTTTTGCTAGGAAAAAAAACTTTTGGAGCATTTGGTTTGGGGTTTTTAAATTTTGGGACATTTTGTCCAAACATTCATTTTTAAAATTTACATATTTAAACCCCTTAAAATGCCCAAACCCCTTTTTTACGGGCCTTTTTTAAAGGGAAAAAAAAAAAAAAGAAAAAATAGATCTACTTTTGGGGCCCACAAAACGCACGTAAAACATAGATCTCATTTGGACATTTTAAGGGTTAAGAAAAAGGGTTTATATACAAATCCAAGGGGTTACCCCCATGTGCTAAGGCATTATGGTTTAGATGTGATTTAAAGTTACTTGGGGGAATGGAGCACGGGCAGTAGTCCTATTTTACCGGGGTTTATGGAGAAAAATTTCCCGGGGGGTTCAACGCCCCCGGGGCCCCGGGTCTGTGACCGGGCCTCCTGGTGGATCAGGGGCCTGATCTACCAGGCTGTTGCTGCGGGCGGGAAACGCAAACCAACGTACAGCCACACCCCGGGGCTGTTTGGGGGAAATTTATTTTAAAGGTGCTTTTCCCAATGCCAGCTTGAAGACTGCCGGGGTCTGTGGTAATCCCCCTTATTTTTTTGGCTGGGAGGCAGTTGAACATTCTGGGGCCCCTGACACTTTTGTATGGTTTTTTTTAAAACGTGCTTGCCCACCCCTGTTTTTTCTTTTGGGGGAATGGTGCATGGGTTTTGCCAATTTTTTTGGGTTTTTGAGTGGAGTGATTTTGTGTGCAAGTTCGGTCCAGTCCCCTTAGGATTTTCCAGGTGTATATAATCATGTATCTCTCCCCCCCTTGGGGGTTCCCAGGGAATAAAGGTTTAAAAACCTCAAGCACCCCAGAAATTGAGGTTTTTTTATCTCCTTTATGCGGGGCCTGAAAGTTTCTTTTTAAAATTTTTAGGTCGGCAATTTCCCCGCCTTAAAAAGGTGCTGTTAGTGGCAGCAATTTTTCCCAACCCTGATAGAAAATTTGCCCTGAAGAGTGCATCAGGGGGTTTTGGCTCCCCCTATTTTTTTGAAGGTTTAAATTAAATCCACCCTGTATTTTTTTTTAGCAGATCGATTGATACAATGTTATGGCCCCTTTGGGGTGAGATCTCCGACATGATCACTCCCAGGCCCTTTTGCCTTTGGTGGGGCGCTCTATTTTTGGGCCAAAATTTTTTTTTGTCTCTGAGGGGAAAGTTTTAAATTTCCTTTTTTACATATTGATTTAATTTGGGAAATTTCTCATCGTTGAACTTCATATTTTTCTGCAAGCCCACGGGAAAGTTTTTGGTTAAATGTCCGCCTGGGGGCCTTGCAGGGGTCTGCAATGGAAAAACACTGCCAGGGCAGATTGGGGGGTGTCATCTGAAAAAGGAAGCCGGGTTTGGTGGCTGACATCCTTGTCTATTCGGAATGGGGAAATGAGGAAAAAGGGATGGGAGCGAGTACTGGGGCCTTTTTGGAAACAGGCTTTCCACCGTAGTCTGCCCCGGACTTTACTTGTTGACGCTACTCTCTGTGTTCTGTTAGTAGGAAATTATAGATCCCTCGAAACCCACTTTTCCCGTTTTTTCCTTTAGGGACACATTTTGTGGGGCCCATTACGCCCCTGGGGCACACTTGTTCGAAGGCCTTTTTCAAAATCTGTAATATTTACAAAACTTATTCTTTTTGTCTTTTAGTTTCATTTTTGGACCTTTTTCGTAGTGATCCAAAATTGAGACAGACAGGACGACCTGTTCTTAACCCATGTTGCCCCGGGTTGTGTAAATGATGGGGTTTTTAGATAAAGGGGGTGATCTTGCTTCCTTTGGACCCCTTTCAAAGATTTTTATATATGGGAAATTTTTGTGCTAGGTCTGTAGTTTTTTGGCTGTTTGCTTTTCTGCCCCCCTTTTTGGAGTGGGGCTATGTTTTGTTGTTTTTTTTGTAACTGGGGGCGACCCCCCGGGCCATGCTCCCTCTCCATAGGAAAGGAAAGGGGTCGTGATAGGGGGTTCTTGCAGTTTTTTGTTTAACCCCCAGAGTTTCCCGAGTCTGGCCCTGGGGCAGAGTGCATGGGCCCTTTCATTTATCGCCCCGTTCGAAGTCAATTTTTGGGGTCAGGGTAAAATCATTTGGCTTGTGTTAAACAAATTTTGTGGCTCTCTCAAAAAAAAATTCATTTTGATCTTCGACTCTCAGTCTGGTTAAAACGGCTTGCTAAAAAAATGAGTTTATATTGGGACCCTTTAGTAAGGGTCACTCATTTTCCCCTTCTGTCATCTGTGTAGGGGCCCATCTTGTTTAAAGAGGGGCCCCAAAACTGGACGTTGTTCTCGATTTTGGGTTTGGCATAGGGAAAAATACTTTGGGTTTCTTTCGATTTATTTTTTGGCTTTTAGTTCTTCCCCCCGTTTTCCCGACCCCCTAAAAGGGTTCTTTTAAACTTAAGTTTGATGCTTGCTATTTTTTTCCCGACCAGTGTCCCCCCAGCATTTCCGATATATTGACCCTCTTTTTGCCCCTCTGTTTTTTCCTTTTTTGTTCCCCCTGTAAAGGGAGCGCCGTCTCTTTCGTTTTACATCTACTCCCCCTTTTTTTTTAAGGAATAAGCCTTGTGCATACATCGAGTGCCCCCGGTTAATCTGGGCCCAGGCTAAGTTTTGGGGGCTGTGTTGCTTTGTATTATCTTCCCAGCTTTTATCGGGTTTATGTGTGGTTCATCTGTTTAATGGATTGGGGAATGAGACAAATTTTGCAACGGGGATGGCCTTTGGGGGTTTTCAATGTAAAATACATATACAGTAAAATTTACCTTGTGTTTTTGATGTTGGGTTTGTTTTAATAATTATTGATTCTTGGCAAAATTTAAGTTTTCGTTTCGGTACAGGTTGACCATACTTAATCATGCACTATTGGGACCTGTACAGTGCCGGATTAGTGATTTTGCCAGATTACACAGTGGTTCAAATTCAAAATTTTATTTCTTTGCAAGTAGTACATTGAGGTTATGCAGTTTACAATAACGAGGTGGAGTGCAAAGAGAGCCTCTATCATGCCTAGGCATTATGGGCCGACTTAGTTTAATGGCTTATGACACTTATTACTAAAGAAATTTATCATAGTTTAAGTTGTACAATAGTTCTATTAATTATAAATAAATCTAATTTATATAAACCCAAAAATGAAATATGTTATTTTCAAAACTGCTTTTCATGAAACATGATTCAATTATATTCCTGTCGAAAAATGGACAATGGTTTCAATAGTAAATATTAAAAGGTTTACAGTATGAGAATGCTACAATTGGGTGTAGGGCATTACTGGTTTGGGTAGGTATTTATACTACTATGTGGTAAAGTCAATGTATGAACTTTGGCATTCTAGTCTTGAAGTTTTAAGATTTTATGTAATTGGGAGATTTTTTGGTTAATTTTAATAGTATTAAAGTATTTAGTCTAGGGTGAGTAAGTGGCTTTTGAGAAGAGTCTTAAATTGATTTTCTGCCCAGGTTTACTTTAGTATTTTCTGGTAATGAATTCCAAATTTTTGGGGCCCTTTAAGTGCGAGAGTTTTTACAGTGTGATATGGACACAGGGGTACATCAAAAAGAGATCTGTGTCCTGTATTATGGTTAGGTTAGAATACACTTAACCCAAAAAGCGTATTTATGCATCAGCAATTTCACCCCCTTTACGCCCTATTTTTTGGCCCATTCCATTGTTCCAGTCTACCAAGCTCATAGCTATTTCACTAGTATTCCTTCTATTTTTGTCGATTAAGTACAAGAAACAGCTCGTTTACCTATTTCAGCTACCCAATAAAGTGGTCAGAAATCGGTAATTGGCCAATTTCACACAAATTCAAGAGATGCCAATATCAAAAATGGGGTCCACAATAAAAAGTGCAGACATTCCTGGCACTACAGTAACATTTTTCTCTGTTCATTTTGTCACGTTTCCAGGCCCCTCTTATATTAAGTTTGCTTTCCCTTTTTAATTTTTATTCACATAAAACATCTTCAAATAAAAATGCTGTGCCTTCAAGTCTTTTAACAGCCTGATAGATTAGCTTCTTGAATATAGCAGGCGAGTTCCGCCTTCTGAATGGGGTCACGGTATATTGATACTGACCTAGAATTAAAGGTACCTGATAGTAACCTTTAAGGAAGTCTGGTTTGGAAACAAAAGGGGCTTTACTCACAAAGTCCAAACGTAGCAGCGGGTAAGTATCCGGTACGGTGACCTCATTCACCTTACAGTAGTTGGTATACATCTGGAATCCTCCATCAAGGATGCGCAGTGAATTGGACTACTCCACCCATCTGTATTCTCACAGAAATGTTACCTCCTGCTGAAGTAGCCTCTGTTTTTCAGGATTTGTAGTTCCTAAAATCTACACTGTGATTTTCCCAGGGTGAACTTTTTCGGAACATCCGAAAATATGTCATGATTAGTTTGAAGAGTAGTAGTTCAACTTTCTACCTGATCTTTTGCAGATCCCAACATTAAGGGGCGAGGATCCTGCAGGAGGGCCAAGTTAGAGCTTAATTTGAACCTTAGGAATTGTGTACAGGGAATCTGGGTCATCTACCGAGTCAGAGAACAAAGACATTACTTGGACCTTGGTTGGTTCAGATAATAGTTTAATCTGATTAATGTGATAAACTTTACCTGCATTGGGTTTATCAAGAGATGCTTCCACATAGTTTAAATCAGAAATTTTATTTATTTACATCAATCCAATAATAAACCTGGACTGTACCCTGTTAATTCCTGCACAGTTTCTTGCATTGCAAACAGCAACAGAGGAAGTGATTCATCTCAGTCTGTAGGAAAATGCATTCAAAAGGTATGCATCATAATTGTTAAAGTTTGGTGAAACCTTTCCATGGCACCTTGGGACTGAGGATGATAGGCTGTGGATAGTAGGTGATTAATACCTAGCCTGGTTAAAGCTTCTCTGAATGCTTTTGCTGTAAAATTAGTACCCTGATCACTCTGGACAGATTTTGGGATGCAAAGTAGAAAATTTAATGAGAGTTTTAAGGATGGCCTTAGTGTTTATACTATAGGGAGCATTGAAATTTGCTCAAAGCTGCACTTTTCAGGCATGTTCATTATATACATCTTAGATTCCAGTGCCAAATATGAAGTTGATTGGTTGAGGTTTAGCCTACAGCATTTGCGACTGTAATTTTTTAATTCATGTCTGTATTACTTAGAGCAGAGGAGTGTTTTATGAACTGTATCTATGTACTCTGTAGTATTTATAAACATTAAAAACTTGATCAGTGTTTAAATGCTGGAGCTCCCATTGCTACCACCCACCTTAATGGACTATGGCATTATCACCAAGAAAGACAAAAGTCAAGTTGTTGGACCACAGAAGTTATGAGATGCCAGACACAAATACCGAATGGGGAGGCAAAATGAGCTATCAAACTTGGAAAATATCCACATTACTGTATTTTGACGGTAAAAAAGGGCCCCAACAAAGAAGGGAAAAAGACCAAAAAATAGAGGCCAGAGATAGTGGTGAAAGATCATTACATCATGGTGGAGCCTGATACTGGATGCCTCACTCATGTGACTCCCAAGTCAGGCCATGGAAAGGAGATTGCCAAGACTATACATATCTGGTGGAATGGAAACTAACTCGGCAGCCTGTTGTATGTGTTGGTAGTGACGGGACCAACATAAATGTTGGAACTGACAATGGAGCCAGTCATCATCTTGAAATGTTGCTTGGTCATCCGGTCCATTATTTCATATGTCAGCTTCATGGAAATGAGCTGCCATTCTGGGCTGTTGCCTATCACTATGACGGTAAGCCAAGTGGCCCGGTGGCCTGGTGGCTAAAAGCTCCCGCTTCACACACGGAGGGCCCGGGTTCGATTCCCGGCGGGTGGAAACATTTCAACACGTTTCCTTACACCTGTTGTCCTGTTCACCTAGCAGCAAATAGGTACCTGGGTGTTAGTCGACTGGTGTGGGTCGCATCCTGGGGGACAAGATTAAGGACCCCAATGGAAATAAGTTAGACAGTCCTCGATGACGCACTGACTTTCTTGGGTTATCCTGGGTGGCTAACCCTCCGGGGTTAAAAATCCGAACGAAATCTTATCTTATCACAGGTGTGGTTGATGATGACTTGGCTGCTCTTGAACCAGGTCCACCGTGTATGCAAAGGTGGAATACTTTATGGAGTAGGATCCTTAGGCTGTATGTGGCAACATCAAGACCCAGTCAGAAGCTGAAAAGAGTCGTCATTATGATTTCAAAATTCAGCACTCCAATGTGGTTCCACATCAAGCTGCACCCTTATGTCACGCACTGTCCAAAGCACATCTTCCAGTCACTGCAGTTTATGAGACATCTGAACAGTGAAGAAAAGAAGATAGTAAAGAGGACTGTCCAAAGAAATTCCTACTTTGCTCACACAGATCAGCGGCTTCTTTATATGTGTGCTGATGAAGACATGACCATGAGAGACAAAGCTGTCTCAATGATAAGAAAAATTAGAGAAGAGAATCAGCAGACAGAAGAAAGTACTGAGAGCTCTGATGAGGTTGGAGATCCTGATGCTGTTGACGAAGTTAGTTTAGTTTAATATGTTTATTATGCACCCCATACCCATCCTGTGGGCGGTAGTCAAAAGATTACAGAGGTACATAATTGGTCCAGGGACTGGACTCCAAAGTTTGTTGACGAAGACTTGTTAATCTACGCTGATGATGAGGATGACAGTGAAGATGAAGAGAATGGCAATGTGGCTCCTATTGTCAACTCAAGAAAAGCAGTGATTCTCAAATTAAAGTGGAAAGCAAAGAACTACCATTCCATGATTGACTGGAAGATTGAACTCAAAATTGAACCTCATTTCATTGCTTCTCTGTCAGATCAACAAGTTCTGAAAATTATTGAGACTCCACTGGAGGTGCCCAAGTGGCCAAACAATACATAAGCTGTTGAGAGAGGGATAAAATTGATGACTGAAGTTTGCACTGAAGTGACTGGACATAAGGAAAGAGATGAATATATCAGGATGAATATATCCAGGAAAGTGATGCCCAAGTTCCGCACCAAGAAAGACTTCACTTATAACAGTTTTTAAAATTAAATAGTTTATGATTAATATAACCCCTGTGCAATTGATTATACAATCTTTACAACCAAAAATTATATAAACCATGTACACTGATTTTCCTGACACCCCAGTAAATTTATAACTAATCGCTTTCATTTGGGGCATAATTTGACGAAAAGTCGATCGCGATGCTTCAGGTAAATGACCATGAAATTTGGGTTTGGGTATTTTGCACAGAAGTTTGTTCAAGCAATTTGTAATCGACTAGGCCTCATAATATCTTCCTCTAAAACAAAGATATTAACAAGCAAACGACATCCCTCACTCATTTATTTATAGTCAGGGTGAAAACATTACTACGTTTAAAACTTACAGATTCTGGGGGTAGATGTACCCTTTAAGGAAAACCACTATACCACAAATAAATAAGAAATGCAAAGATAGGCTAAATGCTCTCAAAGCTGTTGCTGGTTACAACCCCAACTATGGTGCTAATGTGAGAATCGTGAGAGTGATGCACATAGCCTATGTTAGGTCCTTAATTGATTATACTGCTCCCATGTTGATATTAGCTAGAGAAAGTTCTCTCCGTCCCTTGCAGTTAATGCAAAATGAAGCTCTCAGAATTATTCTTGGGTGTCCCAAATTTACGAAGGTTCTTAATATGAGGAAAGAGCTGGTATTTCTAGTATTAGTGATAGGATTGTATTAGAATGTTAAGAAATGAACCAGACACTGTCACAATGAACCTTAGTAAGTGTCTAGAAGTAAATGCACACAGATCTAAATGGATTGTGAAAACGTGCAATTGCATTAAGTTTTATAACCTGCATGAACTGTATCACTGTAGGCAACAAGGGCATTTCACCCCTCCATGGAAGATATGTTCATTTAATATCACATACCTGCAAGTCCCTCCCAAGAAACTCATTGCTAGTAATCCCTTCCTTAAATCACTTGTTAAAGCAACTGCTCAAGAAGAAATTTCTCGCCTAGCTGGTAGTAATAAGTAATCACAAGTTATATACACTGATGGATCTAAACAGGAGTCTTCTGGCAGGGCTGCATCTGCTCTTGTTGCCACCTTCTTAGTTAAGAACGATAATAAATTTTGTTCAATTAGGCATAAGAATTAACAACTGGGCGTCTGCACTGCAAACCGAATTGTTTGCAATCCTAATGGCGCTAAAATTAACCTATGACACTGAGCTTGACTATCATCATTACTGATTCTATGTCATCATTGAAGGCTCTTGACTCATATGACTCCAAACAACATGTTCATTGGGGAAGTCAGGTATAGATACTCAAAAATCAGGGACAAAAAGAATTAATGTACAATTGCTATGGGATCCCTGTAGTGATACTGGTCCTGTGGGGAGAGGCAGGATAATATGCACCACCTCAGGGGCCCTTAA
>NC_069487.1:21327983-21404571 GCF_026875155.1 Cherax quadricarinatus | reverse complement strand
CACAAGTGGCGACCTTTGCCAGGTACAACTCGACAAATCAAGTTAAATTTTCATCTCGAATCACCTTTGGGGAACTTAAAACGCGATACCCCAGACGTTACCACCAGCCATGGTAATCATCTCTAGGGTGGACTACTACGGTTTAAAAGATTTGGTGTTGTTATAGTTCAATTTATTGAAAAGTCAAGTCAGGCAGGTATAAATATTTAAATTTCGCCCCTTTTTTGGACTTGAAACACTTTGGATTTTTAGACGTAGGGCCCGATTTTTCCGTGACAATTTGTTTCTTGGCTCTTTATTTTATCGGGGAACTGTCGTTGGACCTTTTGATTTGTTTGAGAAGATTGGGGGTCAAGGCCCCTTTCTACTTACGTTTTGGGACCGGGCTAGCCCCCTTTCTTTTTAAATTAATACATATTTTTTAATTTGAAGCGGGACCCGGCCCTCGGTTTTTACGTTTGAACGGAGCGGGAATTAAACTCTCCGTTTTCTTTAATACCCTTTTCTTTCCCCCTGATAGTTTTAAGTTTTTCTTGAAAATAGGGATAAATACCATTTTGGATGAACGCGGGAAGTAAGTTTAGAATAACGGGGAAAAAATTTTTTAGAACTTTCATTGTACAAAGATCAAGGAAAGACTTAAAAGAGGAATTGAGAGAGAAGAGAGACAGTTAAAAAAGGGAAAGAAAAAAGAAAATGAGAGAGAGAAATCGAAAGAAAAGAAAAAAAGGGAAGGGAGAATTGGAGAGAAATCCAAAAAGACAGAAAAGAGAAAGAGAAAAAAAAAGGAGCGTGATAGCTTTTTCGTGAAGAAGGAGCTAGAAACGTGGGGAACAGGCTAAAAACGTGGGGAACCGGCTAAAAAAGGAACTTGGGGAAAAGACAAGGATAGAAAATTGGGAAAAAATAGAGAACGGAGGAAAAAGCTAAGAACTTGAGTTAATGAGAGAAAAGGGTCGCGAGCCCAAAAATCTCGCCCTTTAATTAGAAAATAAAAAGTTAACTCTTACACAAAACAAATTTGAGGAAAGTAAAAGGGCAATGTCAGTCAGTGCACATATTCCACACCCAATTTACCTCCCCTTCACAGAGGGGAAGACTAACTTTATACTTTTTTTTGGGTTTTAAAAATACCCCACCCTTGTGAAAAGGCCGCTGACACCTGGGTCCAGGTTAGGAATTTATTTTTGGGACAAACCTTGAATTCTTGAACTTGTCGCAGGGTATCATAGTAATTAAACCTATGAAGAAAGGGAAATCCTTAAAGCATATCAAAAAACCCCCAAATTTTTCAGGGAAAATTTCGGTATGCCACCTTACAGCCTGGACAGAACTTTCAGCAGTTACGGGTAACACCCTTTCGTTTGTTCGACTTTTTTTGGGATAGAGAGTTCAGGAATAATAAACAGTTAAAATCTTTGGAGACTTCATGGTTCCCTGCCCAATTTTTTCCCCTGACAGCTCTTCCCCATCAATCGAACATTCATAAAAGGAGAACTAACCTGATTAAACTGGGGAATTTGCTGAGGCGCTGACCTTTTAACTGGGGCTCACAATTCCTATAAAGACCAAAAAGGGATCGACCCAAAGGGGAAAGGGGTTTTCATCGGGCCTTAAGAAATAAAACCCCTCTAATGGAAAGAAAAATATTTCTTTTATTCCTGTTTTGCTTTTGGGTGGTTTTAAAGGGACATAAACGCCCAATTGGTCCTTCTAAGAAGGCCCAAAAAAAGTTGGAAAGTTTTAAAGACTGAAATGACCAAGCCCCCCTTCTTTTTCGGGAACATTAATGGACTTAATGTATCAAACCAATTTTACGAACACGGATGCACATGTAAGTTTTTTCTAAATAAGCTGTTCCCTAACCTTAAAGAAACTCATTCCTCGCTAATTTTTCAGACTATTTTGGGCTGTAGGGACATTTTCCCCAAACCATCCGTTGTTACTTTAAAGGTCTAAATGGTTCACGGGTTTGGGTCTAAAGGCGTACTAGCCCCATCACTTTTTTCCCTCCGTACTAAAGGTAATGAAAAAAGGGTCCATTCTTCCCTTTCCCTGGGGTTGACCTTTCATCACCAAAGGTGGACATAAGCCTTTTTCAATCCCTTCCTGTAGAGTGGGAGAAGCCCCTTGAAAGTTCAGATGAGAAAAATTCTCGTGAGTTTTCACGGGGGAAAAAAAAAAACCAATGATGCTACTTCTCAAAAGGCGAGGTAGTGGGATCACTGGTTCACTTGGGTTTAGATGAAAGAAAAATTTTTTCACCTCCGAAAACCAAAAATTTCCCTTGACTAGGGCTAAACCCAAAGCCCAGGTTTCTCGTACTGTCCTTTCCTTTGTTTTTCCCCCTGATTTTAAAAGCCTTTAGATAAAATCAAAGGGTTTCCTTTTTTTCAAGTTACAACGTAATTCCCCTTCTCTTCAAATTTGCCAAAAAGCCGCAAAAAAAAAATCGGGGACCCAAAAGGGAAAAAATTTTTAAATAAAAAATTTGGGAAATATATAAAAGGTATTTTGCCCCAAGTCATTTTTTAAAATTTAAAATTCAAATGAAAATTAGACTTTTCCATCTTAGTTGCCCCAATTTAATGCAGAGAGACGTTTTTTAAAATGGCTCATGACCTGCCAGGGCCCGACATTTTTTCGCATCGAAAAACCCTTTAAATAAAATTAAAAAACCCTTTTTTTTTCCCAAAAAATTCCTCAGATTCACTACCAAATTGTAAAACGTGTAAAGTTTCCCAAGGTCATCCCCCCCGGGTCCGGGCGATTTACCTTTTGGTCAAAAGGGCCATCTTTACGGTACCGTTTAAAGAGTAGCTTTTGGGACATCTTTGTCCTTTATCTCCCAACTTTAAATCGGGGGGACATAGATAAAATTAACTTAGTTGATTATGCTTCGAGTTTCCCTGAACCCGTTCCCTTAAAGACCATAACTACTACAGGGGTTTGGCTAAAAGCCCTTTTGCCCCATTTTCTCCAGAGTGGGCATCCCTAGAGAAAATTTTTTTCTGACCGTGGACAAAAATTCACCCTCTGACTTAATGCCAAAATCTTTTACCAACCCTTTTGGGAGTGAAGCCTCTCTTCACCAAAAAAAACCCTTCACCCAGCTGTAATGGGGGGAAATTTAGCGCCAGCATTTGATTTTAAGTCCCCTTTTAAGGAAAAATTTGCTGCCTTAAACCTAAAGTGGGCCCCTTTCCCAAACCCCGTGCTTTTTTTGCCCTGGGGGGAAAATTTTCCCCGTGACTCTTTTTGGGGTTTTTCCCCCCTTTTGAACTTCTCAATTGGGAGACAGGGCCCGAGGCCCATTGCCATCCTTTATTCTTAAAGGAAATAATGAGGGGGTTTAAACTGAGTTCAGTCTTCCCTTTCCTTTTCTCCCTTTATCTTAGATCCAAAAATTTAGGGGACCCGAAAAAAGTTTTTGAAAAATTAAGTTTTTTCAAAGGACCATTTCAAAAAAATATTTTGATTCCCCAAAAAATCAGAGAAAATTTTAAAGTAGGAGAAAAGTTTTTGACTTTTGCCGATCAAATCCAAAAAAAATTAAATTTGTAGAAAGGAAAGGGGCCATAAAAAAGTATTAAAAAAATTTTTGGGAAAAATTGACTACCTCATAAAAATCAAGGGGAAACCCCAAGCTTTAACATTCCCAAAATCCCCAAAAAAATATTACCGAAAAATTTTGGGTTTAAATGCCTTAATAACTTTGACTTTGTTTTTTTTCCCCACGAAATTGATAAAACAACTGAAGAATGTAAAGTGTGCTAATTGACAAACCCCTAACTTTGACTTTAAGAAGAACTAAAATGACTTTTGGGGACTCTTGACCACTTTGGACGCCAAAACCCAAATTTTAAAATTAATGAACTTTGGGTGACCATAAAAGACATTAAAATACTTCCCAAAGTGTTGGGGTAACCTTTCAGACGTCTTTTAAATGATATTCCAGGGGGTTCCCCCCGGGAGTCCCTAAAAATTGACTTAGTGACGGGCAATCCTAAACAAACGGAAATTATACCCCGTTTCCCCGTTCACCCTTTTGGGGTGCAAATTTTACCGAGAGGTTTGACAAATTATTAAAACAAAAAATCATTTAACCCTTTATCTTTTAAATTGTTCACGCAGTAGTCATGGGTTTAAAAAGGAGGATAATTCATATAGACTTGCTATTTACCCTTCCCGAGGCCTTAAAAGCTATAACTCGGTGGGATTTCTGAGCCTAAAGCCCTTAATAGATAGCGATCTACACAAATTTTATGACGCTTTTTTCTTTTCAGAGATTTTATAAATTGGGAAAAGGCATATCATCAAGTAATGTTAGATCCTTCTTCTAAGCAGTAAACTGCTTTTCCCCCACAAAACCAAGGACGATGCAATATAGAACTATGCCCTTCGGTTTGGTAACTGCCCCGTCTACCCCCTGGGAGACTGATGAGAAAGGCTTGGGGAATATGCCAAATTTTTAGTTTATTTTTGGGTAACATTTATTTAATGACCTCCACTTTGGGGGGAACATATCCAAACATTAAAAATCATTTTTTCGTAGGTTTTCGCCCACATGGCCTCACTTTCCAACCGAAAAATGCTTTCCCTTTGGGGTTTTTAAAAAAGTTAGATATCTTGGACTGATACTTTTTAATAACCCCTTTTCTGCAAGCCTCTTCCCCGTAAGAACAAAGCTTTTTTAGAAATTTTAAAATTCCCCCCAAAACCAAAAAAGGCCCCAGCGTAGCTTCTTGGTTTTTGTAAAAATTTTTTTGCACGGTTTTTTTCCCGAACCTTACTAATCTTACAGCATCTTATCCAACTTCCTTAAGTCTGTGAAGGAACCTCTTGAACTTTCCGACGTAGCTCGGGAAAAGTTTAATGAGATTAAAAGTATCTTTTCGAAAGACCCTATACTTAAGATTCCAGATATTAATAAAACATTTTGCTTAAGAACTGATGCCTCCAATACTGGCTTAGGTGCAGTGTTACAACAATACCATGATGGTACTCCCTTCCCTGTATGCTTCCTAAGCCGGAAACTCCTTCCCGCAGAAACGAGATACTCCACCATAGAAAAGGAATGTTTAGCCCTTATGTGGGGTATCTCCAAACTTAAATTTTATGTGCTGGGAAAAGAATTCATTTTAGAAACGGACCACAAACCTTTGATATACCTAGAAACTTTTAAGGGAACCAACAGTCGCCTCTTGAGGTGGACATTGGCACTCCAGGCTTTTAAGTTCCATATTGTGTATATCAATGGTTCATCCAATTATTTCTCTGACTGGTTAAGTCGTGACAGTCAGTAGAAGATTTGTTGCCTTATGTGACTTCCACATGTCAGAACTTTTTCCTCGCCTGTTCTTCTTATACTCCTTGACTATAAGTCTTGGTAAGGGGGAGTGTGAGGGAAAAGTTCAATAGATAGGAGTAGCGAGGGAGTATATAGTAATAGTTTCATTGCCGGCTACTTGTTAAGGTAGGGTAAGTCAAGCTCCCGCTATTCCCGCCTTTTTCCCCCACCTGCAGGTCATACTGCAGCTTTATACATCATTAGTAAGGCCTCACCTAGATTATGCAGCTCAGTTCTGGTCTCTGTATTACAAAATGGACATAAATTCGTTAGAAAACATTCAGCGTAGGATGACTAAATTAATACATAGCATTAGAAATCTTCCTTATGAAGAAAGATTGAAGACTCTTAAGTTACATTCGCTTGTTAGACGAAGAATGAGGGGAGACCTGATCGAAGTGTATAAGTGGAAGATAGGTATTAATAAAGGGGATATTAATAAGGTCTTGAGGATGTCTCTCCAAGAGAGAACCCGCAGTAATGGATTTAAATTAGATAAGTTTAGATTTAGAAAGGACATAGGAAAGTATTGGTTTGGAAATAGGGTAGTTGATGAGTGGAACAGTCTACCTAGTTGGGTTATTGAGGCTGGGACTTTGGGTAGTTTCAAATCTAGGTTAGATAAGTACATGAGTGGGAGGGGTTGGATTTGAGTGGGACTTTCACATCAGAGCTTATTTCTTGGGTGGCATTGAAAATTGGGTTGGGCAAATGTTTTGTTAGTGGGATGAATTGTAAAGGACCTGCCTAGTATGGGCCAGCAGGCCTCCTGCAGCGTTCCTCCTTTCTTATGTTCTTATGTTATGATAGTTTGACTGCCGGCTGCTTGTTAAGGTAGGGTCAGTCTAGCTCCTGCTATCCCTTCCCCTCCTCCTTCCCCCCCCCCCCCGAAAGGTGACGTGTGGGGCTCTGGTCCAAACAGTAATCACTAGATTCACAGCTCCCAGCACTACTGTAAGTACATGCCTGCCTTGTATTCTAGTGGATTTATGGGTTGAAAGCTTCACTTTTGACCAATAATGAACTTAGTCTATTCAGCCTTGCTCTATGTTGACTGTTGTAATAATCACCAGATCTTTTAGGTATTGTACTTATCATGGAGAGTGATTATTTAATCAGTAAGTAACCTGTATCTTTTCAGTTTGGATGACAGAGAGGGTCACCTGTCAATCAACGAGAAGAACTGGTGGAGATGGACTAACGTCCTGAGACTTCCCCTTTTTGGATTTAATTACCTGTGCACCTGTATGAAATTGCAGGACGTAACCCCTCATCATTGCAGCGGTAAAGAACCTGCTTTCCTGTCATCGGGATATAATACTCAAGGCTATACTGTGAAGAACTAGCCAGTGGGTCGTAACAAACACCTGCGATCCCCCCCCCCCATCATCAGCAACGGCTACGATTTCAACAACACAGTGTCACCAACACCAGACACCCCTATATATATTAGCGTTGAATTCAGTTATCATTTATATTTTTCATTTTTCATTTTCTTTAATGTAGGATTAATATTTCATATTTGTGTTTTATATTTTATATTTTATATATAATAAAGTGTTTATGTTTGTTATTATTTCTTTTTCTATTCATTAATTTTCCTGAGGAGGAGCCAGCCTGGGTAATACTGTCTGAAGTTATTACAGGGCTGAGTAAGCCTTCACAGACACAGATATACCAGTTATATTCTACATTCTCCTCCTGGGTATTCTTCTTGGCTAACATATCAACTTTATCATGAAGGAGTAATCCAATGTGTGATGGGATCCATAGCAATTGTACATTAATTCATTTGTCCATAATTTTTGAGTATCTATACCTGACTTCTCCAATGAACATGTTGTTGGAGTCATATGAGTCAAGAGCCTTCAATGATGACATAGAATCAGTAATGATGATAGTCAAGCTCAGTGTCATAGGTTAATTTTAGCACCATTAGGATTGCAAACAATTCTGTTTGCAGTGCAGACGCCCAGTTGTTAATTCTTATGCCTAATTGAACAAAATTTATTATCGTTCTTAACTAAGAAGGTGGCAACAAGAGCAGATGCAGTCCTGCCAGAAGACTCCTGTTTAGATCCATCAGTGTATATAACTTGTGATTACTTATTACTACCAGCTAGGCGAGAAATTTCTTCTTGAGCAGTTGCTTTAAAACAAGTGATTTAAGGAACGGTTACTAGCAATGAGCTTTTTGGGGAGGGATTTGCAGGTATGTGATATTAAATACACATCTTCCATGGGGGGGTGAAATGCCCTTGTTGCCTACAGTGATACAGTTCATGCAGGTTAAAAATTTAAATGCAATTGACGTTTTCACAATCCATTTACATCTGGTGCATTTTACTTCTAGACACTTACTAAAAGGGTTTATTGTGACAGTGTCTGGTTCATTTCTTAAACATTCTAATACAATCCTATCACTAATACTAGAAATACCAGCTCTTTCCTCATATTAAGAACCTTCGTAAATTTGGGACACCCAAGAATAATTCTGAGAGCTTCATTTTGCATTAACTGCAAGGGACGGAGAGAACTTTCTCTAGCTAATATCAACATGGGAGCAGTATAATCAATTAAGGACCTAACATAGGCTATGTACATCACTCTCACGATTCTCACATTAGCAACATAGTTGGGGTTGTAACCAGCAACAGCTTTGAGAGCATTTAGCCTATCTTTGCATTTCTTATTTAGTTGTGGTATAGTGGATTTCTTAAAGGGTACATCTACACCAAGATATCTGTAAGTTTTAACGTAGCTAATGTTTTCACCCTGACTATAAATAAATGAGTGAGGGATGTCGTTTGCTTGTTAATATCTTTGTTTTAGAGGAAGATATTATGAGGCCTAGTCGATTACAAATTGCTTGAACAAACTTCTGTGTAAAATATCCAACCATTTCATGGCCATTTACCTGAAGCATCGCGATCGACTTTTCGTCAAATTATGCACCAATGAAAGCGATTAGTTATAAATTACTGGGTGTCAGGAAAATCAAGTGTACATGATTTATATAATTTTTGGTTGTAAAGATTGTATAATCAATTGCACATGGGTTATATTAATCATAAACTATTTAATTTAAAACTGTTATAAGTGAAGTCTCTTGATGCGGAACTTGGGCATCACTTTCCTGGAAAATATTCTTTGCCTGATATATTCATCTCTTTCCTTATGTCCAGTCACTTCAGTGCAAACTTCAGTCATCAATTTTATCCCTCTCTCAACAGCTTATGTATTGTTTGGCCACTTGGGCACCTCCAGTGGAGTCTCAATAATTTTCAGAACTTGTTGATCTGACAGAGAAGCAATGAAATGAGGTTCAATTTTGAGTTCAATCTTCCAGTCAATCATGGAATGGTAGTTCTTTGCTTCCCACTTTAGTTTGAGAATCACTACTTTTCTTGAGTTGACAATAGGAGCCACATTGCCATTCTCTTCATCTTCACTGTCATCCTCATCATCAGTGTAGATTAACAAGTCTTCGTCAACAGCATCAGGATCTCCAACCTCATCAGAGCTCTCAGTACTTTCTTCTGTCTGCTGATTCTCTTCTCTAATTTTTCTTATCATTGAGACAGCTTTGTCTCTCATGGTCATGTCTTCATCAGCACACATACAAAGAAGCCGCTGATCTGTGTGAGCAAAGTAGGAATTTCTTTGGACAGTCCTCTTTACTATCTTCTTTTCTTCACTGTTCAGATGTCTCATAAACTGCAGTGACTGGAAGATGTGCTTTGGACAGTGCGTGACATAAGGGTGCAGCTTGATGTGGAACCACATTGGAGTGCTGAATTTTGAAATCATAATGACGACTCTTTTCAGCTTCTGACTGGGTCTTGATGTTGCCACATACAGCCTAAGGATCCTACTCCATAAAGTATTCCACCTTGGCATACACGGTGGACCTGGTTCAAGAGCAGCCAAGTCATCATCAACCACACCTGTGATAAGATAAGATAAGATTTCGTTCGGATTTTCAACCCCGGAGAGTTAGCCACCCAGGATAACCCAAGAAAGTCAGTGCGTCATCGAGGACTGTCTAACTTATTTCCATTGGGGTCCTTAATCTTGTCCCCCAGGATGCGACCCAAACCAGTCGACTAACACCCAGGTACCTATTTGCTGCTAGGTGAACAGGACAATAGGTGTAAGGAAACGTGTCGGAATTTCCACCCACCGGGAATCGAACCCGGGCCCTCCATGTGTGAAGCGGGAGTTTTAGCCACCAGACCACCGGGCCACCCCATTGCAAGTATTTCTGGTCCCAGGACAGATTCTCTGCCACCTTGCCATTCAGAACAGGGAAATCAGTGAAATTGACTGGCTGGAAAGCAACAACTGGCAGCTCAGACAGAGGATCCTTGATTTGCTTGCGAATGGGACCTCTCCAAAGCTGAGGACAGATAAGATAAGAGAGATAAGATAAGATTTCGTTCGGATTTTTAATCCCCGGAGGGTTAGCCACCCAGGATAACCCAAGAAAGTCAGTGCGTCATCGAGGACTGTCTAACTTATTTCCATTGGGGTCCTTAATCTTGTCCCCCAGGATGCGACCCACACCAGTCGACTAACACCCAGGTACCTATTTGCTGCTAGGTGAACAGGACAACAGGTGTAAGGAAACGTGTCGAAATGTTTCCACCCGCCGGGAATCGAACCCGGGCCCTCCGTGTGTGAAGCGGGAGCTTTTAGCCACCAGGCCACTTGGCTTACCGTCATAGTGATAGGCAACAGCCCAGAATGGCAGCTTATTTCCATGAAGCTGACATATGAAAGCAGTGAAGAGTTTTTACGAGGATAGTGAGGCTCAAGTTAGAGTATGTAGGAAAGAGGGAAATTTTTTCCCAGTAAAAGTAGGCCTTAGACAAGTATGTGTGATGTCACCGTGGTTGTTTAATATATTTATAGATGGGGTTGTAAGAGAAGTAAATGCGAGAGTCTTGGCAAGAGGCGTGGAGTTAAAAGATAAAGAATCACACACAAAGTGGGAGTTGTCACAGCTGCTCTTTGCTGATGACACTGTGCTCTTGGGAGATTCTGAAGAGAAGTTGCAGAGATTGGTGGATGAATTTGGTAGGGTGTGCAAAAGAAGAAAATTAAGGTGAATACAGGAAAGAGTAAGGTTATGAGGATAACAAAAAGATTAGGTGATGGAAGATTGAATATCAGATTGGAGGGAGAGAGTATGGAGGAGGTGAACGTATTCAGATATTTGGGAGTGGACGTTGTCAGCGGATGGGTCTATGAAAGATGAGGTGAATCATAGAATTGATGAGGGAAAAAGAGTGAGTGGTGCACTTAGGAGTCTGTGGAGACAAAGAACTTTGTCCTTGGAGGCAAAGAGGGAATGTATGAGAGTATAGTTTTACCAACGCTCTTATATGGGTGTGAAGCGTGGGTGATGAATGTTGCAGCGAGGAGAAGGCTGGAGGCAGTGGAGATGTCATGTCTGAGGGCAATGTGTGGTGTGAATATAATGCAGAGAATTCGTAGTTTGGAAGTTAGGAGGAGGTGCGGGATTACCAAAACTGTTGTCCAGAGGGCTGAGGAAGGGTTGTTGAGGTGGTTGGGACTTTGTGGGGGAGAATGGAGCGAAACAGAATGACTTCAAGAGTGTATCAGTCTGTAGTGGAAGGAAGGCGGGGTAGGGGTCGGCCTGGGAAAGGGGGTTGGAGGGAGGGGGTAAAGGAGGTTTTGTGTGCGGGGGGCTTGGACTTCCAGCAGGCATGCGTGAGCGTGTTTGATAGGATGAATGGAGACAAAGGGTTTTTAATATTTGACGGCTGTTGGAGTGTGAGCAAAGTAACATTTATGAAGGGGTTCAGGGAAACCGGCAGGCCGGACTTGAGTCTTGGAGATGGGAAGTACAGTGCCTGCACTCTGAAGGAGGGGTGTTAATGTTGCAGTTTAAAAACTGTAGTGTAAAGCACCCTTCTGGCAAGACAGTGATGGAGTGAATGATGGTGAAAGTTTTTCTTTTTCGGGCCACCCTGCCTTGGTGGGAATCTGCCAGTGTGATAATAATAAAAAAATGACCAAGCAACATTTCAAGATGATGACTGGCTCCATTGTCAGTTCCAACATTTATGTTGGTTCCGTCACTACCAACACATACAACAGGCTGCCGAGTTAGTTTCCGTTCCACCAGATATGTATAGTCTTGGCAATCTCCTTTCCATGGCCTGACTTGGGAGTCACATGAGTGAGGCATCCAGTATCAGGCTCCACCATGATGTAATGATCTTTCACCACTATCTCTGGCCTCTATTTCTTGGTCTTCTCATTCTTTGTTAGGGCCTTGTTACCGTCAAAATACAGTAATGTGATATTTTCCAAGTTTGATAGCTCATTTTGCCTCCCCATTCGGTATTTGTGTCTGGCATCTCATAACTTCTGTGGTCCAACAACTTGACTTTTGTCTTTCTTGGTGATAATGCCATAGTCCATTAAGGTGATGGTAGCAATGGCAGCTCCAGCATAATCACTGATCAAGTTAGTTAATGTTTATAAATACTACAGAGTACATAGATACAGTTCATAAAGCACTCCTCTGCACTAAGTAATACAGACATGAATTCAAAAATTACAGTCGCAAATGCTGTAGGCTAAACCTCAACCAATCAACTTCATATTTGGCACTGAATCTAAGATGTATATAATGAACAATGCCTGAAAAGTGCAGCTTTGAGCAAAATTTCAATGCTCCCTATAGTATAAACACTAAGGCCATCCTTAAAACTCTCATTAAATTTTCTACTTTGCATCCCAAAATCTGTCCAGAGTGATCAGGGTACTAATTTTACAGCAAAAGCATTCAGAGAAGCTTTAACCAGGCTAGGTATTAATCACCTACTATCCACAGCCTATCATCCTCAGTCCCAAGGTGCCATGGAAAGGTTTCACCAAACTTTAACAATATGATGCATACCTTTTGAATGCATTTTCCTACAGACTGAGATAAATCACTTCCTCTGTTGCTGTTTGCAATGCAAGAAACTGTGCAGGAATTAACAGGGTACAGTCCAGGTTTATTATTGGATTGATGTAAATAAATAAAATTTCTGATTTAAACTATGTGGAAGCATCTCTTGATAAACCTGGAGACCTGGAGTTTACCTGGAGAGAGTTCCGGGGGTCAACGCCCCCGCGGCCCGGTCTGAGACCAGGCCTCCTGGTGGATCACAGCCTGATCAACCAGGCTGTTGCTGCTGGCTGCACGCAAACCAACATACGAGCTACAGCCCGGCTGATCCGGAACTGACTTTAGGTGCTTGTCCAGTGCCAGCTTGAAGACTGCCAGGGGTCTGTTGGTAATCCCCCTTATGTGTGCTGGGAGGCAGTTGAACAGTCTCGGGCCCCTGACACTTATTGTATGGTCTCTTAACGTGCTAGTGACACCCCTGCTTTTCATTGGGGGGATGGTGCATCGTCTGCCAAGTCTTTTGCTTTCGTAATGAGTGATTTTCGTGTGCAAGTTCGGTACTAGTCCCTCTAGGATTTTCCAGGTGTATATAATCATGTATCTCTCCCTCCTGCGTTCCAGGGAATACAGGTTTAGGAACCTCAAGCGCTCCCAATAATTGAGGTGTTTTATCTCCGTTATGCGCGCCGTGAAAGTTCTCTGTACATTTTCTAGGTCGGCAATTTCACCTGCCTTGAAAGGTGCTGTTAGTGTGCAGCAATATTCCAGCCTAATGCAGCCCAATGCAGGTAAAGTTTATCACATTAATCAGATTAAACTATTATCTGAACCAACCAAGGTCCAAGTAATGGCTTTGTTCTCTGACTCGGTAGATGACCCAGATTCCCTGTACACAATTCCTAAGGTTCAAATTAAGCTCTAACTTGGCCCTCCTGCAGGATCCTCGCCCCTTAATGTTGGGATCTGCAAAAGATCAGGTAGAAAGTTGAACTACTACTCTTCAAACTTATCATGACATATTTTCGGATGTTCCGAAAAAGTTCACCCTGGGACATCACAGTGTAGATGTAGGAACTACAAATCCTGAAAAACAGAGGCTACTTCAGCAGGAGGTAACATACCAACTACTGTAAGGTGACTGAGGTCACCGTACCGGATACTTACCCGCTGCTACGTTTGGACTTTGTGAGTAAAGCCCCTTTTGTTTCCAAACCAGACTTCCTTAAAGGTTACTATCAGGTACCTTTAATTCTAGGTTAGTATCAATATACCGTGACCCCATTCAGAAGGCGGAACTCGCCTGCTATATTCAAGAAGCTAATCTATCAGGCTGTTAAAAGACTTGAAGGCACAGCAGTTTATTTGAAGATGTTTTATGTGAATAAAAATTCAAAATGGAAAGCAAACTTAATATAAGAGGGGCCTGGAAACGTGACTAATGAACAGAGAAAAATGTTACTGTAGTGCCAGGAATGTCTGCACTTTTTATTGTGGACCCCATTTTGATATTGGCATCTCTTGAAATTTGTGTGAAATTGGCCAAATTACCGATTTCTGACCACTTTATTGGGTAGCTGAAATAGGTAAACGAGCTGTTTCTTGTACTTAATCGACAGAATAGAAGGAATACTAGTGAAATAGCTATGAGCTTGGTAGACTGGAACAATGGAATGGGCCAAAAATAGGGCGTAAAGTGGGTGAAATTGCTGATGCATAAATATCGCTTTTGGGTTAAGTGTATTCTAACCTAACCATAATACAGGACACAGATCTCTTTTTGATGTACCCTGTGTCCATATCACACTGTAAAAACTCTACGCACTTAAAGGGCCCCAAAATTTGGAATTCATTACCAGAAAATACTAAAGTAACCTGGTCAGAAAATCAATCTAAGACTCTTCTCAAAAGCCACTTACTCACCCTAGACTAAATACTTAATACACATGCTCACTATTAAACTTAACCAAAAAATCTCCCAGTTACATAAATCTTAAAACTTCAAGACTAGATGCCAAAGTTCATACATTGACTAATACCACATAGTAGTATAAATACCTACCCAAACCAGTAATGCCCTACACCCAATTGTAGCATTCTCATACTGTAAACTTCAATATTTACTATTGAAACCATTGTCCATTGTCGACAGGAATATAATTGAATCATGTTTCATAAAAAGCAGTTTTGAAAATAACATATTTCATTTGGTTTATATAAATTAGATTTATTTATAATTAATAGAACTATTGTACAACTTAAACTATGATAAATTTCTTTAGTAATAAGTAGTCAGTAAGCCATTAAACTAAGTCGGCCCATAATGCCTAGGCATGATAGAGGCTCTCTTTGCACTCCACCTCGTTATTGTAAACTGCATAACCTCAATGTACTACTTGCAAAGAAATAAAATTTTGAATTTGAACCACTGTGTAATCTGGCAAAATCACTAATCCGGCACTGTACAGGTCCCAATAGTGCATGATTAAGTATGGTCAACCTGTACCAGAAACGAAAACTTAAATGATGCCAAGAATCAATAATTATTAAAACTAACCAACATCATTAAACACAAGGTGATTTTACTGTATGATGTATGTACATTATGTACATAATGCACATAATGTTGCAAAAGTGTCTCATTACCAATGCATTAAACAGCATGAACCACTAGCATGAACCGATATAAGCTGGGAAGAAATACTAAGCAACACAGACCCCAACTTATGCCTAGAACAGATTAACTCGGTGGCACTCGATGTATGCACAAGGCTTATTCCTCTAAGAAAAAGGAGGAGTAGATGTAAAACAGAAAGAGACAGGCGCTCCCTTTACAGGCGACGGAAAAGAATAACAGAGCGGCTAAAAGAGGTCAATATATCTGAAATGCGTAGGGAGACACTGGTCAGAGAAATAGCAAGCATCGAACTTAAGCTAAATGAATCCTTTAGGAGTCAGGAATCGCGGGAAGAACTAAAAGCCATAAATGAAATCGAAAGAAACCCAAAGTATTTCTTCTCCTATGCCAAATCAAAATCGAGAACAACGTCCAGTATTGGGCCCCTACTTAAACAAGATGGGTCCTACACAGATGACAGCAAGGAAATGAGTGAGCTACTCAAGTCCCAATATGACTCAGTTTTTAGCAAGCCGCTAACCAGACTGAGAGTCGAAGATCAAAATGAATTTTTTTATGAGAGAGCCACAAAATTTGACTAACACAAGCCTATCCGATGTTATCCTGACGCCAAATGACTTCGAACAGGCGATAAATGACATGCCCATGCACTCTGCCCCAGGGCCAGACTCATGGAACTCTGTGTTCATCAAGGACTGCAAGAAGCCCCTATCACGAGCCTTTTCCATCCTATGGAGAGGGAGCATGGACACGGGGGTCGTCCCAGTTACTAAAAACAACGGACATAGCCCCACTCCACAAAGGGGGCAGTAAAGCAACAGCAAAGAACTACAGACCAGTAGCACTAACATCCCATATCAAAAAAATCTTTGAAAGGGTCCTAAGAAGCAAGATCACCTCCCATCTAGAAACCCATCAGTTACACAACCCAGGACAACATGGGTTTAGAACAGGTCGCTCCTGTCTGTCTCAACTATTGGATCACTACGACAAGGTCCTAGATGCACTAGAAGACAAAAAGAATGCAGATGTAATATATACAGACTTTGCAAAAGCCTTCGACAAGTGTGACCATGGCGTAATAGCGCACAAAATGCGTGCTAAAGGAATAACAGGAAAAGTCGGTCGATGGATCTATAATTTCCTCACTAACAGAACACAGAGAGTAGTCGTCAACACCGAGGCAGCTACGGTGAAAAGCTCTGTTCCACAAGGCACAGTACTCGCTCCCATCTTGTTCCTCATCCTCATATCCGACATAGACAAGGATGTCAGCCACAGCACCGTGTCTTCCTTTGCAGATGACACCCGAATCTGCATGACAGTGTCTTCCATTGCAGACACTGCAAAGCTCCAGGCGGACATCAACCAAATCTTTCAGTGGGCTGCAGAAAACAATATGAAGTTCAACGATGAGAAATTTCAATTACCCAGATATGGTAAACATGAGGAAATTAAATCTTCATCAGAGTACAAAACAAATTCTGGCCACAAAATAGAGCGAAACACCAACGTCAAAGACCTGGGAGTGATCATGTCGGAGGATCTCACCTTCAAGGACCATAACATTGTATCAATCGCATCTGCTAGAAAAATGACAGGATGGATAATGAGAACCTTCAAAACTAGGGAGGCCAAGCCCATGATGACACTCTTCAGGTCACTTGTTCTATCTAGGCTGGAATATTGCTGCACACTAACAGCACCTTTCAAGGCAGGTGAAATTGCCGACCTAGAAAATGTACAGAGAACTTTCACGGCGCGCATAACGGAGATAAAACACCTCAATTATTGGGAGCGCTTGAGGTTCCTAAACCTGTATTCCCTGGAACGCAGGAGGGAGAGATACATGATTATATACACCTGGAAAATCCTAGAGGGACTAGTACCGAACTTGCACACGAAAATCACTCACTACGAAAGCAAAAGACTTGGCAGACGATGCACCATCCTCCCAATGAAAAGCAGGGGTGTCACTGGCACGTTAAGAGACCATACAATAAGTGTCAGGGGCCCGAGACTGTTCAACTGCCTCCCAGCACACATAAGGGGGATTACCAACAGACCCCTGGCAGTCTTCAAGCTGGCACTGGACAAGCACCTAAAGTCAGTTCCGGATCAGCCGGGCTGTGGCTCGTACGTTGGTTTGCGTGCAGCCAGCAGCAACAGCCTGGTAGATCAGGCTCTGATCCACCAGGAGGCCTGGTCACAGACCGGGCCGCGGGGGCGTTGACCCCCGGAACTCTCTCCAGGTAAACTCCAGGTAAACTAGGACTACTGCAGTGCTCCATTCACCCTCAAGTAGCTTTACTCACATCTAAACACATAATGCCTTAGCCCATGAGGTAACTCCCTGTGGATTTGTATATAAGCCTGTCTCTTAACCCTTAAACTGTCCAAATGTAGATCTATGTTCACGTGCGTAGTACTCCAAACGTAGATCTATTTTTTTTTTTTTTTTTTTTACATTGAGAGCATGTAAAATGGTTGGACAGTTTAAGGGTTAACTATGTAAATGAAAAACTGAATGTTGGACAAAATGTCAAAGTAAAGCAACACTGCTCTAACGTCTTTTTCACTAGCAGAACATTATTATTATAATAAAAAAGAAGCGCTAAACCGCAAGGGCTATGCAGCGCTGCAGGGCAGGAAGGAAGCAAGGGTATCAGGTGGCAAAAGGGAGATGAATGAGTAATAGGTTGTGGAGAACAGCGGGGCAGTGGATGGTGAAAGGGTAAAGGGCAGCAAGAGACTGAGCTAGAAAGGGCTGAGGGGAGTGTGAAAAGTATCATCAGAGTTTGTGGTAAATCAGTCGTTGTCAAGAAGTCAATGAGAGAGTCAGGATTAAAGGAGGGTCCATCAGCAAGAAGGGAAGGTAAAGAGAGAGTAGTAGAGCGGAGACGACGTTGGAGGTCAATTCTGCGTGCAAGTTGATATAGTGGGCAGTCTAACAGAATGTGGCTAATCGATACTGGAACTTGACACTGCTCACAGAGAGGAACAGGGTGCCTCTCCATGAGATACCCATGAGTAAGACGAGTGTGGCCAATGCGAAGGCGGGAGAGAGTAGTCTCCCAACCTCGGCACTGATGACAAGAAGATGGCCAGTAACCTATACTCAATTTAATAGAATGAAGTTTGTTACCGAGCAGATTTGACCAACGTTGTTGCCAACGGGTGTGATGGTGGGTAGCTATTACAGCAAAATAATCCGGAAATGGAACACCTCTATGTGAAATTGGTAGGTCATGTACTGCTGACCGCGCAGCAGTGTCTGCCTGTTCATTGCCCTGTACGTCAATATGACCAGGGACCCAACAAAAAACAATATCTTTATGCTTGGTAGAGATACGGCATAGCCAAAGTTGGATATGGAGAACTAGGGGGTGAAGTGTATAAAATTTCCATATAGCCTGTAGAGCACAAAGGGAGTCTGAGACAACCAAACATGATGACACAGGCATAGATGCAATACGAATAAGTGCTGCAAGAATGGAATACAATTCAGCAGTAAAAATGCTAGCTGAAGACAGTAAATGCCCTCGCACGACGCTATCCGGAAACACGACTGCAAATCCAATGCCATCAGAAGACTTACAGCCATCTGTGTACACTGCGATGGCATGAGAATAAGAGTGGAAGTGGTCAAGAAAAAAGAGAGCGGGAAGCCACTGAAGGCAGTTGGGCTTTTGAGCAAAGGAGTGAGAAAGAACAGATTCGAACATCTGGAACTTCTCAGGGGGTAGGGAAAAGTGAGATGCTACATGAACATATAAAGGTGGTAACTGAAGGGAAGACAAGAGCGAATGTAGGCGAAGAGAGAAGGGACAGAGCAAACAGGGGCAGCGAACAAATAAAGAATGTCTACTAATATCAGTGACCATTCTATAAATGGAAGGATTGTGGAGATCGTGAGAGCGCACATAGTAGAGAAGGCAATGGGCATCACGGCGATCAGACAAGGATGGAACATTCGCTTCTGCATAGAGGCTCTCAACAGGAAAAAAGCGAAAAGCACCAAGGCATAAACGTAATCCTTGGTGATGGATGGGGTAAAGGCTAGAGAGAGTAGCAGGAGAGACCGCTGAATAGATCTGGTCACCATAATCGAGTTTCGATAAAATGAGGGCTGAATGTAGGCTCTGACGAAAACTCACACACACACACGAACTTTTAAATCTCTGCACAAAATTCAACTTAAACCAACAAATAATAGAGCCTACTAGACTGGAGAATACACTAGACCTCATCTTCACTAACAATGATGATCTGATACGAAATGTCACCATATCAAAAACAATATACTCAGATCACAACATAATCGAGGTTCAGACATGTATGCGTGGAGCCCCAGACCGACATAATGAGATTAGTCACGAGGGAGCCTTCACCAAATTCAACTTGAATAACAAGAACATAAAGTGGGACCAAGTACACCAAGTCCTAACCGATATAAGCTGGGAAGATAGACTAAGCAACACAGACCCCAACTTATGCCTAGAACAGATTAACTCTGTGGCACTCGATGTATGGGCGAGGCTTATTCCTTTAAGAAAAAGGAGGAGATGAAAAATAGAGACAGACGCTCCCTTCACAGGCAACGAAAAAGAATAACAGTGTGGCTAAAAGAGGCCAATATATCTGAAATGAATAGGGAGTCACTGGTCAGAGAAATAGCAAACATCGAACTTAAGCTAAAGGAATCTTATAGGAGTCAGGGATCGCGGGAAGAACTAAAAGCCATAAGTGAAATAGAAAGAAACCCAAAATATTTCTTTGCCTATGCCAAATCAAAGTCAAGAACAACGTCCAGTATTGGGCCCCTACTTAAACATGATGGGTCCTACACAGATGACAGCAAAGAAATGAGTGAGCTACTCAAGTCCCAATATGACTCAGTTTTAGCAAGCCGCTAACCAGACTGAGAGTCGAAGATGAAAATGATTTTTTTATGAGAGAGCCACAGAATTTGGTTAACACAAGCCTATCTGATGTTATCCTGATGCCAAATGACTTCGAACAGGCAATAAATGACATGCCCATGCACTCTGGCCCAGGGCCAGACTCATGGAACTCTGTGTTCATCAAGAACTGCAAGAAGCCCCTATCATGAACTTTTACCATCCTATGGAGAGGGAGCATGGACACGGGGGTCGTCCCACAGTTACTAAAAACAACAGACATAGCCCCACTCCACAAAGGGGGCAGTAAAGCAATAGCAAAGAACTACAGACCGATAGCACTAACATCCCATATCATAAAAATCTTTGAAAGGGTCATAGGAAGCAAGATCACCACCCATCTAAAAACCCATCAATTACACAACCCAGGGCAACATAGGTTTAGAGCAGGTCTCTCCTGTCTGTCTCAATATTGGATCACTACGACAAGGTCCTAGATGCACTAGAAGACAAAAGGAATGGAGATGTAATATATACAGACTTTGCAAAAGCCTTCAACAAGTGTGACCATGGCGTAATTGCGCACAAAATGCGTGCTAAAGGAATAGCAGGAAAAGTAGGTAGATGGATCTACAATTTCCTCACAAACAGATCACAAAGAGTAGTAGTCAACAGAGCAAAGTCCAAGGCACCTACGGTGAAAAGCTCTGCTCCACAAGGCACTGTACTCGCTCCCATCTTGTTTCTCATCCTCATATCTGACATAGACAAGGATGTCAGCCACAGCACCATGTCTTCCTTTGCAGATGACACCCGAATCTGCATAACAGTATCTTCCATTGCAGACACTGCAAGGCTCCAGGCAGGCATCAACCAAATCTTTCAAAGGGCTGCAGAAAACAATATGAAGTTCAACGATGAGAAATTTCAATTACTCCGATATGGTAAACACGAGGAAATTAAAACTTCATCTGAGTACAAAACAAATTCTGGCCACAAAATAGAGCGAAAATCCAACGTCAAAGACCTGGGAGTGATCATGTCGGAGGATTTCACCTTCAAAGACCGTAACATTGTATCAATCGCAGCTGCTAGAAAAATGACAGGATGGATAATGAGAACCTTCAAAACTAGGGATGCTAAGCCCATGATGACACTCTTCAGGTCGCTTGTTCTAGCTAGTCTGGAATATTGCTGCACACTAACAGCACCTTTCAAGGCAGGTGAAATTGCTGACCTAGAAAATTTACAGAGAACCTTCACTGCTCGCATAACGGAGATAAAACACCTCAATTACTGGGAGCACTTGAAGTTCCTGAACCTGTATTCTCTGGAACGCAGGCGGGAGAGATACATGATTATATACACCTGGAAAATCCTAGAGGGACTAGTACAGAACTTGCACACGAAAATCACTCGCAACATCCCCCCAATGAAAAGCAGGGGTGTCACCAGCACATTAAGAGACAAAACAATAAGTGTCAGGGGCCCGAGACTGTTCAACTCCCAGCATACATAAGGGGGATCACCAATAAACCTCTGGCAGTCTTCAAGCTGGCACTGGACAAACACCTGAAGTCGGTACCTGACCAGCCGAGCTGTGGCTCATACGTTGGATTGTGTGCAGCCAGCAGTAACAGCCTGGTTGATCAGGTTCTGATCCACCAGGAGACCAGGTCACAGACCGGGCCGCATGGGCGTTGACCTCCAGAACTCTCTCCAGGTAAAGTCCTGGAAGGAGAGTTCGACGATCAGCTCAAAATGAAAGATGAGCAAAGGTTTTAAGAAGGTTCAGCCGGCTGTGACAGTTGCCTTCAGAGAGGTAATGTGAGGTTTCCAGGATAACCTACGATCAAAGAGAAGGCCTAGAAACCTGACTGTATCACGTTCAGGGATACGGGAGCCATAGAGGTACAAAGGATGATCGGAGATGACAGAGCGTCTAGTGAAAGTATTTTGGTGAGTTTTGGTACTGGAAAATTTAAACCCGTGCATGGTGGCCCAATTGGAAACATGGTCGACCGCATGCTGGAGAGAAACTGTATTGAGGTGACAGGTAGCGCCTGCACAAGCAATAGCGAAGTCATCAACATAGAGTGATGGCCAAATATTGGATGGAAGAACAGAGGCCAAATCATTTATAGCAAGGATAAAAAGTGTTATGCTCAGAACACATCCTTGAGGGATGCCTTCAGCTTGGACAAAGTCCGGGGAGAGCTCATTATTGACTCGAAAACGGAAATGTCTGTCAGTTAAAAAGTTCTTAAGGAAGGATGGTAGATTGCCTCGGAGGCCTAAGGAGTGGGCTTGGGCCAAAATATTATACCTCCAAGTTGTGTCATATGCCTTCTCAAGGTCAAAAAATATGGCAATAACCGAGTGGTTATTCACAAAGGCATTACGAACATACGTATCCAGGCGTAGTAAGGGGCCTATGGTAGATCGGCCCTTACGAAAGCCATATTGACTAGTGGAGAGGCTGTCGTGTGTCTCTTAATACCACATTAAACATCGATTTACCAGACGTTCCATCACTTTGTAAACTGCACTAGTAAGAGCAATGGGATGATAGTGGGAGGCATCATGTCCCATAGTACCCGGCTTGTGGAAAGGGAGAACAATGGCGGATTTCCACAGCTGGGGAAGAACTCCTTGTGACCAAATAAGATTGAAGAGGTGTAAGAGGACTACAGGGGCTGACTGATGTAAATGTTGTAACATCCGAATATGAAAGTCGTCAGGCCCAGCTGCCGATGATCGGCAAGCTGAGAGTGTTGCCTCCAGCTCCCGAAGTGTAAAAGGCACATTATACTGCTCTTCTCTGAGAGAAGAAAAGTCCAAAGGTACTAACTCTCTGGCAGACTTTGAGGAAAGAAACTAGTGGCATAGATGGAGCCTCCAGTAAATATGGACCAGATGACTGCACGAGCACAAGCAGGAGATCACCAAGGCACGCACTTCTGAGAATGCCTGCCTGAGGTTTGGGGTATAGAATGAGAAGCTGCGGTTAAAACTGACGTCGAGAAGAGGTGTAGGAGCTCATCAATGGAGGATGAAGAAGGAACCTTACTAAAAGCAGTGAGTTGCAAGTAAAGGTCCCAATTTGCCCGATCAAATTGCCAGCGAGGGCTATGGAAAGGTGGTGAATATGAAGGAGAAGTAAGAATGATTGGAAAAGGATCACTGTCATGTAAGTCCAGTAGAACAGACCAAGCAAAGTCTAGTGCAGTGGAGAAAGAGCAGACCGATAGATCGATGCAAGAGAGAGTTTGAGTAGGAGGATCAAAATGGGTGGGAGTACCCATATTTAAAACATGAAGGGGGTGAGAGGCAAGAAAAGCCTCCAACTGGATGCCACGTGAGTCACAATGAGACCCTCCCCCCAGAGAAAATGGTGGGCATTAAAATTGCCAAGCAACAAAAGCGGTGGTGGTAAGGATGAAACAAGAAAGGCAAAATCTGGGATAGAAAATGCTCGAGAAAGAGAGAGATATAAAGAACATATTGTAAACCACTTATTCAAGTGAATACGGGCTGCAGTGTAATGCAGCGAGGTATGGACAAATAGTTGACAGTACGGAATATCATTGCGAAGAAGAAGGGCACTTTCATTCAAGGTCCCATCTGAGAAAGGATCAAAAGAATACAATAAATTATAGCCTGAGATAGGTTGGAAAACAGCTGAGTGTAATCTTGGTTCTTGTAAGCAAACACCAACAGTGGAAAACCTGGAAAGCAACATCTGAAGCTCACCCCGATTACCCAAGGCCGCGGATATTCCACTGTAAATAGGCCATGATTGGCAATGAGGAAAATACCAGGAATCCATAGGGAAGGGCACCTACGGACTAGAGGGGTTAGAAAAGCCAACGTGCGATGGCATTGGAAGATGTTCAAGCAGTGAGGGAACGTAGCGTTGCGAAGAATGGAGTTGTGGAGATGGAGGAGAGGGAAGAGAAGGAACAGGAGGTGGATCAGTGTCCATTAAAGGTTTAGTCTCTGCAATATATTCTGAAATGGCTTCAAGTGTTTCTGAATTCAAAGACATATGGGAGACAATATTGAAGGTAGTATAATGGGGAGGGTGAGTAAAGATTGGGACAGTAATGGACTGTACCAAAATAGAGGGGCATGAAAGAGTGTAGGGGACTGGAGAAGAAGTGTGGGAGGAGACAGAAGAGGCAGAAACCTGGGAGGTGGCAGAAGAGGGAGAAACTTGGGAGGGGACGGGGGTGGAAGGCATAGTATGAGGAGGAGGGTTTGCCTCCACACTTGTAATAGAGCCAGAGAGAGGAAGAACTAGGCACAGAGACTGGAAAGGTAAAATGCAGAGGTGGAAGAAGGGAAGGAGGGGGCAAAGAAGATTTGAGCAATGGGGATTTTTTGGACTTCTGAGAAGTAGAGGGGCGATTGGTATAAGGTGTCGTACGAGGTCTTGTCGATACCGGGGCTTGTGAGGAAGGACGTGAAGATGTGAGAACAGACTGAGGTGTTGTAGTAGGGATGTCAGAGCCCAGGACAGCAAAAGGATTAGATTCCGAAGTAACTATGGGAAGGGTAACCACAGAGGAGGCTGCAGAAGATGGGACCCCAGAAGTGGGGGGACGTTTTGAAACACGAGAATAAGAAACACGGGGTAGTCTTCCATGGAGGCGGAGATGAGAAACTGCCATAACATAAGAGAGACCTTCTGCCTCTTTGAGGCAATGGATTTCATGCTCATTTAAGTAGACCTGGCAATGGCGAGAGTACGAAGGGTGAGCCTCATGACAATTAAGGCAAGAGGGAGGTCGATTGCAAGACGTATTACAATGGTCATCAGCACCACAGACTGGGCATTCAGCTATATATCTGCAATATTTCGCTTGGTGACCAAAATGCCAGCAATTTCTACACTGTTGGGATGTAGGGATCACCTTTCGAACTTGTAACCAATGTCCCGTTACATAAATAGGGGACGGGAGTTCACGGCTGTCGAAAGTTAATCGAGCCACATTGCAAGTGCATCGTCTCCGCCCGTGGGCAGGAAGGACATAAGTGTCTACTTTGAGGATTGGGAGATCCTGGAGCTCCAGCTGTTCAAGAATGCCATTGCCACATGTCTGAAAATTCTGTTGTACTATGGTATGGGGCAGAATGACAGTACCACTACAAGAATTGAGAGAAGGATGTTTTTCAATAGTGATAGGAGTAGTATCGATATGCGAAAGGAGAGAAAGATCATGAGCTTGGGTAGCATTCTGGACAGTGACGATGCACGTACCACTCTTGAAATGAAATATCTCTACCAACATGGCACAGGAATGCTTTGCCAATGCTATGGTCGGAAAGATAGGCAGTAGAAGAAGTCGGTCTTAAGTAAAGAATTTAGTCCATTGTGTGGTCTGAAACTGAGTGTGGAGAGGGAGTGCATGATGTGTCGGTCTTTTCCGACTAGAATGGGAAGGTAATGAAGTAACATCATCAGGAGATTGTTGTTGGCATTCAGAAGTGGGACCAGAGTTGGTCCAACGTGGGACAGGCTGGCGATTTGAAAATTGCCGCACCATAGAGGGAGAGGCCGGAAGCATAGTCAAAGGAGGGCGGAGGTCAGACAAATCGGAGGAGTCAGTCGAGACCCCGTTACCTGAAACTGGTGATGAAACAGCACCAGCAAGAGGTGCAGGGGCATCAGGAGTGTCCAAAGAGTGGTCAAAAAACGAGGCAGGGTCAGAATGGGGTGCGGTATCAGTAAGTGGGCCCGGGGGTAGCAGGTTCATGGATCAGGGCTTCCATGGTTAGGCTACATCTTTCTTTTTGTTTTTAAGAAAAAAAAAAAAGAAAGAAGAAAAGAAAATAAATACAAAAAAAGAAAAAGGGGGAACGGGGAGCAATAGTTCCTAGGAGGAACGAAAGGGCTGGAAATCACCCTTCGCGCCCAAGAGGACCTCAACACTGCAAGTAGTGCAGATGCGGCATGGAACTCGTGCCATACCTAGTACCTAGTTGACTAGTACCGAACTTGCACACGAAAATCACTCACAACGAAAGCAAAAGACTTGGCAGACGATGCAACATCCCCCCAATGAAAAGCAGGGGTGTCACTAGCACATCAAGAGACCATACAATAAGTGTCAGGGGCCCGAGACTGTTCAACTGACTCCCAGCATATATAAGGGGGATTACCAACAGACCCCTGGCAGTCTTCAAGCTGGCACTGGACAAGCACCTAAAGTCGGTTCCTGACCAGCCGGGCTGTGGCTCGTACATTGGTTTGCGTGCAGCCAGCAGCAACAGCCTGGTTGATCAGTCTCTGATCCACCAGGAGGCCTGGTCACAGACCGGGCTGCGGGGGCGTTGACCCCCGGAACTCTCTCCAGGTAAACTCCAGGTAATATCCTACCCTTCATGCCAGTAAACCAGCAATCAAGGATAGCAACCTCACATCTGCCGAGCTACATCAGTGAACAAAAGAGAGAGCGGCCAGATATTCGCCACAAAGCATACCTCTTTTGGCCACCTGGAGTTTACCTGGAGAGAGTTCCGGGGGTCAACGACCCCTCGGCCCGGTCTGTGGCCAGGCCTCCTGGTGGATCAGAGCCAGATCAACCAGGCTGTTACTGCTGGCTGCACACAAACCAACGTATGAGCCACAGCCCGGCTGGTCAGGAACCGACTTTAGGTGCCTGTCCAGTGTCAGCTTGAAGACTGCCAGGGGTCTGTTGGTATCCCCCTTATGTATGCTGGGAGGCAGTTGAACAGTCTTGGGCCCCTGAAACTTATTGTATGGTCTCTTAACGTGCTAGTGACACCCCTGCTTTTCATTGGGGGGATGTTGCATCGTCTGCCAAGTCTTTTGCTTTCGTAGTGAGTGATTTTCATGTGCAAGTTCGGTACTAGTCCCTATAGGATTTTCCAGGTGTATATAATCATGTATCTCTCCCGCCTGCATTCCAGGGAATACAGGTTTAGGAACCTCAAGCGCTCCCAGTAATTGAGGTGTTTTATCTCTGTTATGCGCGCAGTGAAGGTTCTCTGTACATTTTCTAGGTCAGCAATTTCACCTGCCTTGAAAGGTGCTGTTAGTGTGCAGCAATATTCCAGCCTAGATAGAACAAGTGACCTGAAGAGTGTCATCATGGGTTTGGCCTCCCTATTTTGAAGGTTCTCATTATCCATCATGTCATTTTTCTAGCAGATGCGATTGATACAATGTTATGGTCCTTGAAGGCGAGATCCTCCGACATGATAACTCCCAAGTCTTTGACATTGGTGTTTCACTCTATTTTGTGGCCAGAATTTGTTTTGTACTCTGATGAAGATTTAATTTCCTCGTGTTTACCATATCTGAGTAATTGAAATTTCTCATCGTTGAACTTCATATTGTTTTCTGCAGCCCACTGAAAGATTTGGTTGATGTCTGCCTGGAGCCTTGCAGTGTCTGCAATGGAGGACACTGTCATGCAGATTCGGGTGTCATCTGCAAAGGAAGACACGGTGCTGTGGCTGACATACTTGTCTATGTCAGATATGAGGATGAGGAACAAGATGGGAGCGAGTACTGTGCCTTGTGGAGCAGAGCTTTTCACCGTAGCTGCCTTGGACTTTACTCTGTTGACTACTACTCTCTGTGTTCTGTTAGTGAGGAAATTATAGATCCATCGACCGACTTTTCCTGTTAATTCCTTTAGCACGCATTTTGGTGCGCTATTACGCCATGGTCACCTTTTCGAAGGCTTTTGCAAAATCGTATATATTACATCTGCATTCTTTTTGGGCTTCTAGTGCATCTAGGAAACCCTTTTCGTAGTGATCCAATAGTTGAGACAGACAGGAGCGACCTGTTCTAAACCCATGCTGCCCTGGGTTGTGAAAATGATGGGTTTCTAGTGGGTGGTGATCTTGCTTCTTAGGACCCTTTCAAAGATTTTGATGATATGGATGTTAGTGCTATCGGCCTGTATTCTTTGCTGTTGCTTTACTGCCCCCTTTGTGGAATGGGGCTACGTCTGTTGTTTTTGTAACTCTGGGACGACCCCCGTGTCCATGCTCCCTCTCCATAGGATGGTAAAGGCTCGTGATAGGGGCTTCTTGCAGTTCTTGATGAACACGGAGTTCCATGAGTCTGGCCCTGGGCCAGAGTGCATGGGCATGTCATTTATCGCCTGTTCGAAGTCATTTGGCATCAGGATAACATCGGAAAAGCTTGAGTTAACCAAATTCTGTGGCTCTCTCATAAAAAATTCATTTTGATCTTCGACTCTCAGTCTGGTTAGCGGCTTGCTAAAAACCGAGTCATATTGGGACTTGAGTAGCTTAAGTTCGATGCTTGCTATTTCTCTGACCAGTGTCTCCCTACGCATTTCAGATATATTGACCTCTTTTAGCCGCTCTGTTATTCTTTTCCGTCGCCTGTAAAGGGAGCGCCTGTCTCTTTCTATTTTACATCTACTCCTTTTTCTCAGAGGAATAAGCCTTGAGCATACATCAACTGCCACCAAGTTAATCTGTTCTAGGCATAAGTTGGGATCTGTGTTGCTTAGTATATCTTCCCGGCTTATATCGGTTAGGACTTGGTTTACTTGGTCCCACTTTATGTTTTTGTTATTGAAGTTGATTTTGGTGAATGCTCCCTCGTGACTAATCTCATTATGTCGGTCTATGGCTCCGCGCATACATGTCTGAACCTCAATTATGTTGTGATCTGAGTATATTGTTTTTGATATGGTGACATTTCTTATCAGATCATCATTGTTAGTGAAGATGAGGACTAGTGTATTCTCCAGTCTAGTAGGGTCTATTATTTGCTGGTTTAAATTGAATTTTGTGCAGAGATTTAAAAGCTCGTGTGAGTGTGAGTTTTCATCAGAGCTGCTTCCTGGTGTTATTACTGCAACAATATTATTTGCTATATTCCTCCATTTTAGGTGCCTTAAGTTGAAATCCCCCAGGAGCAAGATGTTGGGTGCAGGAGCTGGAAGATTTTCCAGACAGTGGTCAATTTTTAACAGCTGTTCCTGGAATTGCTGGGATGTTGCATCCGGAGGCTTGTAGACTACCACAATGACTAGGTTATGGTTTTCGATCTTTACTGATAAAACTTCCACTACATCAATTTGAGGCATTAAGCAGTTCTCTGCGCAAACAAGTGACTCTGCAATGTACAGGCCAAACCCCCCACCCCCTTTTGCCTGTTCACTCTGTCACATCTGTATAGGTTGTAACCTGCGATCCATATTTCGTTGTCCAAATGATCCTTTATGTGGGTCTCAGTGAAAGCCGCGAACATTGCCTTTGCCTCTGCAAGCAGTCCACGGATGAAAGACATTTCGTTGTTTGTTGCTGGCTTTAGACCCTGTATATTACCTGAAGAAGAATGTCATCGGACTGGTGGTATTGTTGGTACTGAGGGGGGATTTTTTTTCCCGCATTAGTATCTGTATCTGTTGGTTTGGAGTGGAGGCCATCGACTGTGGTTCCACTCCAGGAATGACTGGATTTGGTGTATGATTTCTGCCATTTCCTGCCAGTTTTTTTTCCTTCCTGGCACTAAAAAACCTCTCCCTCTTGAGAGGCTGTGGCTACCCAGGTTTTCCCATGGCCTGGATGTTTTGTATCTTTTTGTCCCCTTTAGATGGTGTGCCTGGCAATTTAAGTTATAGCACAGTCTTTCCTGTACTGAAGAGGTACACATTTCAGGGTGAAAAAGCTTACAGGAAGGGAGTTTGCATTTTCCTGTTGTCATATGGGCATGGCATTTTCTAGGGTGGTCATAGTTGCACGTCCCGTCTGTTTTTCCAGATTTCCCATGTCTGCAGATACCAAGTGCATAGTATGTGCACAAGCTTGGTTTCTGTTTGCCTTGGGTTTCTGTGACTGTATTCCCTGTTGGTGCATGTTGACCTGTCTTATTCCTATCCTCCCTAGCACCAACAATGGAGCTCCCACCAGTTGTTTTTGGTAATATATACTCACTATTGCTAGTGGAGTCCTCTTGTTCACTATTTCCTGTGGTATTTCTAGTTTGCAATATTGGTTTTATCTTATCTTTGACTACACTTGTTTCCCCACTATGGCTCCTGTCCCCTATGAGGTCATTTATATGTATTCCTTCCTGCGTATAATTCCCGACTACCTAGACAAAATCTCCAGCTTCACCATTACTGTCTCCCAGGACAGCACCTCCAGTTTCACCATTACTGTCTCCCAGGACAGCACCTCCAGCTTCACCATTACTGTCTCCCAGGACAGCACCTCCAGCTTCACTATTACTGTCTCCCAGGACAGCACCTCCAGCTTCACCATTACTGTCTTCGAGGACAGCACCTCCAGCTTCACCATTACTGTCTCCCAGGACAGCACCTCCAGCTTCACCATTACTGTCTCCCAGGACAGCACTATCAGCCCCACATTTACTGACTACCAGGACATCACCTCCAGCCTTACAGTTTCTGACTACATGGCCAGTATCAAGGGCAGTACCATTCAGCCCAGCCTTTTTATGTTCCCATCTGTTGTAGAAAGCTTCCAGATTTCTATGAAAGCAGCTTTGATGTTATCCTCTTTTAATACCCTTGTGATTTTAGTCCACAGATTTATCTCATTTGGGCATACCCAAAAACACTTCCCCGTTTTAATACTGCTTGTAGCTAGTTCTTGGATATCTGCACAAGGGGCGTGACACCAATTTCCACAAAAATGACAATTTATCCATGTGGAAGCCCGTTTGTTTGATTGACTGCAGACTACACAGAGCTTCATAATGATTTGAATGGTTGATTTACTGTAATTCTACTAGCATCCTCTTGAATACTCTATTAATAACCTCCTTAAATGAAGCTCTAGCTATTTGTATTTCTATTTCTATTTCTAACTGTACTTGTATACTGGACAGCTTACCGTGTACGTTCCTGATTTATATTTATTGTTTGTGCTTGATAAGGGTGCCTACAACCCCATCCGTTTACAGTCTGCTTTATTGTCCAATGAATCCATTTGAAACCAGTCAAGGGTTCGGACCAGTCGAGGGTTCGGACCAGTCGAGGGTTCGGACTAGTTGAGGGTTCGGAACTGGTCTGATCTGATCAGTGGGTCACTTATTTAAAACATACTGGTCGGTGATTTGGGCTAACACATGAAGGATCTACTGGAAATTATCTACCCGAGTAATATGTGATTTGATTGATACAAAAGTATAACTTGCGTGTTGAAGAACCCCTGGAATCTGAAAGGCGGTCTCCAGAGATACACCCATCACCCGAAAGACACCCAAAGCCACCCCACGAAAGACCAGAGGGAACGGGATATCCCCAAACGATCCAGATTCCACGGCAAACTACGCCACCGCCAAGAACCTCAACAGAATGGGATTAACCCTGGTACCCTTCCCCCTACCCAGGAACCAGTAGGCCTGTGGGAAGAATCCCAAAGGCCAAAAAGAGGAAGGGAATAAGGGAGGGAGGAGGGGGAGGAGGAGGAAAGGAAAAAGGGAGGATGGGATAGGTTAGGTGGAATTGGGGGGTAATTAGGTTCGGTCTGAGGAAGGAGAGCAACAGGTCTAATTCCTCAGACCAAGAGCCTCTTCACCATGCCAAGGAGCCCCCCTTGAAGAGGTCACTAGCAGAACAACTGATCAAGAGATGTTAGACTCTCAGTGGCTCTTCATGCTAAGATTAACTAAATAAATATGAAGATATAGATATTCCTAACATTAAAACATTACATTGTAATACTGATCAAAATTCTTTATTACTTGATTCTTGTTTCTCAGTTTATTTTATTTAGTGTAATATGTCAGTACAACGCTGTACATAATAATGATCAACCATTTCTTTTTTTTTTAAAGGTAACGGTGAATTCATGGGGTTATACAGTGCTGATACTGCATACACAAAAGGAAACACAAGAAATTATAATATTTTTTATTATATTTATAAGCAGATCTAAATCAGTACAGGTAACTACAAGAAACTTACAAACTGGGAAACTGTAGTGTAGAATATTCATACACACTTAATTTTTAGATATTTTTTCTACTGTTATTAAAATAAAAAAAAAAGCGCTAAACCTATATATATTTCTAGAGAAATACAAAACATGGAACACTTTATAATACATAATATAATAGCAATACATAATATAGAACGTTAAATATGCATAGCATTGTGCTAAGCTAGTGAGCAGAAATGAAGCTGATCAAAAGTGAGGAAATACCAACAAGAGCAAAGTCCATTATAATTATTATTATAAATTATTATTATAATTGTAATCAAGTACTAAACCCATAAGGGTCAACAAAATTTATGACTAAGTATTTTGATCAGAGAAAATTATGTTCTTGTCTGAAAAATGCTTAATATGGTAAAATTGTAAACATACCTCTATATTACAAACATTAATAGATTTAAAACTAAAATAAACAAACAAAACATTTTCATTTTTTTTTAGTCCATTATTATTAAGGTACACACAAAACCATCAAGTGACCAAATCAGATCAAAAATGTATTATACAATAAACTTTCAGAAACACAAAACATTTGTAACACAGTGCAACAGAATCCCACCTTACGATGTTTTGAGTAATGTTTCCCACTTATGACACTGGCATTTTGGAGCCAATTAATCACTTACAAACAAATTACATGCATTTCCAAATGAACTATAAATGTTTCTGTTAAGGATGAATTATATTTTTAAACGGTTAGATTTTAATCAAATGAAATTTATTTTTTGTATATTAGTTTTATGTATACAAGATGCTCTCACAAAGTTCCTGGACTGACATGAACAAAAAATACATAGGCTTATGTAATCACCTAGTCGAAATTGTCTCCCGCAGTGACCCCTCAAGGAAGGTTCCTTGATGTTGGTGAGGGGCTCTTGATTTAGGGAATTGGATCTGTGCTCCAGTTCCCCGAATTAAGCCTGAATGCCTTCCACATCCCCCCCCCAGGCGCTGTATAATCCTCCGGGTTTAGCGCTTCCCCCTTGATTATAATAATAATAATCCCGCAGTGAACTCTTCCTAGGAGGCTACACACTGACCCTTGTGCCTTTGCAACTTCTCACAGTTTTGATTACAATTCTAGAGCTGTTCTGCACATCGTTAAAATGCCACCCCTTGAGTGCCATTTTCATTTTTTGGGAAAGAAAGAAGTCACAGGTGGCTAGGTCTGGAGACAACGAAAGGTGGGGGATAACTGCCATGTTGTTTCAAGCCAGAAAATGATGGTCTTTCTAGTCTTGCATCAGAAATTGATAATTTGGCCAATTTCACAAAGTTCAAACAATTCAAATTTCAAAATAGGGTCCAGAATAAACGAAGCAGGTATTCCTGGCACTAAAATAACATTTCCTCTGTTCCAGGCTTAAAATATGAATGACATTTTGATTCATAATTCATATAGAATTTTTATTAACACCAAAAAATAGAAAATTTACTCTAGAGGGATTAGTACCAAACTTGCACACAAAAATCACTCCCTATGAAAGGAAAAGATTCGACAGGAGATTCAACGTCCCCCCGATGAAAAGCAGGGGTGCCACGATGACAGTGAGAGACAACACAGTAAATGTCCGGGGCCCAAGAGTCTTCAACTGCCTGTCAGCATACATAAGGGGGATTACCAACAGACCCCTGGCTGTCTTCAAGAAGGCACTGAACAGACACTTAAAGTCAGTACCTGACCAACCGGGCTGTGATTCGTACGTCAGTTTGCGTGTGGCCAGCAGTAACAGCCTGGTTGATCAGACCCTGATCCACCATGAGGCCTGGTCTCAGACCGAGCCATGGGGGCACTGACCACTGAAACCCTCACCAGGTAAACTCCAGGTTATGCAATTTTGTAATAATTGTATAAATAATATTAGCACATTCGTGAACACATATAAGACAAACCAGCTGACGGGTACTGGAAGCGTGATATGATTTGTTTACTCTTGAACATCAGCAAAAACTGAACATTTCTGCTACCTGAAGCAGAATTTCAAGCTATTTTCAGTACTAAACCAATCAAAATCATCTCTATTTCTGCTATATATCTTTCATTCTATCAAATGAGACCATGAAACCGCGAATACAACTATAAAAACCATGCGAAAATACAACGCAAATTAGCTGTTTTAATCCAAAAACACGGTCGCAGTTTTTTTTTTCTCATTATGCCCTGTGTGCTGCAGGATTTGTTTCATATAGTGCACACTTACCACACATATGCATTATCTCATATCTAGACCCAAATTTAACACTCACAGCTTATTTGAGTGAGCTGAGTTCATAATGTAGTATATTATTGCATGGACCGTGGCTTTAAAACTGTACACCTACAGCACAGACCGTCAAGAGGCTAATGTGCCACTATAGAAATTGATATAGAAATTTAGACAGTAATTTCCATATGATCACTTGTGAATGCCTCCTCTGATTCATTACAAATCTTCAAATCTAATATTCAACTGCATTACAAACTCATGCTGCACTCTACACTTTTCCAGGGTCTGGAGGTATGCAATACCAGGATACAGTTAATGGATCACATAGCAGCCTTTATAAATCCTAATTATTTATGTTGAGCTAGTATGCTAGATTGTGAGTGGGAAAAGATAGGAAGTGAGGGATGGTTCAATTAGACGATGTACCTGCCACAACACTCCCCCTACACACCTCCCACAACACTCACTCCCTTCACTACTGCTCTCTTCCCCTTCCTCCCTCTCCCTTTCTCATGTTAACATGCATCCAGTACATTAATTAAACATTGTTTAATACTTTTGAGTGAAAAAGCAACTGCACTGAATGCTAAATACAGTAAATGCTTCATATAATGGACTAATAAAGGGAAGTTGGTAGCTACTAATAGCAACTGTAATGGACAGAAAAAGAGATTGTTTTGCTGTGATTGTAACAATCATGGATAGGTCTGTAACCAACTGGCTTTGTCCATTTTTTTCAAGTTGAATGACCCAGCAGATTTTGTTCCAAATATCTGAAGTACAATATTCATAGGTCTGCTGTATCAAAGGCCTACTGTATGTATTTTTTAAATTTTGAAAAAATTACAAATGAAAAAGTTGAGCATGGAAATGCATTAAACTAATTTCTATTATTTCTTAAGAGAAAATAGGTTCTGAGTGCCAAACATTCAACTTAAGATAAATTTTCAGGAAATCATTATCATCTTAAGTTGGGGATCTACTGCATATCAAAAGCAATGAAGTGAAAAAACCATGAGAAAACCTAAATTTATAAAGGAATTCAATCAGCCCTAAATTTTTTTGAAAGTTTATTACTAGAAATAAAAATAATTTATACACTTAAGGGTGATTGTAACACTTATAACCAAGATACAACACTATCATGTATGACCAGTCTTTCACTTAAAATGAAATGAAAGTGATATATAGTTGCCTGATATACAGACTGGCCTCTCATCACAGTGTTTACATAACACCACCCTTCAGAAAGCTCTTCATACAGTGGTACCCCGAGTTTCATACAGCTCCCAACTTGAACAATTATTATTATCATTTTTTTTTTTTTTTTTTTTATCACACTGGCCGATTCCCACCAAGGCAGGGTGGCCCGAAAAAGAAAAACTTTCACCATCATTCACTCCATCACTGTCTTGCCAGAAGGGTGCTTTACACTACAGTTTTTAAACTGCAACATTAACACCCCTCCTTCAGAGTGCAGGCACTGTACTTCCATCTCCAGGACTCAAGTCCGGCCTGCCGGTTTCCCTGAACCCCTTCATAAATGTTACTTTGCTCACACTCCAACAGCACGTCAAGTATTAAAAAACCCCTCACACACAAAACCTCCTTTACCCCCTCCCTCCAACCTTTCCTAGGCCGACCCCTACCCCGCCTTCCTTCCACTACAGACTGATACACTCTTGAAGTCATTCTGTTTCGCTCCATTCTCTCTACATGTCCGAACCACCTCAACAACCCTTCCTCAGCCCTCTGGACAACAGTTTTGGTAATCCCGCACCTCCTCCTAACTTCCAAACTACAAATTCTCTGCATTATATTCACACCACACATTGCCCTCAGACATGACATCTCCACTGCCTCCAGCCTTCTCCTCGCTGCAACATTCATCACCCATGCTTCACACCCATATAAGAGCATTGGTAAAACTATACTCTCATACATTCCCCTCTTTGCCTCCAAGGACAAAGTTCTTTGTCTCCACAGACTCCTAAGTGCACCACTCACCCTTTTCCCCTCATCAATTCTATGATTCACTTCATCTTTCATAGACCCATCCGCTGACACGTCCACTCCCAAATATCTGAATACATTCACCTCCTCCATACTCTCTCCCTCCAATCTGATATCCAATCTTTCATCACCTAATCTTTTTGTTACCCTCATAACCTTACTCTTTCCTGTATTCACCTTTAATTTTCTTCTTTTGCACACCCTACCAAATTCATCCACCAATCTCTGCAACTTCTCTTCAGAATCTCCCAAGAGCACAGTGTCATCAGCAAAGAGCAACTGTGACAACTCCCACTTTGTGTGTGATTCTTTATCTTTTAACTCCACGCCTCTTGCCAAGACCTTCGCATTCACTTCTCTTACAACCCTTGTCTAAGGCCTACTTTTACTGGGAAATAATTTCCCTCTTTCCTACATACTCTAACTTGAGCCTCACTATCCTTGTAAAAACTCTTCACTGCTTTCAGTAACCTACCTCCTACACCATACACCTGCAACATCTGCCACATTGCCCCCCTATCCACCCTGTCATACGCCTTTTCCAAATCCATAAATGCCACAAAGACCTCTTTAGCCTTATCTAAATACTGTTCACTTATATGTTTCACTGTAAACACCTGGTCCACACACCCCCTACCTTTCCTAAAGCCTCCTTGTTCATCTGCTATCCTATTCTCCGTCTTACTCTTAATTCTTTCAATAATAACTCTACCATACACTTTACCAGGTATACTCAACAGACTTATCCCCCTATAATTTTTCCACTCTCTTTCATCCCCTTTGCCTTTATACAAAGGAACTATGCATGCTCTCTGCCAATCCCTAGGTACCTTACCCTCTTCCATACATTTATTAAATAATTGCACCAACCACTCCAAAACTATATCCCCACCTGCTTTTAACATTTCTATCTTTATCCCATCAATCCTGGCTGCCTTACCCCCTTTCATTTTACCTACTGCCTCACGAACTTCCTCCACACTCACAACTGGCTCTTCCTCACTCCTGCAAGATGTTATTCCTCCTTGCCCTATACACGAAATCACAGCTTCCCTATCTTCATCAACATTTAACAATTCCTCAAAATATTCCCTCCATCTTCCCAATACCTCTAACTCTCCATTTAAAAACTCTCCTCTCCTATTTTAACTGACAAATCCATTTGTTCTCTAGGCTTCCTTAACTTGTTAATCTCACTCCAAAACTTTTCCTTATTTTCAACAAAATTTGTTGATAACATCTCACCCACTCTCTCATTTGCTCTCTTTTTACATTGCTTCACCACTCTCTTAACCTCTCTCTTTTTCTCCATATACTCTTCCCTCCTTGCATCACTTCTACTTTGTAAAAACTTCTCATATGCTAACTTTTTCTCCCTTACTACTCTCTTTACATCATCATTCCACCAATCGCTCCTCTTCCCTCCCGCACCCACTTTCCTGTAACCACAAACTTCTGCTGAACACTCTAACACTACATTTTTAAACCTACCCCATACCTCTTCGACCCCATTGCCTATGCTCTCATTTGCCCATCTATCCTCCAATAGCTGTTTATATCTTACCCTAACTGCCTTCTCTTTTAGTTTATAAACCTTCACCTCTCTCTTCCCTGATGCTTCTATTCTCCTTGTATCCCATCTACCTTTTACTCTCAGTGTAGCTACAACTAGAAAGTGATCTGATATATCTGTGGCCCCTCTATAAACATGTACATCCTGAAGTCTACTCAACAGCCTTTTATCTACCAATACATAATCCAACAAACTACTGTCATTTCGCCCTACATCATATCTTGTATACTTATTTATCCTCTTTTTCTTAAAATATGTATTACCTATAACTAAACCCCTTTCTATACAAAGTTCAATCAAAGGGCTCCCATTATCATTTACACCTGGCACCCCAAACTTACCTACCACACCCTCTCTAAAAGTTTCTCCTACTTTAGCATTCAGGTCCCCTACCACAATTACTCTCTCACTTGGTTCAAAGGCTCCTATACATTCACTTAACATCTCCCAAAATCTCTCTCTCTCCTCTGCATTCCTCTCTTCTCCAGGTGCATACACATTTATTATGACCCACTTCTCGCATCCAACGCATCCAACCTTTACTTTAATCCACATAATTCTTGAATTTACACATTCATATTCTCTTTTCTCCTTCCATAACAATTATGTAAGTGTATTATTTTAAGTGCTTTTGTGAGCGTATTTTTGGGGGGTCTAAACCAGACTATTCTAATTTACATTATTCCTTATGGGAACAAATTCATTCAGTAATGGCACTTGAACAGCCTTCTGGAACAAATTATGGTGGAAACTCGGGGTACCACTGTATTTACATCCCAAAATTATTAATACACTGCTCCAACATGGGTAAATTAGAAAAAAATAGTTTAGGTTGATTCCCACTAGGAAAATTCCCTTTTCCCTATTATAAATGAAAAAAATTGTAAATTGAAATGTGTGGTGCATAGCTGAACACAATTCACACTTGTCGACTTATAACTATCTTTAAACACATCTTTATCAACAGGTAATGAAACAAGAAATTTAAGATATGATAAAATACATTCTTGTCTCTATTATAAACAAGAATACAGTGGACCCCAGTTTACGATCACCTCCCAATCCGACCAATTATGTAAGTGTATTTATGTAGGTGCGTTTGTACGTGTATGTTTGGGGGTCTGAAATGGACTAATCTAATTCACAATATTCCTTATGGGAACAAATTCGTTCAGTACTGGCACCTGAACATACCTCTGGAATGAAATAATATCGTAAACCGGGGGTCCACTGTATTATATAGTGAAGTATGGTGGATCAGCTATGAATTAATGTGTGGCATCAGATGATAAAAATAAAACATGTCTACTGCTCATTTGTCAAATAAACTCTCCAAGCACTTGTTTATCAGTAAGCAATAAAACAAAAAAATTACGGTATAAAATACTTACTTGTTACTATTATAAATGACAAAATTGTGGTGAAATGTGATAGTGTCAACTGATCAAACGTCCTACAGCAGTCACTGCTTACTAAGCTACATAAACATCTCTCTAACAATTCTTCATCAACATGCAAGACAAAGGGAATTTAATGTATGATAAAATTTTGTTCTTGTCACTATTATAAATAAGGTAATTGTATAAAGGCATAACTGCATCACCTGATTAAATATATGAAAGGCATCACTGTGATGAAACAACACATGCACTACTGAACTATCTATTTTTCAGTACTTATTAATCATCTCCAAACAATTCTTATCAATATGAAGCTGAACAATATATTTAAGGTTCAGTATGATAAAAATTCTTCCTTGTCACTATTATAAAGGTTAAACTGCATAGTGAAAGGTGTGACTGCATCACTGATTTAATGTATAAAATTCATCACTGTGATGAAATCTACTACTCTCAGTTGTCTACTCCTCAGTACTTATATAACCATCTACTACTCCTTCAGCTACATAATCATATATAAACAAGCAAAGGAAACAAAGAATCTAAGTTAAGGTAAAACTCTTCTTCTTTTTACAAAAATATTTTCTACTGATAAGATTGTGTAGCAGGTTGGTAGACAGCAACCGCCCAGGACAGTACTACCATCCTACTGAGTGTAAAACAGAAACCTGCAATTGTTTTATATGGTAGGATTGCTGGTGTCTTTTTTTCTGTCTAATAAACGTGCAAATTTTCAGGTACGTCTTGCTACTTAGGTCACACTACACATGCATGTACAAGCATATATATACATACACTCCTCTGGGTTTTCTTTTTTCTTACCGGTTCTTGTTCTTGTTTATTTCCTCTTATCTCCATGGGGAAGTGGAACAGAATTCTTCCTCCAAAATTATTATTATTATAATCAAAAAGAAGCGCTAAGCCACAAGGGCTATACAGCGCTGCTCTTCCTCCAAAAGCCATGCATGTTGTAAGAGGTGACTAAAATGCCAGGACCAAGGGGCTAGTATCCCCTTCTCCTGTATACATTACTAAATTTATAAAGAGAAACTTTTGTTTTTCTTTTTGGGCCAGCCTGCTTCGGTGGCATATGGCTGGTGCACTGAACAAGAGAAGACTGTGTATTATATTAACAAGAGTCACTGGTTGTGTATTTAGTCATCTTCATTTTCTCTGGACTGAGAACCATGCCAATTTTCTTAGGAAGAGGCATACCGCATAAAACACAAGCTTCTCAAGGGACTTGCTTATTTAATAAGCTTTAATTTAGGATTTAGACATGTGATGCACGTTTCTTGAACAAGTAACAACTTCTTTAATGTATTTTGTCAAAACATTAATTATTTTTTGTGATATACACAAAAAAATTGTTAAATTGTTATTTTGAAAGTAATATGTACTTAACCCAATTTTTTTTGATACAGTTCACAGCATGAATTTACATAAAGTGCCAATTTCGAGAATGGAAGTGCTACATTATGTGAGGTCTACCTTTATAGCATTAACCCTTTCAATGTCGGTGCTGTAGTACTACAGCTCGCAAACCAGTGTTGATGCCCTAGTATTATGCCAAAATTCTAGCAGCTTCATATCTATCGGGAGAAAGTTGGTAGACTTACATGTGAGAGAATGGGTCTGCATGGTCGGTGTGAGCAGTATGTATAAAAAAAATCCTGCAGCACACAGTGTATGAGAAAAAAAAAATCCGACCGTATTTTTGGTTTAAAGCGCTGACTTTGAGGTGTATTTTCCTATAACATTTATGGTTGTATTCTCATTTTCTTGGTCTCATTTGAGAGAATGGAAGATATATTACCGAAATAGAGATGATTTTGATTGGTTTCATGATGAAAAGTACCTTGAAATTGAGCTCAAAGTAGCATAAATGTTTTGCCAATGTTCAAGAGTAAACAAATGACATCACAGTCCAATATGTGTCCAACTGGGCAGTCTAATACACAGTCACGAATGGGTTGACATTATTTAAACAATTATTACAATAATGCAGTAGTCTGCATAACAGTAAATCTTCTATTTTTTGTGTGAATAAAAATTCAAAATGGAAAGCAAGAGTAACATAAGAGGGGCCTGGAGACGTGACTAATAAACAGAGTTAGTTAGTTTAGTTTAATATGTTTATTATGCACCCCATACCCATCCTGTGGGCACTAATAAACAGAGAAAATGTTATTTTAGTGTCAGGAATGTCTGCATTGTTTATTCTGGACCCTATTTTGAAACTGGCATCTTTTGAAATTTGTGTGAAATTGGCCAAATTGCCAATTTCTGACCATTTTATTGGGTAGTTGAAATCGGTAAATGGGCTGTTTCTTGTACTCAATCTATAGAACAAATGGAATTCTAGCAAAATAGCTATTAGTTTGATCAACTGGAACAATGAAATTAACTGAAAATTGGGCTGAAAGTGGGCAAAATCCCCGATGCATATATATCGCCGAGACTGCCAACTTTGTGAGAGCGGTATTTCATGAGTCTTCCATTAAATTTCGTACTTTTGGTGTCATTACCATTGGGAAAAGATTCTCTATCATTTCATAAGAAAAACATTTCTTTTTTTCTTTTAGACACTGAGAGCAAGTTTGTGAGCAGAGGTCTCAACACAAAGGGTTAAGGAACTAATTAAATGTTTAACCAAAGACCAAAAAACAAAAAAAAAGTAAATAAAGATCTGAGCATAAAGAAAACATAGTTATTGAGGATGTTCAATTTGACCCTTTCAGGGTCGGAACCCCTGATCTGAAACTTGCTCTTAGGATCGGAGAATTTAAAAATATGTATATATGTATGTACTTATGATATGACAAGAGAATCTTTTTCTTGAAGGTAATGAAACCAAAATTTGATGAAAAATTTACCGAAATAGGCGCTGGCAAAGTTTGGAGTCTCGGTGATATTTATGCATTGGCAATTTCACCCACTTTGAGCCATATTTTCGGCTAATACCACTGTTTCAGTCGCCCATACCCACAGCTATTTTGCTAGTATTCCTTCTATTCTAATGACTAAGTACAAGAAACCATCCATTTACCATTTCAACTACCTGGAGTTTACCCAATAAAGTGATCAGAAATTGGTAATTTGGCCAATTTGACACAAAATTCAAAATTTGCCACTTTAAAAATAGGGTCTAGAATAAACAATGTACGCATTCACCCCTGATACTAAAAAAACATTTCCTTTGTTCATCACATTACACTTGCTTTCCATTTTAAATTTTTATACAAAAAAAAAAAATTACTCTTATGCAGACTATCGCATTATTGTAATAAATGTATAAACAATGTCAGTGTTTGTGAACACGTATTAGACCGACCAGTTGGACAAGTATTGGACAAGTGACGTAATTTTTGTACTCTTGAACATCAGCAAGAATTTAACATTTCCGCTACTTTGAGCTCAAATTCAGCTACTTTGTCCTGAAACCAATCAAAATTATCTCTATTTCCCTGATATATCTTCCATTCTATCAAATGAGACCAAGAAACCGAAAACACACCAAAGTCACTGTTTTAAACCAAAAACACAGTGGCATTTCTTTTATTATGCATTACGTACTGCAGGATTTTTTTATATGGTGCACACTTACCAAATTTACCGCTCATAGTCTATCTGAGAGAGCTAAGCTCATCATGTAGACCAATGGGACTGACCTGGGCTTCAAAGCCACAGCACTATGGGACTCACCTCAAAAGGGTTAAAAACTAATGCTATTTTACAGAAAACATTGAGGTGTTACAAGGTAGTGGTGTATATTTATGAAAGTAGTATACACAAATCGAGAAACTAAGACAAATTAATATGCTGGAGTGAACTATTACTACGGTCTCACATTTGTTGCAGTGATTTAGTCACATTCATCTTTATCTCAAGATTCTTCCATGTTTCTGGTTCAGATATTAGATGATATATTGCCTTACAAATACTCTCATATACTTGAGATATATTCTAGAAGTCTTTTCTACTCCTACAATATGATAAAGGTTCCTTTCAGTATTTCTAATATGCTGTACTCAAATTAAGCATTTCTTTCTCTTATGTTACATTCATATATGACTTCTTTTCATATGTGCCACTAAACTTAATTTTATACCAAAATTTTTTCCACACTCTGAACAGTGGTATGGTTTCTTTCCTGTGTGCTGAGTCATATGATGAACAAGAGATCTCTTCTGTGAAAAGCTTTGCGGACATTCTAAGCAATGATACGGCTTCTCTTTTGTATGAACTCTCATATGTTTTTTTTGAGATGATTTATCCGAAAACTCCTTCAGACACACTGAACATTTATATGGTTTCTCTCCAGTATGAAGTCTGAAATGTAGTACTAAATGAGATTTTTGAGTGAAGCATTTAAGACACTCTGTACACTGATACGGTTTCTCTTTCTTATGAAGTCTCTTGTGAAGCTCAAGATGAGCTCTTTGAGTAAAGTCTTTTAAACATTCTGTACAATGAAATGGTTTCTCTCCTGTATGTAGTCTTATATGCTGTTCAAGATGAGGCTTCCGATGAAAGACTTTGTGACACACTTCACACGTGTATGTTTTCTCTCCTGCGTGTTTTTCCATGTGTTTGGCAAGGTTTAATTCACTTTTTAAGACTTTCGGACAAGTGGGACACTCATAGCCTTCATTTTGTGTCTCCCCAGTTTGAGATTTCTCACATGTGGCTTGACGTGACTCTTTAAGTTTTCTAATAGTCTCTGCATACTTATTAAGGGGATTTGTTTTTGAATGACATTGCATGTGAATAATCATACTCTTATTTCGAGAAAAGGCTCTTAAACACAATGAACACTGATATGGTTTCTCCCCTGTATGCCTTCTCATGTGATTTACCAGATGTTCCTTTTGCGCAAAGTCTGCACTGCATATTTCACACTTATATGGCTTTTCTCGGGTATGAACTCTCATGTGTCTCATTAAAAGTGATTTTTTAGTCCAGTCTTTGTGACACACAGAACACTGATATGGTTTCTCAACAGAGTTATCACTCATGTTTTGGCCAATGTTTCTTCCAAAATCCTTGTCACACCAAATACTAATATTCTTTTATTCCAAATGTTTTATTTGGCGATATTTTTATGAAAATTGTTCTGGAAACTGAGCCCTGAAAAGGATTTATCTCCTAGATAACTTCTCAGATGACTTACTGAAGCAGATTTACTTAAAATTATTTAGATACAGGACATTGATGTGGCTCCTCTTGTGTGCTGCAAAAAAAAAAAAATAAAATAAAAATATAAAATGAAGTAATATGACAGAAACAAAAATATTAAAAATAAAAAATATATTCAGAAATGCACAAACCATCTACTGAATAGGCAATAAAGTAATAAACTTTGAATTTAATATACCTTATTACTATGGCATTAAGATTAGAGGGACACTCTAAGTGATTTTAATATGTACCTGCATGCCAGCACAGTATGTAAGTATATTTAGGTACAGGTACACATAAGTATAATTATCAGAGTACACGTAAAATATGCAATAACTTTAAAACACTTGAAATTTTGGAAAGTTTCCAGACATAATAGAGAGATGTGCTCATGGAGAATGTAAACAAACTGGGTGAGGTGTGCCACATTAGAAAGACAGGGGAAGCCATATAGTGAGTTTTGGTCATAATTTGAGAAAGCCATATTAGCGGAACACTGTAAGGCGAAATGCCATAAAGTAGGGCCCTACTGTGTGTGTGTGTGTGTGTGTGTGTGTGTGTGTGTGTGTGTGGGGTGTGTGTGTGTGTGTGTGTGTGTGTGTGGTGTGTGTTTGTGTGTGTGTGGTGTGTGTGTGTGTGTGTGTGTGTGTGTGTGTGTGTGTGTGTGTGTGTGTGTGTGTATATATATATATATATATATATATATATATATATACACCTACCATCTGACTTACGGCCTGCTCGACATACGTCCACTCGACTTACGACCGTGCATCTGGTAGCTGGGCTGGGCCAGCTGATGCACACCACTGTACAGTATTTGACAATACTCGCGGCGGCAAATGCGTCATGCAGGCAGCATCAGTTTGAGTAACTCTGCCCTATCAGCAGCATCATACTGTATTAACTGTGCTAACTGGACAGTAAATTTCACCATGGCCCCTAAGATGAAGTCTGAATCTTGCACTGGAGATTGTGGAAAGAAAGGCTCTTACTCTCCAACTCTCTATTTGTTTTCACTGTTGCACATAAACCTGTCTGTATCTGTCTGCCTGTGTCTGTCTGTATCTCTGTGCATCTGTTTGTCTGTTTATCCCTATGAGGATAGACTAAGGGCCCTGAATCTGCACTCTCTAGAAAGACGTAGAATTAGGGGGGATATGATTGAGGTGTATAAATGGAAGACAGGAATAAATAAAGGGGATGTAAATAGTGTGCTGAAAATATCTAGCCTAGACAGGACTCGCAGCAATGGTTTTAAGTTGGAAAAATTCAGATTCAGGAAGGATATAGGAAAGCACTGGTTTGGTAATAGTTGTGGATGAGTGGAACAAACTCCCAAGTACCGTTATAGAGGCCAGAACGTTGTGTAGCTTTAAAAATAGGTTGGATAAATACATGAGTAGATGTGGGTGGGTGTGAGTTAGACCTGAAAGCTTGTGCTACCAGGACGGTTGCCGTGTTCCTCCCTTAAGGCAATGTGACCTGACCTGACTAGGTTGGGTGCATTGGCTTAAGCCGGTAGGAGACTTGGACCTGCCTCGCATGGGCCAGAAGGCCTTCTGCAGTGTTCCTTCGTTCTTATGTTCCTATGTTCTTATGTCTACCTGTGTGTCTGTCTTTCTGTATACCTGTGTGTCTTTCTGTCTACCTGTGTGTCTTTCTGTCTACTTGTGTGTCTGTCTTTATGCCTACCTGAGTGTGTGTCTGTCTTTCTGTCTACCTGTGTGTGTCTTTCTGTGTGTCTGTCTTTCTGTCTACCTGTGTCTGTCTTTCTGTCTGCTTGTCTGTATCAGAGCCACTCATTAAGAGTGTAATTGGTCTTGAAGACGCCATATTAACAATGATAATAACACAATAATAATCACTGAGGCGCATTAAATGTGTATAAAATGTTAATATAGACATTTGGCTTAATCCATCTATAATTTTTTTTCAAAATTATATAATAAACATGCTACATAACATATAAATTAACAAATATGAGATGTTTTTCTGGTCGGCTTGACAGAGTGAACAAAAACCATTCGTGTCTGGGCTGATAACAACAACAACAATGTTTGTTTACATAACTCGCGAACCTTCTACCTCTCATTCTTTCTCATTTAATCTTGTTTACTCACCTCTCACTCTACATTAACCCTTTGTCGCGCAGCGGGAAAATTTTCTCGCTTAAAACACGTGCAAGTTTGCGCGTGTCATCCTACACGCACCGCTCATCTGGATTCCCGATCTTTAATTCTAACCAATCACAAGCCTTCCCTGAGTCGCTTCAGATAAGTGGTGATGGTGTTTGCCGCCTTCCCATTGGATGAGATAACAAAACATAAACACTTGTGGCTTGGCGTCACCCAGAGTGGGTTTTTCCCTTCCAGTGTCACTAATATACTCTTGGATTTTACCCTCTACAATGTCGGTAAGTACTGATTGTTGTGTTTAGTGCGTACATGGATAGTTTAGGCATATTTTGATATATATATATAAAGTCCGTGTGAAGCATAATGTGAGTGTAGCATGCAGTTGAAAAAAGTGCAACAAAGGAAGCACGAAAATTTTCGTTGCTGCCCTAGAAGTGACATAATACAATTTCAGTAAAATAAATATTTATAAAAAAAAATTCTATTGTATATATGAATTCTGTAGTGGTCTGGATCTATACAAAAGGTTTTTATTGTCCTTCCAGATCAATGAGAAATTGTTTTATGGGGAGCCCTCCAGCACCAGGTCAAAATATGTCTACATTCACCAAGTAATTCACCATGTACTTCCAATAGTGTTAGCGTAGTGAAAGCTGTGCAGGGCCAACGTGCAGAAAGGCCTGATGACAGTGTTAGGCTTGACAGAACTCTAAATCACTTGCCACTGGCAGGGAAAAAGCCGCTTAGTTGCAAGTATTGCAGCAACTCAAAGAAATTTGTCACATCCTCATTCCAATGTTCTGTATGCAAAGTAAATCTGTGCATAAAGAGTAATAGAAATTGCTTCAGCAACTACCATACTATCAATTAGCAATATAGAATAATTGGTCTTCCTCATGAATCTCAGCAATATGGGACTTGAAAGTTTTATCCCTTTGCAATGTGTCCATGTTGCTATTTGTTTCATTTTTATATTTTTCTAATACATACAAACTGTTTTGATACAAGTTCCATTATGTTTTTAATATTGTCTGTTTGTATAATAAATTTAAAAAATAGTTATTGGGTGTTTTATTAACAATTGCAAGTTTGCAACATTCAGATTTATATTATACTTATGTTGGGCAAGGATTTTTTGGGTTATCCTAGGTAATTTATACTATGTATGATAACTTCACTTATGTGTACCTAAGAGAGAGAGAGAGAGACACACATCCACATTCAGTCAGCCAACCAGCCAACCAACATTCTGGTAGGATGACACTACCAGTGGTATTCTCCCATTCCACTGTGTCGACAATACATAAAGATAACAGTAACATATGATACTGTATGCGATGTAAAATTTACAATACAGTTCACTACCATTTATACATTATATACAGTACATAAATATTTTTTTTTTTTTTTTTTTTTTTTTTTTTTTTATTATCACACTGGCCGATTCCCACCAAGGCAGGGTGGCCCGAAAAAGAAAAACTTTCACCATCATTCACTCCATCACTGTCTTGCCAGAAGGGTGCTTTACACTACAGTTTTTAAACTGCAACATTAACACCCCTCCTTCAGAGTGCAGGCACTGTACTTCCCATCTCCAGGACTCAAGTCCGGCCTGCCGGTTTCCCTGAATCCCTTCATAAATGTTACTTTGCTCACACTCCAACAGCACGTCAAGTATTAAAAACCATTTGTCTCCATTCACTCCTATCAAACACGCTCACGCATGCCTGCTGGAAGTCGAACCCCCTCGCACACAAAAACCTCCTTTACCCCCTCCCTCCAACCCTTCCTAGGCCGACCCCTACCCCGCCTTCCTTCCACTACAGACTGATACACTCTTGAAGTCATTCTGTTTCGCTCCTTCTCTCTACATGTCCGAACCACCTCAACAACCCTTCCTCAGCCCTCTGGACAACAGTTTTGGTAATCCCGCACCTCCTCCTAACTTCCAAACTACGAATTCTCTGCATTATATTCACACCACACATTGCCCTCAGACACGACATCTCCACTGCCTCCAGCCTTCTCCTCGCTGCAACATTCATCACCCACGCTTCACACCCATATAAGAGCGTTGGTAAAACTATACTCTCATACATTCCCCTCTTTGCCTCCAAGGACAAAGTTCTTTGTCTCCACAGACTCCTAAGTGCACCACTCACTCTTTTCCTCATCATTCTATGATTCACCTCATCTTTCATAGAACCCATCCCCTGACACGTCCACTCCCAAATATCTGAATACGTTCACCTCCTCCATACTCTCTCCCTCCAATCTGATATTCAATCTTTCATCACCTAATCTTTTTGTTACCCTCATAACCTTACTCTTTCCTGTATTCACCTTTAATTTTCTTCTTTTGCACACCCTACCAAATTCATCCACCAATCTCTGCAACTTTTCTTCAGAATCTCCCAAGAGCACAGTGTCATCAGCAAAGAGCAGCTGTGACAACTCCCACTTTGTGTGTGATTCTTTACAATAGAAGTAAATTATGGTAAAAAGAATGAAATAATGATTGTACATTACATTACAGTACTATGTAGGTAGTTTATATAGGAAAAGTTTGACATTATGCCCTACCCAGCATGTCGGCAATTTTCAAAGGTTCGACTTATGTGCATTTTGACTTACGACCTGTTAGTTGGAACGAAGCTTGGTCGTAAGTCGGATGGTAGGTGTATACATAAGGTGATGAGAGTATCAAATGATTTAGATAAAGAAAAATTGGATATCAAATTGGGGAGGAGTATGGAAGAAGTGAATGTTTTCAGATACAGTGGACCCCTGACATTCGATATTAATTTGTTCCTGAGAGCCATCGAATGTTGACTTAAGAGTAACTCTAGTCAGATCACTGACAGTGATAAGGATATGTGTGAAATTCTAAATACCTACTTCCTCTCAGTTTTCACCCAGGAAAATACTAGCGATATTCCTGAAATAATAGATTACGTAGAACAGGATGATAATAAACTATGTACGATTGCGGTAACTAGTGACATGGTCCTCAGACAAATAGAGAAACTAAAACCTAACAAATCCCCAGGTCCTGATGAACTGTTTGCAAGGGTGTTAAAGGAATGTAAAGAGGAACTTAGCATACCTTTGGCTAATCTTTTTAACATTACACTACAAACTGGCATAGTGCCTGATAAGTGGAAAATGGCAAATGTAATACTACCTATTTACAAGGCAGGTGGCAGGTCCTTGGCTTCAAACTATAGACCAATAAGCCTTACCTCCATAGTGGGAAAATTTATGGAATCAATAATTGCCGAAGCAATTCGTAGCCATCTTGACAGGCACAGATTGATTAATGATTCTCAACGCGGTTTTACAAAGGGGCGTTCCTCTCTTACGAATTTACTAACTTTTTTCACTATGGTGTTTGAGGAGGTAGATCATGGTAATGAATATGATATTGTGTATATGGACTTCAGTAAGGCTTTCAATAGAGTTCCACACCAGAGGCTATTGAGGAAACTTAATGCACACGGAATAGGAGGAGAAATTTTTTCCTGGGTAGAGGCATGGTTGACAAATTGACAGCAGAGAGTTTGCATAAATGGGGAGAAATCAGAATGGGGGCACATCACAAGCGGTGTTCCTCAGGGGTCAGTGTTGGGCCCATTGTTGTTCACAATTTACATAAACGACATAGATGAGGGAATAAATAGCGACATAAGCAAATTTGCTGATGACACCAAAATAGCCCGTCCAATTCATTCTAATGAGGACATTAGAGCACTCCAGGATGATTTGAATAGACTGACGCAATGGTCGGAGAAGTGGCAGATGCAGTTTAATATTGACAAATGCAAAGTTCTAAATGTTGGACAGTTAAATAACCATGCCACATATAAACTAAATAATGTAGATCTTAATACTACCGATTGCGAAAAGGATTTAGGAGTTCTGGTTAGCAGTAACCTAAAACCAAGACAACAGTGCATTAGTGTTTGCAATAAAGCTAACAGAATTCTTGGCTTCATATCTAGAAGTATAAATAATAGGAGTCCTCAGGTTGTTCTTCAACTCTATATATCTTTGGTTAGGCCTCATTTAGACTATGCTGCTCAGTTCTGGCTACAGTATTACAGAATGGATATAAATGCTCTGGAAAACGTACAAAGGAGGATGACAAAGATGATCCCATGTATCAGAAATCTTCCCTATGAGGATACACTGAGGGCCCTGAATCTGCACTCTCTCGAAAGGCGTAGAATTAGGGGGGATATAATCGAGGTGTATAAATGGAAAACAGGAATAAATAAAGGGGATGTAAATAGCGTGCTGAAAATTTCCAGCCAAGACAAGACTCGCAGCAATGGTTTCAAGTTGGAAAAATTCAGATTCAGGAAGGATATAGGAAAGCACTGGTTTGGTAATAGAGTTGTGGATGAGTGGAACAAGCTCCCGAGTACAGTTATTGAAGCTAAAACGTTGTGTAGTTTTAAAAATAGGTTAGATAAATACATGAGTGGGTGTGGGTGGGTGAGTTGGATCTGACTAGCTGTGCTGCTGGGTCTGGTACAGTGCTCCATCCTTGAGTGGGGATGACCAGACTGGGTGGGTCATTGGGATAATCCGGGGGGCGGGTCATTGGTCTAATCCGGGGGGGGGGGACATGGACCTGCTCCGCATGGGTCAGTAGGCCTGTTGCAGTGTTCCTTCTTTCTTATGTTCTTATGTCCTTAAATTAATCCGTGCAAGACACCCAAAAGTATGAAAAAAAAAAATTTTACCACATAAAATACAGTGGACCCTCGCCTAACGATGGCATCGCATAACGTTAAATCCGCCTAGCGATACATTTTAACGCAAAAATTTTGCCTTGCCTAGCGCTAAAAAACTCGCTCAACGCGATTCGTCCGAGACGCGGCAACGTGCGGCCTGAGCCAGCCTCACTTGTTCCGTGGGTGGCAGTGTTTACAAGCCAGCCTCCTCGGTCACATCCAAGCATACAATCGGAACATTTTGTATTTTTCTGCGTTTTTTAGTGATTTCACCTGCAAAATAAGTGACCATGGACTTCAAGAAAGCTTCTAGTGCCAACCCTACAGGAATAAGGGTGAGAATTACTAAGGATATGAAGAAAGAGATCATTGCTAAGTATGAAAGTGGAGTGCTTGTCTCCGAGCTGGCCAGGTTGTATAGTAAACCCCAATCAACCATCGCTACTATTGTGGCCAAGAAAACGGCAATCGAGGAAGCTGTTCATGCCAAAGGTGCAACTTTGTTTTCGAAACAGAGATCGCAAGTGATAGAAGATGTTGAGAGACTGTTATTGGTGTGGATAAACGAAAAACAGATAGCAGGAGATAGCATCTCTCAAGCGATCATATGTGAAAAGGCTAGGAAGTTGCATGAGGATTTAATTAGAAAAATGCCTGCAACTAGTGCTGATGTGAGTGAATTTAAGGCCAGCAAAGGTTGGTTTGAGAGATTTAAGAATCGTAGTGGCATACATAGTGTGATAAGGCATGGTGAGGCTGCCAGTTTGGACCACAAAGCAGCTGAAGAATATGTGCATGAATTCAAGGAGTACATAGAGGTTGAAGGATTGAAACTTGAACAAGTGTTTAATTGTGATGAAACAGGCCTGTTTTGGAAGAAAATGCCAAGCAGGACCTACATTATTGAGGAGGAAAAGGCACTCCCAGGACATAAGCCTATGAAAGACAGGCTTACTCTGTTGATGTGTGCCAATGCTAGTGGTGATTGCAAAGTGAAGCCTTTATTGGTGTATCACTCTGAAACTCCCAGAGCATTCAGGCAAAAGAATATCCTCAAGGCTAATTTGTGTGTGCTGTGGAGGGCAAACAGTAAGGCATGGGTCACTAGGGACTTTTTCTATGACTGGTTACACCATGCATTTGCCCCCACTGTGAAAAATTACCTAATTGAAAATAAATTTGACCTTAAGTGCCTCCTGGTATTAGACAATGCTCCTGGTCATCCTTCAGACGTGGCAGAGCGACTTTCTGCAGACATGAGCTTCATTAAGATCAAGTTTATGCCTCCTAATATCACTCCTCTCCTGCAGCCAATGGACCAGCAGGTCATTGCAAACTTAAAAAAACTGTACACAAAAGCTCTGTTTGAAAGGTGCTTTGTAGTGACCACAGAAACTCAACTGACTCTAAGAGAGTTTTGGAGAGATAACTTCAATATCCTCAATTGTGTAAACCTTATAGGTAAGGCTTGAGAGGGAGTGGCTAAGAGGACCTTGAACTCTGCTTGGAAGAAACTGTGGCCAGAATGTGTAGACAAAAGAGATTTTGAAGGATTTGAGGCTAACCCTGAGAAGCGTATGCCAGTTGAGGAATCCACTGTGGCATTGGGGAAGTCCTTGGGGTTGGAGGTTAGTGGGGAGGATGTGGAAGAGTTGGTGGAGGAGGACAATGAAGAACTAACCACTGATGAGCTGCTAGATCATCTTCAACAGCAAGGGGCCAGACCTGAGGAAACTGCTTTGGAGGAGGGGAGAGAGAAATTGAAGAAGTTGCCTACTTCAAAGATTAAGGAAATCTGTGTAATGTGGCTTATAGTGCAAATCTTTTTTGATGAAAATCACCCTGACACGGCTATTGCAAGCCATGCTGGTGACTATTACACTGACAATGTTGTGAAACACTTTAGGAAAGTCATAAAGGAACGAGAGGTACAGGCCTCTATGTACAGATATGTTGTGCGACGGAAGTCCAGTGACTCTCAAGCTGGTCTTAGTGGCATTAAAAGAAGAAGGGAAGTAACCCCGGAAAAGGGCTTGCTACCTCAAGTCCTAATGGAAGGGGATTCCCCTTCTAAACACTAAGACCACCACACCTCCCTCCTCCCACCCCTCAATCATACAAGATTTCAAAAAAGGAAAGTGTCATGTAACTGGCATGTCTTCTTCAGTTTGTGGGTTTTAAAAATTTAATATTTCATGTGGAAAAAAAAATTTTTTTCATTTTGGGGGGTGTGGGAAAAAGATAATTTGATTTCCTTTTTTCCCTTAGGGAAAATTAATTTGTCCAACGATAATTTCGCTAACTTGAGCTCTCGGGAAACAAATTAATAGCTTTTAGGCGGGGCCCACTGTATTAAGTTAATGCAATGAATATTACAATAACAACAATAAAATGGGATTAATAACAATAAATAATGACACTTACTTTAATAAAGATCGGGTGTTTTGATTTTTATTGGAGGAGGGGAGAATGTGGATGGTGTTAGTTTTTAGAGGGGAACCCCTTTCCCATTAGGATTGAAGGGCAGCCTCACCATGCCTTACCACACTGTTATTCCACTAGATTTTTTAAAATCTTTCAAACAACCTTTGCTGGCCTTAAATTCACTACTCACCCTAGTTGCAGCAATTTTTTTCCCAAAATTTCATCACACCCCGACCATGCCCCCACTTTCGTATTTTAAATTATTCTTTCTTAATTTATACTAATTAGCCCCTTTTTTCTCAAAGGGGTTTGGCACTAAATCTTTTTTGGGGCCCCCATGGTTACTTATTTGAGAAAAAAGCCCCAAAAAACAGTTTTTAATAGGGAAAATTGTACCAAATGTATCCTTAGATGCGCGCACACTGGTGGTTGTAAACACGGCACACAAAGGCAGTTCATGTTTTGTACGAATCGCTGAATGTGGGTTTTCCACGAATTGGTTTTATCGAATGTCGGGGTTCCACTTATTTGGGAGTTGATGTGTCGGAGAGGGTTTTAAAAGGATGATTTTTAATTAAAAAATTTGTGGGGAAAAAAGGGTTGGGGGGAGTTCGTTGAGGTTAGTGGAGAAAAAAAAACGTATCTATGGTGGCAAAGAAGGGGGAATGTATGAAATATAGAGTACCAAAAATTTATAGGGGGTTTTGAAGTTTGGGGTTGTGAGGCAGCCGGGAGGCGGTTGGGAGGCGGGGAGTGTCCTGTCTAAGGGCAAGTGTGGTGTAAAAATTATGCAGAAAATTCGGAGTGTGGAAAATTTGGGGAAGGTGTGGATTTAATAAAAGTTTTCAGAGGGCGAAGGGGTTGTTTAGGTGGTTTTGGTCATTAGAGGGAATGGGTCAAAGTAAAAGACATGGGGGAGCATTTAAATCTGTGGGAAGGGAAAGGGGGGGGTAGGGGGGTTTGTGTGCGAGGGGGGTTGGGTTCCAGCAGGGGGCATGACGGTTCGATAGAGTGAATGGGACAAAAGGGTTTTTGGGGCATGACATCTGTTGGAGTGTGAGAGGGGAATATTTTGTGAAGGGGGTTCAGGAAAAAGGTTTTTTTATATAAACCAGACGAGTCCTGGAAATGGGAAGTACAAAGTCTGCACTCTAAAAGGGGGGTTTTGGGGTATTGGAGTTTGGGGGATATATTGTGTATTTTTTTATGTAATACTTCAAACTGTTGTATTCTGGGCACCTCTGCAAAAAAAGGATTATGTGTGAGTGAGGTAAAAATTTTGAGTGATGTGAAAGTATTTTCTTTTTGGGATTTTTTTTTTTTGGGTCCCCCGCCTCGGGGGGAGACGGCCCATTGGAAAAAAAAAAAATTATATAATATTATATATATATAAATTTTTTATATTTTATAATTTTTATATTTTATTAAAAAAATTTTTATATTATATCATAATATTGAAAGAATTAAAATAAGATGGAGAAAAGGATAGCGATGAACAAGGAGGCTTTAGGAAAAGGGAGGGGGGGTGTGGACCAGGTGTTTACGTGAAACATATAAGGAACAGTATTTAGATAAGGCTAAAGGGTTTTGTGGATTTGTGGATTTGGAAAAGGCGTATGACAGGGGGATAGGGGGGGGAATGTGGAGATGTTGCAAGTGTTGGTGTAGGAGGTAGGGTTCTGAAAACATGAAGAGTTTTTACGAGGAAGTGAGGGCTATGTTAGGTATGTAGAAAAAAGGGGAAATTTTTTTTCCCTAAAAGTAGGGCCCTTTGCAAGGTGTGTGATGTCACCGTGGGGGTTTTAATATATTTATGATGGGGGGGTAAGAAAGTAAATGCAAGGGGCTTGGAAAGGGTGTGGAGTAAAAGATAAAGAATCCACACAAAGTGGGGTTGTCCAGCTGCCCCTTTGCTGATGCACTGTGCTCTTGGGAGATTTGAAGAGAAGTTGCAGAGATTGGTGGTAATTTGGTAGGGTTGCAAAAAAAGAAAATTTAAAGTGAATACAGGAAAGATAAGGTTATGAGGATCAAAAAGATTAGGGGATGAAAGATTGAATATCGATTGGAGGGGGAAAAGTTGGAGGAGGTGAATGTATTTAGATTTTTGGGAGTGGACGTTCAGCGAATGGGGCTATGAAAAAATGAGGGAATCATAGAATTTATGAGGGGGAAAAAAGGGGAGTGGTGCATTAGGAGTCTGTGGGGACAAAAAAACTTTGTCATGGGAGGCAAAGAGGGATTGTATGAGAGTATAGTTTTTACCACGCTCTTATATGGGTATGAAGCATGGGTGATGAATGTTGCAAGCGTGGAGATGTTGGAGGCAGTGAGATGTCATGCTGAGGGCAATGTGGTGTGAATATATTGCAGAGAATTCCGTAGTTTGGAAGTTAGGAGGAGGTGCGGATTACCAAAAAGTGTTGTCCAGAGAGCTGAGGCAGGGTTGTTGAGAGGTCGGACTGTAGAGAGAAATGGAGCGAAACAGAATGACCTTCAAGAGTGGTATCATCTGTAGTGAAGGAAGGCGGGTTGGGGTCGGCCTAGGATAGGTTGGAGAGAGGGAGTAAAGAGGGTGTGTGCGAGGGCTTGGACTTCCAGCAGGCATGCGGAGCGTTTTGATTGATGAATGGAGACAAATGTTTTTAATACTTGACGTCTGTTGGAGTGGAGCAAAGTAACATTATGAAGGGGTTCAGGGAAACGTCAGGCCGGACTTGAGTCCTGAAGATTGGAAGTACAGTGCCTGCCACTCAGAAGGAGGTGTTAATGTTGCAGTTTTAAAAGACTGTATGAAATCGACCCTTCTGGCAAGACAGTGATGGAGTAATGATGGTGAAAGTTTTTCTTTTTCGGGCCACCCTGCCTTGGTGGGAATCGCCATGTGGATATTAATAAGAAATATATATATATATATATATATATATATATATATATATATATATATTATATATATGATATATATATAATACTATATACAGTGGACTCAAATATCGAACGTTCTTTGGTCTCAGAAGGCTGTTCGAGTGGACTTTACCGAATGAATTTATTCCCATGAGGCATAATTAAAATTAGGGTAGTCCATTTCAAGACCCACAAAAATACCCTATAAACGCACTTACAAAAATACACTGACATAATTGGGTTGTTGTTGGGAGCAGTTTCGATTTTGAGGTTCCACTGACTATTATATATATATATATATATAGTATATATATATATATATATATATTATATATATATATATATATATATATATTATATATACGTATATATATATATATATATATAATAAATATATATACGTAATATAAAAATATAAATATATAAATATAATAGATATGATATATCTAATATATATATATATAAATATATATAATATATAATATATACACAGTGACCCCCGGTTCACGATATTTTTCACATCCAAAGTATGTTCAGGTGCCAGTACTGACCGAATTTGTTCCATAAGGAATTTGTGAAGTAGATTAGTACCATTTCAGACCCCCAAACATACACGTACAAACGCACTTACATAAATCCCATACATAAGTTGGGCGCATTCGGAGGTGATCGTTATGTGGGGGTCCACTGTATATATATATATATATGCAGCGTCTCCTCATCTTAATGACAGAGTTTCCTTCCTAAGACCTCGTCGTAACGAATTCGTCACAAAGTAAGGAGCATACTAATAATGGTAGTGTTTTCGTGTCCATTCCATCTTTGATAATTGTTTTTAATGTCAATCCCCCCGTCCCGGGGGGGGGGGGGGGGGGGGGGGGGGGGGGGGGGGGGGGGGGGGGGCCCCAGAACCATCACCTCTTCACCACTTATAACATTTCGGTATAGCTTTATATGTTTATACAGTTGTGTCCCCTGGATATTGAAAAAATTTTAAAAGAACCTAAAAACTTGCGCACCAGTCATGTATATAAGCGCAGCTTCAAGGCTGCCCCCATTATTGCAACACGTATTTAACAACTGTTGAATCTTCAGCATTTCCCTCCATACTCGAGACAACAAGGGTCACCCTAATCCTCCAAGGAGACAATCCCACAACCCCAATCCTCAAAGGAGGCAATTCTACAGAGCTAAATAACTACAGACCGATATCTAACTTGCTTTTACTCTAAAATCTTCGAAAAAAATAAATCTACTCCTACCTTCTATCCCTTAACATACTGAATCCCTGCCAGTTTGGCTTTAGGCCAAAAAAAAAAAAGCAACAAATGAATCAATACAGCCTTTCCTCACTAAACGACGAGGAAGGGGGGAGGGGGGAGTTTCCATGCCTAAGACCAAGTTGGTAAACAAATTCATTGCTAAGTGAGCAGCATACAATAATGGTAGTGGGTTTGTTTCAACCATCTTTGAAATTGTTTTAATGTCACCTTTGCACAATTTATAACATTTCTGATATACAGTGGACCCCCGCTTTACGATCAGCTCCCAATGCGACCAATTATGTAAGTGTATTTATGTAAGTGCGTTTGTACGTGTATGTTTGGGGGTCTGAAATGGACTAATCTAATTCACAATATTCCTTATGGGAACAAATTCGTTCAGTAATGGCACCTGAACATCCTTCTGGAATGAAATAATATCGTAAGCCGGGGGTCCACTGTATTTTTAAATGTTTATGCAGTAGTGTATTGTGTATTCTAATAAGCAGAATAGAGGAAATCATCTCTAATATACATTATTTAGGTATGCATACTGGTCAGACAGCTTGTCATAGGTCCGAGTCGTCGGTAAATGAGAACATCGCTAAGTGAGGAGAGGCTGTATGGAGATGCATGAATTCCTATATACAGCATATGAAAAAATGAATATCCTCTGGGGCTCTTCACAAACCTACGGAAAGTATTTGATACAGTAGACCACAATATCTTGCACCTAAAACTAGAGCATTACAGGGTCAGACGACACTTCCTCAATTACCTGGAGTTTACCTGGAGAGAGTTCCGGGGGTCAACGACCCTGCAGCCCCCCCGGTCTGTGAACCAGGCCTCCTGTGGATCAGAGAGCCTGATCAACCAGGATGTTACAGCTGGCTACACGCAAACAGCAACGTACAGCCCACATCCCCAGCTGGTCAGGAACCAACATTAGGTGCTCGTCCTAGCCAGCTTGAAGACTGCCAGGGGTCTGTTGTAATCCCCCTTATGTAATGCTGGGAGGCAGTTGAACCGTCTTCGTGCCCCTGACCACTTATTGTATGTTCCTCTTAACCCGTGCTAGTGACACCCGCTTTTCCATTGGGGGGATGTTGCATCGTCCTGCCAAGTCTTTTGCTTTTCTTATGGTGATTTTCGTGGCTAGTTTTCGGTACTAGTCCCTCTAGGAATTTTCCTAGTTGTATATAATCATGTATCATGTGACAGAGAACTTTCACGCGCAGCATAACGAGATTACACACCTCAATTATTGGGAGCGCTTGAGTTCCTCAACCTGTATTCCTGAACGCAGAGAGAGAGATACATGATTATATACACCTGAAAATCCTAAGGACTAGTACCGGAACTGCACACGAAAATCACGTCACTAAGAAAGCAAAAGACTTGGCAGACACCCGATTTGGGGCCCCATAAAAAAAAAAAAACAAAACCATCCCCCCAATGAAAAGCAGGTTGTCACTAAACACGTTAAGAGACCATACAGTAAGTGTCAGGGGCCCGAGACTGTTCAACTGCCTCCCAGCACACATAAGGGGGATTACCAACAGACCCCTGGCAGTCTTCAAGCTGGCACTGGACAAGCACCTAAAGTCAGTTCCGGATCAGCCGGGCTGTAGCTCGTATGTTGGTTTGCGTGCAGCCAGCAGCAACAGCCTGGTTGATCAGGCTCTGATCCACCAGGAGGCCTGGTCTCAGACCGGGCCGCGGGGGCGTTGACCCCCGGAACTCTCTCCAGGTAAACTCCAGGTATCACTCCCGCCTGCGTTCCAGGGAATACACGTTTAGGAACCTCAAGCACTCCCAGTAATTGAGGTGTTTTATCTCCGTTATGCGTGCCGTGAAGGTTCTCTGTACATTTTCTAGGTCAGCAATTTCACCTGCCTTGAAAGGTGCTGTTAGTGTGCAGCAATATTCCACCCTAGATAGAACAAGTGACCTGAAGAGTGTCTTCAGGGGCTTGGCCTCCCTAGTTTTGAAGGTTCTCATTATCCATCCTGTCATTTTTCTAGCAGATGATTGATATAATTTTTATGGTCCTTGAAGGTGAGATCCTCTGACATGAACACACCCAGGTCTTTCACATTGGTGTTCGCTCTATTTTGTGGCCAGAATTTGTTTTGTACTCTGATGAAGATTTAAATTTTTCCTAGGGGTTTACCATATCTGAGTAATTGAAATTTCTCATCGTTGAACTTCATATTTTTTTCCCTGCACCCCCACTGAAAGATTGGTTGACGTCTGCCTGGAGCCTTTCAGTGTCTGCAAGGGAAAAGACACTGTCATGCAGATTCGGTTGTCATCTGCAAAGGAAGACCGGTGCTGTGGCTGACATCCTTGTCTATGTCAGATATGAGGATGAGGAACAAGATGGGAGTGAGTACTGTGCCTTGTGGAACAGAGCTTTTCACCGTAGCTGCCTCGGACTTTACTCTGTTGACTACTACTCTCTGTGTACTGTTAGTGAGGAAATTATAGATCCATCGACCGACTTTTCCTGTTATTCCTTTAGCACGCATTTTGTGCGCTATACGCCATGGTCACACTTGTCAAAAGCTTTTTTCAAAGTCTGTATATATTACATCTGCATTCTTTTTGTCTTCTAGTGCATCTAGGAACCTTGTCCCTAGTGATCCATTAGTTGAGACAGACAGGAGCGACCTGTTCTAAACCCTTTTTGCCCTGGGTTGTGTAACTGATGGTTTCTAGATGGGTTTGGGGGTGATCTTGCTTCTTAGGACCCTTTCAAAGATTTTTATGATATGGGATGTTAGTGCTATCAGTCAGTAGTTCTTTGCTGTTTCTTTACTGCCCCCTTTGTGGGGTTGGGGCCTATGTCTGTTGTTTTTAGTAACTGTGGGACGACCCCCGTGTCCATGCTCCCTCTCCATAGGATGGTAAAGGCTCGTGATAGGGGCTTCTTGCAGTTCTTGATGAACACGGAGTTCCATGAGTCTGGCCCTGGGGCAGAGTGCATGGGCATGTCATTTATCGCCTGTTCGAATTCATTTGGCATCAGGATAAATCGGATAGGCTTGTGTTAACCAAATTCTGTGGCTCCCATAAAAAGTTCATTTTGATCTTCGACTCTCAGTCTGGTTAGCAGCTTGCTAAAAACTGAGTCATATTGGGACTTGAGTAGCTCACCCATTTCCTTGCTGTCATCTGTGTAGGACCCATCTTGTTTAAGTAGGGGCCCCAATACGGTTTTTCCGATTTTGATTTGGCTGGGAGAAGAATTCCCTTTTGGGTTTTTTTCGATTTCTTTATGGCTTTTAGTTTTCCCGGGATTCCTGACTCCTATAAGATTCCTTTAGAAAAAATTCGATCTTGCAATTTCTCTGACCGTGTCCCCCCACGCATTTCAATAATTGACCTCTTTTTGCCGCTCTTTTATTTTTTTTTCCGGTTTTAAAGGGTCGCCGTCCTTTTTTTTTTTACACTACTCCCCTTTTTCTTAGAGGAATAAGCCTTGTGCATCATCGAGTGCCACCAAGTTTAAACTGTCTAGGCATAAGTTGGGTTGTGTTGCTTATAATCTTCCCAGCTTATATCGGGTTTGGACTTGGTTTACTTGTCCCCCCTTTTTTTTTTTGTTATTGAAAATTGAATTTGGAAATGTCCCCCATGATAATTCATTTTGCGGTTTTTTTGGGGGCCCCGCAACATTTTTTAACCTCAATTAGTTTGATCTGAGTATTTGTTTTTGATAGGGGGCATTTTTTTAGATATCATTTTAGTGAAGATGAGGTTAGTGTATTCTCCAGTCTGTAGGTCTTTATTTGCTGGTATAAATTGAATTTTGTGCAGAGATTTAAAAGTGGTGAGTGTGATTTTTTCATCAGAGTCCCTCCTGGTGTTTTTACTGCAACAATATTATTTGCTATTTTCCTCCTTTTTTGGTGCCTTTTTTGAAATCCCCCCAGGACAAGAGCTGGGTGCAGGAGCGGGAAGATTTCCAGACAGGGTAAATTTTTTAACACTTTTCCCGGGAATTGCGGGGTGTTGCACCCGGAGGCTTGTAACTACCACAATGACTGGGTTTTGGGTTCCGCTTTATGCAAAATTCCACTACTCATTTGGGGGCATTAAGCGTTCTGTGCAAACAAGTGACTCTGCAAGTACAGGCCAACCCCCCCCTTTTTGCCTGTTCATCTGCACATCGTATAGGTTGTAACCTGGGATCCTTTTTCGTTGTCCAAGTGTCCTTTTATGTGGTCCAGTGAAAGCCCCGAACATTGCCTTTGCCTCTGCAAGCGTCCAGGATAAAGGTTTTTGTTGTTTGTTGTGGTTTTAGACCCTGTTTTTGCAAAAGAAAAATGTCATGGGAACCTGGTGTATTATTGGTACGGGGGGGGATTTTTTTTGGCTTTTTTACTGTATTGTTTGGTTTGGAGTGGAGGCCCTCGACTGTGGGTTTCCCTCCCGGAATGATGGGTTTGGGGTATGATTTTGCCTTTTTCCCCCATTTTTTTTTCCTTTCCCGGCACTAAAAAACCCCTCCCCTTTAGTGGCTGTGGCTACCCGGTTTTTTTTCCATGCCTGGATGTTTTGTACTTTTGTCCCCTTAGAGGTGTGCCGGCAATTTATGTTAGACGCACAGTCTTTTTCCTGTACTGAAGAGGTACACATTTCAGGGTGAAAAACTTACCGGAAGGGATTTTGCATTTTCCTGTTGTCATATGGGCATGCACATTTTCTAGAGGTGGTCATAGTTGCACCGTCCCGTCTGTTTTTTCCAGATTTCCCATGTGCCCTGCAGATACCAAGTGCATAGTTATGTGCACAGGCTGGTTTCGTTGCCTTGGTTTCTGTGACTGTAATCCCCTGTTGGTGCATGTTTACCTGTCCTTATTTCCTGTCCTCACTAGCACCAACATGGAGCTCCGCATCAGATTGTTTTTTGTAATATAGATCCTCACTAAGCTAGTGGAGTCCTCTTGTTTTGTTATTTCCTGTGGTTATTTCTAGTTTGCAATATTGGTTTTTATCTTATCTTTGACACCTTGTTTTCCCCACTACGGCTCCTGTCCCCCTAGGAGGTCATTTATATTTATTCCTTCTGCGTATATTTTCCCGACTACCTGACACAAAATCTCCACTTCACCAATTACTGTCTCCCCGGACAGCACCCTCCAGCTTCAACCATACTGTCTCCCAGGACAGCACCTCCAGCTTCACCATAACTGTCTCCAGGACAGCACCTCCATCTTCACAATTACTGTCTCCCAGGACAGCACCACAGCTTCACCATTACTGTCTCCCAGGACCAGCACTATCCACCCCACATTTTACTGAACTACCAGGACCACATCACCTCCAGCCTTACAGTTCTGACTACAATGGCCAGTATGAGGGCAGTACCATTCAGCCCAACTTTTTAATGTTCCTCCTCTGTTGTAGAAAGGTCTTCCAGGTTTTCCTATGAAATCAGCTTGGATGTTATCCTCTTTTAATAAACCCTTGTGATTTTAGTCCACAGATTTATCTCATTTGGGCATACCCAAAACTTACCTTAGTGATAAACTCACCAGTATGAATATAAATGGAGTACTTCCACTAAACATCTGCAGTTGTTGGAGTGCCAAGGGAATTTCTAGTCCCTGCTCTTTCTATTTACATTCAATGACCTCCAAATGCCATCTTGACTCCTTAAACCAGTTCTGTTCACAGATGACACCACTTACGTCTTCTCCCACCCAAACCCGGCTATACTTAGCGACACTGTTGAGCTACATAAAATATCAAAGTGGATGAAGACCAACAAACCCACTCTCAATATAGCCAAAACCTACTCATGCTTATTGGAAACAGAGCTAAAATATCCAGCTAAACCTATCGATAAATGGTTCCCCCATTACAAGACACGCTGAGGGCAAACTTCTAGGTCTCCACCTTGACTGTAATCATAAATTTCAGACCCATATCCAGCATATAACCTAAGAAGTATTCCAAAAACAGTAGCATCTTTTCCCAAGAATGAAACTATGTACCCCAAATGACACTCCTTACTTTATATACCCTTACCTCACCTATGGTACGTATTTGGGTTTGGGGATCTACCATGGCCAATCACCTTTAAACCTCTACTAAACCAAGAAAAAAAAAATAGGGGGATGGGGAAAGAAAAAAAAAAAAAAAAATAATAAAAAAAAAAAAAAAAAAAAAGGCTGTGGTGAGGATGACACACACTCCTGTGCCAGACAACACACCTCTCACCACTCTTCAAACTTGAACTTAATATACAAAATATACACACTTATTATTGTGAATACTATATATACAGAACAATAAACTCCAACCCTCTGCTCAAACTTTCACTAGACAGCTACACCAGAGCACACAGGCATAACACAAGGTACCAAACACTTTTTGACATCCCTCGTGTCCGTCTCGCACTATGCAAAAATTCATTGCACATAAAGGGCCAAAGACCTGGACTCTTTGACCGAACCAGCAAAAGGTCCCCTGCCCACAAATCAATTTAGGACTACACTTGTAGCTGAATGGTTCAGAGAACCGACAAGTTGATAAATTAGACACCCAAGTGTTGCACACATGTCTAATATATCAGGACTACACTTAAAAATTATCTCATCTCTCAGTAATAACCATACCCACACTATGCTAATCTCTAACCAAATTTGAAGCAACTCTCCCAAATATTTTATTATCTCTTATGTATTAAACCATTATTACAGACCTAAAAATGTATGTTTGTATCATAAATTGTACTACCTTGTATATTAATAATTGAGTAAAATATTGAATAGTTGAAGTTTCTCTAGAATTAAGTAGTCTTTAAGTATTAAGTTAAGTCTGCCCAAAATGCCTCAGCATGATAGTGGCTTTCTTTGTACTAATCAAATTATGAAATGTAAACACACATCGCAACCTTTCCATGGAAATAAACTTTTGATTTGATTTTTGATGTTGCCCTGGGTTGTGTAACTGATGGGGTACCCTTTTTAAGACTTATGATATGGGATGTTAGTGCCATTGGTCTGTAGGCTTTAGCTATTGTCTTACTGTGTCCTTTCTGGAGTAGGGCCATGTCTGTTGTTTTTAGAAGCTGTGGGATGACCCAGATGACCTGTGTCCATGCGCCCTCTCCACAGAATGCTAAAAGCACATGATAGGGGCTTTTTGCAGTTCTTGATGAACACGGAGTTCCACAAGTCTGGGCTTGGGGCAAAGTGCATAGGCATGTTATTTATCACCTTCTCGAAGTCATGTGTTGTTAGGATAATATCAGATAAGTTTGAATCTACCAAATTCTGGGTCTTCGAATCTTAGTCTGGTTAGCAGCTTGCTAAAAACTGAGTCATACTGGGACTTGAGTAACTCACTCATTTTTTTGCTGACATCTGTGGTAAGGCCCATCTCAATCTTAAGTAGGGGGCCCAATACTGGATTTGTTTCACAATTGGATTTGGCTTAATAGATGAAATATTTGGGCTCCTTTTCATTCATTTATGGCTTTTCCGTTCGTTCCCTGTTCCTCCGTCTCCTGTAAGATTCCTTAGCTTAAGATGGATAATTGCTTATTTTCTGACCAGTGCCTCTCTTCATATTACAGATATACATGTACTGGCCTCTTTTAGCCACTCTGTGAGTTTCCGCCTTGTGCCTCTCTCGAGTGTCACAAAGTTAATTTTTCTAGACAAGGTATGGATCCATGTTGCTTATTATATCTTCCCAGCTTATTTCATTTAGGACATGGTGATTTGGTCCCATTTGTAATGTTTCTGTTATTGAAGTTAAATTTTGGTGAAGCTCCCTCGTGACTTATTCATGATTTTGTTTGGTCTCGAGCCTTGCGCATACAATGGTGTGTGATAAAATTAGACACATGTGCAACTCTTGGGGTTATCTTCATTGAGGAAACGTTTCGCCACAAACAGTGGCATCAATCGTCCCATTACGTAGGAGAAACTTTGAAGAACAGGAGGAGAATGAGGTAATCGGCCCCCAACCTGAGTCGATGTGATCCAGTCCATCAATCATGAATATCTAGTCAAGATTGATGGTCTGAATACACATCGACTCAAGTTGAGGGACTGATTGAATATTCTATTCAAGATTGATGGACTGAACACATCGACTCAAGGTTGAGGACGATTACCTCGTTTTTTTTTTTATTCTCCCCGTTTCTTCACATTTCTTTCAAGTATCACCTACGTATGGACTGAGACGCCACTGTGTGCGAAAACGTTCCTCCTCAATAAGATACCCAAGAGTTGCACATGTGTCTAATTTATATCAACATGTCGGTTCTTCTGAAACCATTCAATCAACATACATGGTGTACCTCTATTATGTTGTGATTTGGAGTAAAATTGTTTTTATATGTAATATTTGTATCAGTTCATCATTGTCCAGTGAACATGAGGTCCAGTGTATTCACAATCTTGTTGGCTCTATTAGTTGCTGTCTAAGGTGAAATTTGGTGAAGAGATTTATAGGACAGTGTGCTAATTTTATCCTGAACGCTCCTGGGGTTCTCTGCCACAGCATTATTTGCTACATTCCTTCCATTTTAGGTGTCTTAGGTTGAAATCCCACAGGAGCAAGATGTTTGGGCAGGAGGCTGGAGAGGTCGATTTTCAAAAGCTGTTACTGATATTGTTGGGAATATGCGTCCGGAGCTGTATACAACCACAGTGACAAGGTTTTTGGTTCTCGATCTTTACTGCCAAAAACATTCAATCATCATCAATATAACAAAAAAACGGCAGAAGGGGGGGGGGGGGGCAATACCGTGACTGGTAAAAAACATACACAAAAATAATAAGACAACACCACCCCAACACACCCGCACGAGAAACGAGAAAGCTTACGACGACGTTTCGTCCGATTGGACATTTACAAAGGCCACACTGTGTGACTTTGTAAATGGTCCAAGTCAGACCGAAACGTCGTCGTAAGCTTCTCTCTTTTATGTGTGGTTATTTGTGCATCATTATCAATCATCATTGAGGTGTTTGTAGTTTCCACACAAAGAAGTAAGAACCAAATTCCCGTGAACAAACTCCAAAGTAACATCATTTGCATGAGAACAGTGGTAACTTGAAAATATTGGTTGTCCTGGAATACATTGACAGTGCAGTTAGAACCTGCCATAGTATGGGCAGGTAGGTCCTGCTGCACTGCTCTTTTCATAATTACGTCTTATAATACACCTCAGCTTATACACCTATCACAAACCTCTCAGCATAAATATATATACACATACAGGAAAAAAAACGCAATCTCTCAGTGTATATATATATACACTGTGAATACGACAAATTACATTAGAAAGCCAGGTTTTTTTTTATCCAGGTTTTCTATATAGAAATCTTCTTAAAATATAAGGAAAATTATATGGGTGAACTATCCTACAATATTTTACTTGGATTTAACCCAGGACACTCAATTAAATCCTTTGAATATGGCTTAGTAACCAATAAGTCCTCACTGGGTCGTACCCCAGGATGCAACTCGCTACAGTTTATCAAACACCCAGACATTAAAAACTGAAAAGGTAACAAGTAATTTTTTTTTTGGGCACGTTATACACTAAAATTATGATACATAGTGAAAATTTCCTAGGTAACCCAAAATTCATGATTTATTTCCACTGGGTAACAGAAATTCTAGAGTCCCCATCGTCTTTAGACCGGACCAGCCTGGGGTCCTCGGGTGACCCACCAAACTTCACTACACACCAAAAATAATAATACTTTATTTACTACAATACAAGGTATATAGACCATAGGGACACAATGACATTTGTTATGTGGTCAGTTTTGTCCCGGGATCACCCACCCATCCATAACCCCCAGGATGGACCCACCCCACCCACTAACCCCGGAGTGACCCACCCCCATCCACTAGCCCCGGGAGTGCCCCAAACCCCCAGTCCCTAACCCCGGGATGTGCCCCAACCCCACCCCCTTGCCCCCAGATGTGCCCCACACCATCCACAGACCTGGAGGGGATCATGTGGGAGGATCCCCTTCAAGGGGCCAAAAATTGTATAAATCGCATCTGCTAAAAAAATGACGGGAGGATAATGAAAACCCTTCAAAACTAGGGGGGCCCAAGCCCATGATGACACTCTTCAGGTCCTTGTTCTTCAGGCGGAATATTGCTGCCACTAACAGCACCTTTAAAGGAGGTAAAAATTGCCGACCTAAAAAATGTACGGGAATTTTAAACGGCACCATCGGAGATAAACACCTCAATTACTGGGAGCGCTTGGGGTTTCAAAACCTGTATTCCCTGGAAGCAGGAGGAGAGATACATGATTATATACACCGAAAATCCTGGGGACAGTACAAAATTGACACGAAAATCACTCACTACGAAGCAAAAGATTGGAGACGATCACCATCCTCCCAATGAAAAGCGGGGGGTTTCACTACCTTAAAAGAACCAACAATAAGTGTCAGGGCCCGAGAAGTTCAATGCCCCCCACATACATAAGGGGGTTACCAACAGCCCCCGGGCAGTCTTAAAAGCTGGCACTGGAAAGCACCAAAAGTCGTCCTCATCACCCGGGCTGTGGTCGTATTTGGGTTTTCATGCAGCCCAGCACAGCCTGGTTGATCAGGCTCTGATCCCCAGGAGGCCTGGGCACAGACCGGGCCGCGGGGGGATTTCCCCGGGAAATCTCTCCCGGTAAACTCCAGGTCTCCACACCCAGGATGTGACCCACACCATCCCCTAGCCCCAGGATGGACCCACACCGTCCACACCCCAGGGTGTGACCCACACCAGTCCACTAAAAACCCAGGATGTGACCCACACCAGTCCAAGCAACCAGATTGACCCCCACCAGTCCACTAGCACCCAGGATGTGCCCCACCAGTCCACTACACCCCGGATGTGCCCCCACCAGTCCCTAACACCCAGGGTGTGACCCCCAAACCGTCCACTAAAAACCCAGGGTGTACCCCCACCAGTCCCCTAGACCCAGGGGCCCCCCACCAGCACAACACCCAGATGTGACCCACACCGTCCAATAACACCCGGTGTGACCCACACCCGTCCCCTAACACCCCGGGTGTGACCCACACCAGTCCCCAACACCCAGATGTGACCCAACCAGTCCACTAACACCCGGGGGTGTACCCCCACCATTCCCTAGCACCCAGGGTGTGAACCCCCACCTTTCCCCAACACCCAGGAGGGGCCCCACCATCCACTAACCCCCGGATGTGACCCACACCCGTCCACTAACACCCCGGATGTGACCCCCACCCCGTCCACTAAACCCCGGATGTGACCCACACCAGTCCACTACACCCAGGGTGGACCCCCCCCCATCCACAACACCCCGGATGTGACCCCACCACCACCACCCAGGATGTGACCCACACCAGTCCCCTAGCACCCAGGGTTGGGCCCCCACCAGTCCACTAGCACCCAGGAGTGACCCACACCCGTCCACTAACACCCAGGATGTGACCCACACCAGTCCCCCTAAACCCAGGATGTGACCCACACCAGTCCACTCACCCAGGATGTGACCCCCCCCAGTCCACTAAAAACCCCGATGTGACCAAAACATCCCTACACCCAGGGTGTGCCCCCACCCGTCCCCCTAGCCCCAGGATGACCCACACCGTCCCCCTAACCCCAGGAGGGGACCCCCCCAGTCCACTAGCCCAGGATGTGACCCCCCCCAGTCCCTACCCCAGGGGTGACCCACACCAGTCCACTAACACCCCGGATGGACCCCAAACCATCCACTAACACCCAGGGGTGTGACCCACACCCTCCCAACACCCAAAGTGCCCCCACCCTCCCCCTACACCCCGATTACCCACACCCTCCTCTAACACCCAGGTGTGACCCACACCAGTCCACTAACACCCGGATTTACCTACACCTTTTCCCCAACCCAATGTACCACACCAGTCCACTAAAACCCAGGTTGACCCCACCCTCCACTAACACAAGGGTGTGACCCCACCAGTCCAAAAACACCCAGGTGTGGGCCCACACCAGTCAAAAACACCCGGATGTGACCCACACCAGTCCCCTAACACCCAGGATGTACCCCACCATCCCCTAACACCCAGATGACCCACCCATCCAAAAACCCAGGATGTGACCCACACCAGTCCCTAACACCAGGGGTGACCCACACCAGTCCAATAACACCCAGGATGTGACCCACACCAGTCCACTAACACCCAGGATGTGACCCACACCAGTCCACTAGCACCCAGGATGTGACCCACACCAGTCCACTAGCACCCAGGATGTGACCCACACCAGTCCACTAACACCCAGGATGTGACCCACACCAGTCCACTAGCACCCAGGATGTGACCCACACCAGGGGGGGGGGTTGGCCTGTACATTGCAGAGTCACTTGTTTGCACAGAACTGCTTAATGCCTCAAATGACGTAGTGGAAGTTTTAGCAGTAAAGGTCGAGAACCAAAACCTAGTCATTGTGGTAGTCTACAAGCCTCCGGATGCAACATCCCAGCAATTCCAGGAACAGCTGTTAAAAATTGACCACTGTCTGGAAAATCTTCCAGCTCCTGCACCCAACATCTTGCTCCTGGGGGATTTCAACTTAAGGCACCTAAAATGGAGGAATATAGCAAATAATATTGTTGCAGTAATAACACCAGGAGGCAGCTCTGATGAAAACTCACACTCACACGAGCTTTTAAATCTCTACACAAAATTCAATTTAACCAGCAAATAATAGAGCCTACTAGACTGGAGAATACACTAGACCTCATATTCACTAACAATGATGATCTGATAAGAAATTGTCACCATATCAAAAACATATACTCAGATCACAACATAATTGAGGTTCAGACATGTATGCGAGGAGCCCCAGACCGACAAAATGAGACTAGTCACGAGGGAGCATTCACCAATTCAACTTCAATAACAAAAACATAAAGTGGGACCAAGTAACCAAGTCCTAACCGATATAAGCTGGGAAGATATACTAAGCAACACAGACCCAAACTTATGCCTAGAACAGATTAACTCGGTGGCACTCTATGTATGCACAAGGCTTATTCCTCTAAGAAAAAGGGGGAGTAGATGTAAAATAGAAAGAGACAGGCGCTCCCTTTACAGGCGACGAGAAAAGATAACAGAGCGGCTAAAAGAGGTCAATATATCTGAAATGCCCAGGAGACACTGGTCAGAGAAAATAGCAAGCATCGAACTTAAGCTAAAAGAATCATTTAGGAGTCAGGAATCACGGGAAGAACTAAAAGCTATAAATGAAATCGAAAGAAACCCAAAGTATTTCTTTCTCCTATGCCAAATCAAAATCGAGAACAACGCCCAGTATTGGGCCCCTACTTAAACAAGATGGGTCCTACACAGATGACAGCATGGAAATGAGTGAGCTACTCAAGTCCCAATATGACTCAGTTTTTAGCAAGCCGCTAACCAGACTGAGAGTCGAAGATCAAAATGAATTTTTTATGAGAGAGCCACAAAATTTGATTAACACAAGCCTATCCGATGTTATCCTGACGCCAAATGACTTCGAACAGGCGATAAATGACATGCCCATGCACTCTGCCCCAGGGCCAGACTCATGGAACTCTGTGTTCATCAAGAACTGCAATAAGCCCCTATCACGAGCCTTTTCCATCCTATGGAGAGGGAGCATGGACACGGGGGTCGTCCCTCAGTTACTAAAAACAACAGACATAGCCCCACTCCACAAAGGGGGCAGTAAAGCAACAGCAAAGAACTACAGACCAATAGCACTAACATCCCATATCATAAAAATCTTTGAAAGGGTCCTAAGAAGCAAGATCACCACCCATCTAGAAACCCATCAGTTACACAACCCAGGGCAACATGGGTTTAGAACAGGTCGCTCCTGTCTGTCTCAGCTACTGGATCACTACGACAAGGTCCTAAATGCACTAGAAGACAAAAAGAATGCAGATGTAATATATACAGACTTTGCAAAAGCCTTCGACAAGTGTGACCATGGCGTAATAGCGCACAAAATGCGCGCTAAAGGAATAACAGGAAAAGTCGGTCGATGGATCTATAATTTCCTCACTAACAGAACACAGAGAGGTAAACTCCAGGTAAACTCCAGGTAAACTAGCACCCAGGATGTGACCCACACCAGTCCACTAACACCCAGGATGTGACCCACACCAGTCCACTAGCACCCAGGATGTGACCCACACCAGTCCACTAACACCCAGGATGCGACCCACACCAGTCCACTAACACCCAGGATGTGACCCACACCAGTCCACTAACACCCAGGATGTGACCCACACCAGTCCACTAACACCCAGGATGTGACCCACACCAGTCCACTAACACCCAGGATGCGACCCACACCAGTCCACTAACACCCAGGATGCGACCCACACCAGTCCACTAACACCCAGGTACCTACTTTACTGAAGGGTGAACATAGACACCAGGTGTCTTAAGGATACACATCCTAATATTTTCCACCCGTACCGGGGATTGACCCCCGGACCTGTATGTGTGAGCCGAGTACGGTAGTGTTCCAGCTATCTCACTTGCTCTAACCTTCTTACTTTATCCTAACTAATTCACATTATACATAATAACTAACTTTACGTATCTAAGACAAAATAAAGTTACCTGGAATATTATTATAATCAAGGGGAAGCGCTAAACCCGAGGATTATACAGCGCCTGGGGGGGGGATGTGGAAGGCATTCAGGCTTAATTTGGGGAACTGGAGCACAGATCCAATTCCCTAAATCAAGAGCCCCTCACCAACATCAAGGAACCTTCCTTGAGGGGAAAGTTACCTGGAATAAACCAATAAACCCAAACACTAACTTATTTTACTAAAAAAATCATCTAGACAATATATTTTGTAGTTTGTGTCACACATATAACTGACTGAACACTAACAAATAAGGTTGTTAATCATAAATGATGAACTAACCTCTTATTTTATTGGTAAATATTGTTGATGTTGAGGTGAAGGTTGATGTTGTGATGATGTGAGAGGAGCACCAAGTGTGAGCCGTACTTACTCCTGCTTGTATGTATATATTTCCGATATTTTCAGCGGTATTTATGATTTAGTTATATAAAGTTTATTTAGGGATAGGTATATGTAAGTGTAATTATCAGATAGTGTAATTATTTATGCTGATTGTTGTGTTTAGTAATCCACTGGTGTAAAGACCCCAATGGAAATGCAAAGGACTTAGTTTATTGTTTGTTATGTACCCCATACCCATCCTGTGGGCGGTGGTTATACCCATCCTGTGGGCGGTGGTTATACCCATCCTGTGGGCAGTGGTTATACCCATCCTGTGGGCGGTTATACCATCTGTGGGCGTATTAGTGTAATATGTTGTGTACCCCATACCCTTCCTGTGGGCGGTAGTCATACCAGTCTCGTGAACGGTAGTTATACCTATCCTGTGGGCGGTAGTCATACCCATCCTGTGGCCGGTATTGTTAATAGTTTTTTATGCACCCCATACCCATCCTGTGGGCGGTAGTCATACCCATCCTGTGGTCGGTAGTCATACCCATCCTGTGGGCGGTAGTTATACAAATCTTGGGTGGTAGTCATACCCATCCTGTGGGCGAAGGTAACCCATCGTGGCGGTAGTTATACCCATCCTTGGTGTAGTCAAAGATTAGAGGTACCTATTGGGTCCAGGGACTGGCCCAAAGATTTGATAGCGAAAAAGGGTACATTATTATTAAAATCATGGGGGAGTTTACCTGGAGAGAGTTCCGGGGGTCAACGCCCCGCGGCCCCGGTCTGTGACCGGCCCTCCTGGTGGATCAGAGCCTGATCAACCAGGCTTTTTAAACTGCGGCTGCACGCAAACCAACGTACGAGCCACAGCCCGGCTGATCAGGAACCGACTTTAGTGCTTGTCCAGTGCAGCTTGAAGACGCCAGGGGTCTGTTGGTAATCCTTCTTATGTATGCTGGGAGGCAGTTTGAACATCTCGGGCCCTGACACTTTTTGTATGGTCTCTTAAGTGCTAGTGACACCCTGCTTTTCATTGGGGGATGTTGCATCGCTGCCAAGTCTTTTGCTTTCATAGTGAGTGTTTTCGTGTGCAAGTTCGGTACAAATCCCTCTAGGATTTTCCAGGTGTATATAATCATGTATCTCTCCCAACTGCATTCCAGGGAATACAGGTTCAGGAACCTCAAGCGCTCCCAGTAATTGAGGTTTTTTTATCTCCGTATGCGCGCCGTGAAGGTTTTTCTGTACATTTTCTAGGTCACAATTTCACCTACTTGAAAGGTGCGTTAGTGGGGCAGCAAAAATTCCAGCCTAGATAGAACAGGTACCTGAAGAGTGTCATCATGGGCTTGGCCTCCCTATTTTTTAAGGTTCTCATTATCCATCCCATCATTTTCTGCAGATGTGATTGAAAACAATGCTATGGTCCTTGAAGGTGAGATCCTCCGACAATGATCACTCCCAGGTCTTTGACGTTGTGTTTCGCTCTATTTTGTGGCCAGAATTTTTTTTTGTACTCTGATGAAGATTTAATTTCCTCGTGTTTACCATATCTGAGTAATTGAAATTTCTCATCGTTAACTTCATATTTTTCTCAGCCCTAAAGTCGGTTATGTCTGCCTGGAGCCCTTTCAGTGTCTGCAATGGAAGACACTTGTCATGCAGATTCGGGTGTCCATCTGCAAAGAAAAGACCAAAGGTGCTGTGCTGACATCCTTGTCTATGTCGGATATGAGTGAAAGGAACAAGATGGGAGGATACTGTGCCTTGTGGAACAGAGCTTTCACCGTAGCTGCGCCCCGGACATTACTCTGTTGACGATACTCTCTGTGTTCTGTTAGTGAGGAAATTATAGATCCATCGACCGACTTTTCCTGTTATTCCTTTAGCACGCATTTTGTGCGCTATTACGCCATTGGTTTACACTTGTCGAAGGCTTTTTGCAAAGTCTGTATATATTACATCTGCATTCTTTTTATCTTCTAGTGCATTTAGGACCTTGTCGTAGTGATCCAATAGTTGGGGACAGACAGGAGCGACCTGTTCTAAACCCATGTTGCCCTGGGTTTTGTAACTGATGGGTTTCTAGATGGGTGGTGATCTTGCTTCTTAGGACCCCTTTCAAAGATTTTTATGATATGGATGTTAGTGTTATCGGTCTGTAGTTCTTTGCTGTTGCTTTACTCCCCCCTTTTGGAGTGGGGCTATGTCTGTTGTTTTTAGCAACTGTGGGACGACCCCCGTGTCCATGCCCCTCTCCATAGGAAGGAAAAGGCTCGTGATAGGGGCTTCTTGCAGTTCTTGATGAACACGGAGTTCCATGAGTCTGGCCCTAGGGCAGAGTTCATGGGCATGTCATTTATCGCTTGTTCGAAGTCATTTGGCGTCAGGATAACATCGGATAGGCTTGTGTTAACCAAATTTTGTGGCTCTCTCATAAAAAATTCATTTTGATCTTCGACTCTCAGTCTGGTTAGCGGCTTGCTAAAAACTGAGTCATATTGGGAAGCGCTAAACCCGGAGGATTATACAGCGCCTGGGGGGATGTGGAAGGCATTCAGGCTTAATTCGTTGAACTGGAGCACAGATCCAATTCCCTAAATCAAGAGCCCCTCACCAACATCAAGGAACCTTCCTTGAGGGGAAACAAGGTATAAAGGTAATGAATCATGTAAGTAAATTTACTTACGTTTATACATGGCTACAATCATGAACAAATTATTGAGTAATGAGCAATTTACACGTCTACACCCTGTCATAACTGTAATGAGTTATTGGTGCAAATGTTAATTGTTGTGCCCACCACCGGATTCTCCATCACCCAAATTACATTCTTAACCATGTACTAGCCTCGTGTCAGGACCTGGGGTTGATAATCTCTACTGATAAAACAACGATACTCAATAGGCGTCCTCCTCGACAGAGAGGCACACTTCGTCAAATCCTGTTGCATGATGAGTCTCTTCTAGAATATGTAACCAGATACACATATCTAAAGGGTTCTAGGTTCCACTGCTTGGACCTGTTTAACGAGACTTCGCCTCCAATGCAAAGAAAGGCTGAGAGCAGTTTTAAAGTTGTGGCAGGTTTTCATCCCAGGTATGGAGCTAATGTTAAAATTGTAAAAAGGATGTATCTTGCTTATATTAGATCATTGGTTGATTATGCGGCGCCACTACTTGCTCTTGTGTCTGAATGGAAGCTTGAAGGACTGGAAAAACTGCAGAACGAAGTTATGAGGATCATCCTAGGATGCCCTCGTACTGCCAAAATTTTAAATATGCCGAAAGAACTTAATATTACAAGCATTAATGATCGTGCTACTGAAAGAAATATCCTCATTGGGGTTTACCTAGAGTTTACCTGGAGAGAGTTCCGGGGGTCAACGCCCCCGCGGCTCGGTCTGTGACCAGGCCTCCTGGTGGATCAGAGCCTGATCAACCAGGCTGTTACTGCTGGCTGCACGCAAACCAACGTACGAGCCACAGCCCGGCTGATCAGGTGCTTGTCCAGTGCTTGTCCAGTGCTTGTCCAGTGCCAGCTTGAAGACTGCCAGGGGTCTGTTGGTAATCCCCCTTATGTATGCTGGGAGGCAGTTGAACAGTCTCGGGCCCCTGACACTAATTATATGCTTAGGCTAGCCCATTCAAACCCCTGCACAAGCCCTCCAAACTTTCCTCAGCACTGGTGAACATCCTTCCAGATGGATCGAAAAAACTGGAACCGACCTCCGCATGAACCAGCTACATGATCTATATCAAGTTGGACAACAGAGACATTTCCCTGCTCCATGGGATATTACCCCATTCCAAACTACCATTCCTCCATTTCCCCCCAAAACTCTTCTTAAATCACAACCAAAGCTTCGTCTTGAAGCCAAACATGATGCCTTAAGCTGTATTGATAACTTAGTCACACAGAACAATCTTTCACAAATTATTTACGTCGATC